>JAEMOT010001816.1:14029-87710 GCA_019297695.1 Apostasia ramifera | reverse complement strand
GGGCGGGCGGAGCTGGTCCCGCGGAAGACCGGGACGGCGCGCGCGTGGAATCGGCGACAGAGGCCGAGCCGGGGCTCGGTTTGAAGAATTAGGGTCGGGAAATTACCAGCAGGGGTCTGGATTTCGATCGGCTTGAAACTGAGAATTGCGAGAGAGAAGAGTTGGGAAATACCTCAAATTTCTTTAAGGTATCTAGGAATTTTCACCCAAGGTCCCAACCCTTCCCTTCACCAGGATATAACACACAGTATTTCAAGCACTCAATAATTTCATTCCAGGATTAAGAAAAAACAGTACAAGTTCTTGCCCTTATATAGGCGATTACAATAGAATTTCAAATTGCAGAAATAAATGCGAAAATAAAAACTGATTACAACATGCCAAATGCGAATAGCTAAAAACTCTTCTCTTTTTGAGTTGGTGGTACATGTGCAACCGCTGTTATAATGATCCAACAGCAGGGGTAACACTTGATTGCTTTCCTTACGAACATTGTCCCAGAAGAACCTTGATCCAACAGCAGAAGTTTCTGAAATCACTATTGGGTCAATCTTAAAAATCCAGAGACAGAGTGTCAGGGAAGGGATCAATTACACAGAAAATTGAAAAGACGGTGATTAGCCTAACTTTGACTAAGGGGTCGACACAGAAATCTATTGTGAGCATTTGAAGGAAATGGATGCCAATATTCTGACTGAAGGAGCCCACAAGGATTTCAAAAGTAGATTTCCCCTAGCCATTGATGTTAGGGCTTCAATTCCGAGGACCATCCATGATGATAAGGAGGCTTTAGGGAACCAAAAATTTGAGGTGAAGTTTGGCCAACATATTCTGTTGAGGGAGTTGGAGATAGTTAGGACCAAATTTGTTGAACAGGTGGCTGTTGCGAAGGTTTTTGGTGCTTCAACTTCGAGTAGTATGGAAGCTGTTATAATTTTAAGGGACATTTACGTGGTGGACACAAAAATTAGGCTAATTTACGAATTTCACTATAATCTCAAAATATTACAGATATCTTATATAAAACAGCTATTTTTTCATTTTTCACGTTCTACAGTAAATTTTATCAGAAAATTTAACCATAATTAAATCTCAGAAATATCTGATACCCGCTCCCGATGCCCGCATAAGTAAACATTCACAAAACAGAGTATTAAGTCAATAAGATCAAGCAGCACATTGTATCCAATAATTTAAAAATTGAAACTGAAATGTACAGGACCATTAACCATGATGAAACTAACTACATATGCAATGTCATAAACTGCTAAACGAGCGCCCTCAAAAATCCATAATCAATCAGGCAAAAGAAAAACAAATTGTTCTGCGAGTGCTACGAAAAGACCCAAAAAAGACCAAATTTTCAATATAAAATCTCATCTCCGATAGAGATACAAATATCTAGAAAACAAAAGTGAGAGGCCAGTAATCTTAGACCTGGAAAACCGCAGAGGAAGGAGTGATCAATGAGAAGGATGACTGAACTCCGCCGGAACAGTCGGCCGCCTGTGCAGCCCTCACGAGCTGCCGCTGTAGTTCATAGGTCGAAGATGCATCCGCCTCTATATCGCCGGAGAGCTGCTTAGCGTTCCAGGCGCTGCCGGAGCTTTTACACACGAACGTGAACACTCCCATTTTCGCGAAAGAGCAACGAATCGAAGCAGGAGACAGCCGCTGCTCAGAAAATGAAAACCCTAACCTACCCTGATTGTAAACTCGAGATACTTTTCAAGTCTATGCGAAAAGGAGAAATTTTTCTGCGAGCGCGTGCACGATGCACGCGCCAATCGGCGCATGCCATGTCACTTTTATGCACATGACGCACGCCGATTGGCGTACGAACAGTGCACGCACGCACGGAAAAATTTTCAGAAACAGGATTTCTTTCAACAAATATTTAGTATCAAAACAGTGATCAAATCAACCTATATTTCTTTATATTTTCAACAAATTTTTTTATTTCTACTTTGTATCACAATTTCTCATATCCCAATTAAAAATATAAAAATTATATAGTTCAAACATAAAACTCTTTGATTCTAAAATAAGCTTCTTTTATATTAAGTTAAAAGAGCAGTTTTATAATAACAACAACAACAACAATCAAGCCTTAATCCCACTAGATGGGGTCGGCTACATGAATTTTTTATTTTCATTGCGCCCTATCAGTTACCAAATTCTTATCTAGGTCTAAGTAACTAAGATTACTCTTTATAGTTTCTTGTCAAATTTTCTTTAGTCTCCCTCCTCTTTGTACATAGGCAAAATTCAATAACTCAATTTTTTTAACTGGAGTTTCAATCGGCCTACGACTTAGATGTACAAACCATCTAAGCTGACTTTCTCTAAGTTTATCCTCAATTGGTACAACACCAACTTTCTTTCGGATATACTCATTTCTCATTCTATCCTTTCGTGTATATCCACACATCCACTTTAACATTCTCATTTCTGCAATATTTATTTTATTTGTATATTTCCTCTTTGCAGGCCAGCATTCTGCACCATATATCATCGCTAGTCTTACTACAATTTTATAAAATTTACCCTTGATTCTAGATGGAATTTTTCTACGCACAACACACCAGAAACATTTTAAAAGAGTGGTTTTATATGCAATAAAAATCTCACAATTACAAAAATTAATAATATAGAAATAATTTTTCGAGTTAATTAAAAAAAATCATTGCACCATATTATAGAAATTAAAATTTTTATAATTAATTACAAAAATTTAAATTTATTCATACTTATTAACACATCACAATGTATAATTGACTAGAGCATAAAATATATGATTGCGTGCATATAATATTATATTTATCTCTTTTTATTGCACATAATCAATGTCAAATTAGAACCTAACTTCTCAATTTACAGGATCAATGTTGAATCAGTCTAACCAATTAAACTAGCACTTCAAAAATGACATCATCATAGTTACTTAATAAACATAATAACATAATTCAATCAATTATAATACTCCAAACATAATACAAAATAGGAAAATATAGAAACTAATTTAAAATTACATAATTTTTTTTAAAAAAAATTTCAATTATACATCATGCTGTCATATCATATGTAGATGGTAACAATAAAATTAACATAAATCCATTGAATAATAACAATAGATAATCAAATGTGAAGCTAAACAAATGAACAAAAACTTTGTGAGACTACTAAGTTCATATATCAGAGGATTAGAATTTAACTGAATCATAATGATTTAGACTTTTAATCAGTCCACTGAATGATCTGATAGGTTCAAAGACTCGACTAGTATTTTCGCTATTTTTGATCAACTCAATGGCTATTGATCTCACAATGCAATACAAGGTCAATGCGTACGGTTTATGATTGAATTAATTGTATTAATCAGTTTGATATGATTTTAATAATGTTGGCTCAAACACGAGATTAAGACCACGCTGGAGAATAGAGTTGACTTATAATATAGTAGTTTATAACATGTTTGATAATTATGTTTGTATATATGCATAAATCATATTTAGAATTAAATAATAATTTATTATTTAATAGTATAATAAAAATAAAGTATTCATATAACCGACCTCACTTAGTTGGATAAATTTAATTATTATTATTATTATTATTACAGCAACACCATAAAAGAGTGCTCATTTTGTTTAACTATAGAAGCTTTTTCGTCGGACAGGTAAAGGAAATCTAAGAAAAAACGAAAAAGAAAAGTAAATTATCATGATGAGTAGGGCTAAAAATTTTGCTTGAACTCAAATTTGAACTTTGACTGTATCTTATTCTATTTAAAATTAGTTCCATTTTCATATAACCCAAAGTGAATTTGATCAAAATAGGATCGATTTAATTCATCGTCGACTCGATATGCACATAAATAGAAATATTAAAGTTCTTTACATGTAAAGTTATTTTGCATATAAAAATAAGTTATGATATAGTGTATGTACAAATATTTAAATAATTATATAATTACTGATATTCTTTTAATACTGTTGTACATGCAGAGTTAGTTTCTAAATGAGTATATTCAGCAAAAATTTATTGATATAATAATGAAAATACATGTGGTCACTTTATAATTGCTAGTATGTCTCTAAAAGATATTGATATATTTAAAGTTAGACTCGAAATTTATGTATTCAGAAGAAATATAATAATATAACTGTAAATAGTTAAAAGATAGTAGCATATTCAAATTAAGTTTAATTCAAAATTAAAATATTCAATTTCAATTGAAGATAACTCAATCCAAATGAAATTGAACATAAACAGTATTAGCTTTGCCATGAAACGTGATCCTTATAAATTTCAAAAATATTAAATTTCTAAAATTATTATTTTTCATTTTCTTTATACCCATAATGACAATAAAATAAAAATTCATTTAGAAGTCTGTTGATTTGATATTATCATATTATTTAAATGTCTTATTTAAAACAACAATTATATAATTTTTTAAAAAATTATTTAAAAATATTAAATTAAATAATTATTTTTAATAAATAACGTAATATCAAGATAATATTAAATCAAATATTATCTTAGTTAACAAATATAAGATAACAAATGATTTCACCAAATAACTTAAAGCAATAATAAGATAAATCACGTTTTGAGATAAACTTTGAAAATCATAAGAATTTTTCTGTTAAACTATAAATTTTATTAAGTACAACAGGGTTTTGAACTTAGAAAATATTCTGTTTACTTTGACGTTGAAAGATATGATTACATCTACGATATAACTGTTAAGATAGTATAATCCAATTCTTCTAAGAGCCATTTAGTTCAATATTATTTTAATATTATATCATATTCTCTAAATACTAATTTGCAAAAAAATATATATATAAATAAAATAACTATTACAGAAATAAAAATGCAAAATAAATATGTAAATATACTCAATAGGATAAAATAAGAAATAAATATATCTGAAAAAAAAATTAGTGTTGCACTAACTTAAAATAAACTTAAAAAAAATCAACTTAGATAGTTTGAACATATAAATCATAGGCCGATTGAAGCTCCAGATAGAAAAATCGAGTTATTGAAACTTGCCCATGTACAAAGAAAAAGATGAAAACCAAAAAAAATATGACAAAAAATTATAAAGAGTGATCTTAATTACTTAGACTTAAATAAAAATTTATTAACTGATAGAGCGCAATAGAAACAAAAAATTTATATAATCTATCCCACATAATGGGATTAAAGCTTGGTCATTATTGTTGTATTATATTCTCTGAATATTTTAATATCTAAATTTCATCATTTGAATTACACTTTTATAACATTACAAAATTATCTGCAAATATCATCAAATTAAACAATCATTTTTTTTAGATAACATAACATAAAAATAACATTGAACCAACAACCCCTTAAAACTCGAGCTAAAAACAACATACAATTAATGCCTTGATAGGTTTTGTATAAACACAAAGCACGTATTCACATTCTTCCCAACAATCTTCAATACAGTGAATTCGAACCTAATTATTAGGACCATTTAACCAATAGTCCCAAAAGCTTCAATCATACCTCCCAGCTCGATTAATTGAAAATATGCAATTAACTCAGGGTATCCGAATGTAATTCAACTCACCTACACTGCGCAGGTCGAAAAGCTAGTCCCAGCATGGAGCTAAGCAAGAGAATCAAGGTTTTCCTAGATAAAAATTGCTGGTCCGAGGTTAAGTTAATGCCAGAAATTGCAGAGAGGTCTCAAATCTTTATAATCTCATTCATATAAATACAAAAAAGTTGAATCAATAAAACTGCATACACAAATAGTGCCGCGAATTTGATCTTTTAGTAAAGATATTATCCAATGTATGTTCTGTACCTTTATTTAATTGTAAAAATGAAGGCAAAATTTTTTTTTTAAAAAAAATTGCATTCACAAGTCAACATTTCCTTCATAATTATATGTTCCATACTCATTACAAGCAGTACTACATACTGTACCAGTTCACAAATTTTTTAGTGTTTGTGCAGGAAATCCAAAATCATCCCAGCCATCCACTTGGCGACAGCTGCAGCCATTCAAATTGTCGCCAAGCCAAGCTAGTCTGCTCACAATGAACGGACCAAAGAAAGCTTAGTTTCACCGTGGGCGTTGTTAGCATCGAAAGTTCACTCAACAGCAAGGCCTTGGCTCATGATCTATATCTCGAACGACCATGCACCTAGGCTCATCCAATTATCTCAAAACAGTACGACCACTGACTTCCCTGCCATCACCGCCTTGCAACATGCGGAAGCGATGCGATGGAGAGGCCCCATATGCTTTCTCTCAGTGAAGTCCCCGATCATACGGAAAAAGGATGGCTGCAGCACCACCAAACTGGTCATCTAGCTACCCCCACGACACCTTGGATGACTTGAGTCTGTCCGTCTACCGAAAAAGTAGCTCCAAGAGCAACGTGATGAGATCCAAGTGGTACAAAGCTCTAACTCATCCCATGTGACTGGGCTTGGAGGAACATCTTCCTCCCCACGCCCCAGTCCTTCTACAATGGCTATAAATAATAAAACTTAGCTAGTGGGTAAAAATCTTTTCTTTCTTTAAGGCGCTTCTCTCTCTAAACACCTTGTACTCACCTCTTAAGGGGATTTGGAACACAATGAAACTTGGACTGGCTTGATCGGTGAACATGAGAGAATCTTCCTGAACCACCTAAATCTCACAGCCATTTATTTTTTTGTACTTTACTACTACTCTCCTTCCCATCCACAATCTTTCTCCACTCTTCGTTGCCTACGAGCTATCTTTGCACCTCATGCTAACAGTGCTCCCCCATTTCTTCCAATAACAATTATGATTTAGGTTTTCTTAGCGCCATCACTTACCAACAAACTATGAATATACATAACACATCAATGAAATAGGTAGGTCAATGTTTATATAATCTTGCATCAAATTTTGTATAATTATCTACTGACTGTAGTGAGGACACAAAAGTATTGGGTACAAAATATCTGCAACACAATCGAAGTAACAAATCAAACCATTATTTTTAATAAGGGGCATTCACATATATGCCACCCAAAAAAAAAATAAAACAAGATCTCAAAACACAAAGAAGAAGAATTGCTTTTCTTCTTCAATAAGATTACCAAATAATAGAGTATAAGAACATTATACCACTAGAAATCCAAGCAAAGAAATCTACAGGCTGCTATACTATGCCATTTTAAAATATACAATATGAGAACATATTTACCACCTTTACGATTAAAATATATATTTTTATATTCTAAACTAATATAGGTACAAAGCACCTGCAGCTTTGAGATATCCAGTGGAGCTGATGATCCCCAACTTCAAGTTTGTGGAGCTCTACTTCAATCTTCATCCAATATTAGGAATGATTTTCAAGGTTCCGAAGCAGGACATTCTGCCATAGAGAACAAGAGTAAAGGTCAGAAACCAATCTGAATGAATGATAATAGAATTTTGGAAGAATGTGGATCTTGAAATATCCACTGAACAACTAATATATGATCAGCAAACAGGAGAAAAAATGCTTATATTGTCACTTATATCGCCGCATATTGATAAAAGCTTTGTCGTCTGTGGATCACAAAGCTCGATTTGATGAGTACGAGTGGATGACATCAATTCCTTAGTTCCACCCTCATGAGTTGGTATAGTAGCAAGCAGCGCTATGTCGCTTTGTCATCAATAGAAGCCCAATATTATATACGTGCTTCGTCAACTATTATGGATGATGTGTTATAATATATATATATATGTGATGGATGATGCACCCATTAGCATTAAAGTTTGGGTTATTAGAATGTGCTTGTGCTATGTGACAACATAAGCACAATCAATTTGACCAAGACCTAAGAACAACAGTCTAGACAAAGCACACCGAAGTGAAATAACATTGGATCATGTATCAAGAGAAGACAGTTATAATTGTGTTGGCACAAAAGCCAATCTAGCCAACATTTTCACAGAACTAATCCCCATATTACATGTATTTCACTCATATGATTTTTATTATCTTTTAATAAAAATTACCTGCGTGCATGAATTCAAATTGTGTGAATGGTGGTACCATAACTAAATTGCAATATAGTGCTCACTTTGATTAAAACTACTCATACTCTAGCTCATGCTCATGCTTTTAACTAGTATGCATGGATTTTGAAGCTGTTTCTATCCAAAAAGAAAGATTTTGAAATTATTGAAAGCTAAAGCGCTTTCTGGTCTCACAACATAGAAAAAATTTATTTTCCTAGTAAAGATATTATTTTTGCTAATACAAACCTTTACCTTGTGTATTTTATCTATTTGGACCTGATTCTGTACATTTTACACTCCACATTACCAACATGAAATTTGATAGATAAAGTTGTTTTGAACTAAAATCCTATAGGCCTAGATCACTTAATTGTTGTAATGTTATGGTAAAAAAACTTTATCTTAGCACAAAGAGATGATGTGACAGATTTCATTTTTAAATTTTCTGAGGTTTTGACAATTTTTTTTTAATTTTCACATTTCATAGTTCTCATTCATTCTCGAAGCTAAGTCGACCAAGAAGCATTAGATCGACTCAAGCATTCATCTAGTTGACCGAGCCTTGAGCCAAATTTTCACAATGATGAAAAAGAAAGATGTGAGGGAGATTAAGCAGAAAGAAAGTGGAGCAAGTTCATGTAGAACTAGAAGAGAGAGAAAAGGGAGGAAGAAGAGGGAGAAGGAGACGGAAGGAGAAATTGAGAAGACAGATGAAATAACTTTATTATTTATCTCATTACAAAGATAATAGAGTAATTTGTAGAGTTTTTTGCCCATACAATAAAACAAGAATATACCAAATCTTCTTTAAAACATAAAAAATGGGGGATTTATATGCATTACACAAAAAACTATTTTATTTATTTATTAGACACTGAAACATAAATATTACTCTAAATACACCATAAATACATTAATATTACTAGCATCACACCGTAGTCTCTAAGAAGTTGATCTTGAAATTTTAAATTGTGGTTGAAAATTGTAATTTTATTCTATGAAATAATGTTATTTATTCAGTTATGAAATGCTATATTAGTATTATGTATTAAATTATTAAAATGATGTTACTAGTGTATTTGTATTATTAAATAATATTCATCATCGATTACTTATTTCTAAAATGTTTACATGAACAACTATAGTTGGCAGCTAATCTAACAACGATTGATGGCTAATCTAACCATAATTAGATCAGATTAGATGACAAGTGACAAACAAAGACCACAGTGTAAAACGAGTAATATTAATATGTTTAGGATATCTCTAAAGCAATATTTATATTCTAAGTATTTAATAAATAAATATGATAATTTTATATGACAAGTATGTAAATCAGTCTAAAACGAAATGACTAAAAGCAATAATCCCAAATATAATATTTTCCTTAATGACTCGAATACTTACAAGAGCAATAACAAGGCAAACAACTCTTCTAATATAAATCTTCAATTCATTTTTTCTTTCTTGCGTCTGAAATATGTTAGTATGAAATCAAGAGAAGCAGCAAGTGGATCTCCATCATTCTCCCCTATGTGAACAAGCTTAAATCTACCGAGAAAGACCATAAGTAAGACTCAAGAAGAAGTAGGATCAATTTCAAAGACTCGTCCTCGATTAACCATATTGCATCAGAAGCGGAATGGTTCTTTCATTGAACGAGATACCAACACAATCCACCATTAATAGTGCTCACAAACTCATCATCCAGAATATCAGTGATTGCATCCTCACATTGTTGAATTGAAATACCTACAAGGGCAATACTAGACAAAGCAAGAGGCTCCAAGGTGCCTTGAAAAGGTACAAGAGTTTCCACATTAAAAATAGGATTTATGTTTAAATGGTCGGGTAAACCTAATAAATATGCATTAGGTCCAAATTTGCAGAAGATGAAGAATGGGGCAATGGTTCTTATGTAGAGTTTTTTGGAATAATTTTAAGGTAGGCATTTTAGGAGAATTAGAACCATAACAAAATCACCATCAGTAATATCAACAACTTTTTAATTAGCATTACTAGTGATAATTTTAAATCTAATCTTAACATGTAAATCATGAATGTGGTAGCCAAAGGAATTAGTAGAGTCGAAAATCCACGTATCGGCAAGTAAATTGGCAAGGTCCAACAAGAATACGAAATTTATAATCATAAACACATTCAAACGAACAAATGCCACTGGACCTACAAACTCAATTATAAGAAAATTGAACAACAGAAAGAACGACATTCCAATTGCCAAGTCTTTTGCATACAAGTCATCTGACAAAATTACCTAAATTTCAATTGACAACTTAAGTTCGGCATCGGTTTATGGATAATAGGCAGAAGAATATAATAATTTGGTATCACACAATTTTTATAGGGTTTTTCAAAAATAAGAGACAAATTGAACATCCCTATCAAAGACCACATAAGTAGCAAGCAGGCAATTCACACAACTTTACAACTTCCTAGAAAGATAATTGTGCAATATGTGACACATCACTAGTCTTGAGACAGAATGAAATGAATCATCTTAGAGAACCAAATGACTACAATATATATAGAGTAGTATCCTTTAATAGTTTAAAGTAGTTTTAATACAAAATCCATACTTAAATCAATCCAAAGAGAATGTGGTAGAGATAGAATTGTAGTAGTGTATAAAGGCCAATGTCTCTTAGTTGTCGCTACTTCATAAGTGCGACATTGGAAATTCAACAGTAGCCTGGTGGGGAGACCACGATCGACCGTCGATTCATTCCTGACAGAGTTTACCGTCGACAGCTGAGATCTAGCCACGCTGCTTCGATCTAGATCGATTGACTATTAGGATAGATTTGGAAAGATGGATGCTGCGGATCGCTGACTTGATGGATTGAAAATCTCTCATTCATTCTGATTGATTGAAGATTCCATTTTGGGATGATTTCATTTCTCGCATTTATTTTGTATTAGTTGTTTCTATTTCTGTGATTGTTATATTAGGCATGTTATCTAGTATTTTCTCATTTGTGTGAGAAATTTATTACATTATGTATTTTTTTTATTGGGTCAATTTGTATGGAGGTCTATATAAACGCCTCCATGTTACTCTTATTTTTCTAATGCTGAATGAATTTGACTTGTGTTTCCCTTGGGATTATTTGATTCTGGAATGAATCTATATCCTGGATAGAGAAGGGCTTGGGCCTTGGGTAAGAATCCCTAAACTACACCAGCTCCAGCTCCTCCCCTCTGGGTTAGATTACATTCATCTTACATCCCTCAGCATTCACCTCACCTCATCCTGGTCCATCCCGCCTGCTCGTTTGCGTTCTTAGATCTGGCTCGCCGACTCTAGTTCGACGTGATCGCGTCAGGTTTCCACATCACCGACGACGCGCCTGCGCCGGGTACGTCGTCGACGTGAGTACACAACTCCTCTCGACGCCGNGCCTGCGCTCGTGCGCCTGCCCGCACGCCGCCCCGCACCAGCACCCGAGCGCGTCTGGGCCACAGCTGCCTGAGCCCTAAATTTTTGGGGAAATTACATCTGGATCCCTAGATTATCTGACTCAGGTACGAATTTCAACAAAGCCTTTAATCTGGTAAAGTCGAATAATCTGAATTTTTCTGCTCGCTTGTGATTTGCTCGAACTTGTTCCACCTGTGCGATCTTTCATTATTGAGTAAATTTAAATTACTATTAGTTAAATATTGTGATATCCTTAATCCTGTTCCCAGTTTCTAATTTGTTGAAAACCGTATTGCGCCCTAATCTGAATTGGTAATTTTTCAATTATCTTCGATCTAATTTATTTAAAATTTTGAAAGAAATCAGTTTTGCAGGTTTAATTAATTTCTCAGTCATTACAGAATTGTTCTATGATATTTTAGCATTAGTTTGTGAACAATCTGCTTTATAAAATTGCTGATCTCTAAACTGCATCGTCATTTATCTGTCCCGCATCATAGCCTATAATGCTACAGAAACAAAACATAAAAGTAACAAGTTTAAAAAGAGTGATTCTTAGCAAGGATTGATAAAATAAAGCGAACATGTCTGGTTAGGTTCCATTTGTATACTTGGTGGAATTTGGCATATCTTAACCAAACCTTAAGAAACATATCTCATTCCCACATAACATCACCACAACAACAAAAAGAAGCTATAAATTCTGTTGTCGCCTTGATGGCAACTTTATATACATGTGTAATTCTGAATGCTTAAAAGCGCAAAAAAAAAGTCATAAATATTGAAAAATAGGATGTGGCATATGTTTTCTTTAAATGCCCTGAGAATGTCTACAATCACCAAGGATGAGTCTCCCTCCAACCATATCCTGTCCGCACATTCCGCCCAGCACCGAGCAGATCTCAAGGCCTCAAAGGCTCCTATCGCTTCCGCTAAAATAACGACATGAGTAAAGAGTCTGGTTCCTATTACTCTAACGAGCGTGCCACAATGATCTCTAACCACTCCGCCTACATCCGCTTCACTATTCATTTGACAGAGCCATTGAAGTTGAACTGGATCCAATTTTGGGGTGTGGGATCCCCATGGGAAGAAGGGTTACCATAGCTCATTGGGCTGTAGGGATCTCATTTTCTCAAATTGGCCTTAGGTCTATCAAAGGCTTCATCGGACTGAATAAGTGTCGTGATGATCTTAGGTATCGAGTAGGGCTTAGCGTGGACTCTAGCATTGTGAGCACTCCAAATGTGATACAAGACTACAACTAGTCTAACATTTTGGGAGGCATTCGGGTTCTTCAGAACTTGTCTTTATGTTGTGCAGAAAAGTCTCAATGGGGTTGGAAAGCTTAGATTGGAGAGGCACTGGTGAGTGTCCGATTATCTTTGGAGATTGCAGTTCTGCCTCCTTTGGAAAGCAACACTACGAGCAACTTGCCTCACCCTAAAGGCCTCTTTTCTATAGCCAAGAGAACGCTGGAAGAGCGTTGTGACAAATTCTCAAAAAAAAGGTGCAAAAATGAGGTTGGGTTTTGAGCTTCAAAACCCATCCGTGGGGTGACCCCTTCCCTTTAAAGGATTAGTGCGACATTGGGACAATATATGAGTGACATCTCCGAGTAAACTAGACCAGTAAAATCTATCAGAACAAAAGCATCAGTCTTATCACTCCCAGAAAGACCTGCAAGACCATTAGCATGCATATCTCAAACAAAGAACTCTCTAAAGAACGTGTGAGGGATGCATAATTGTATCTCTCAAAACAAATACTTGTCACAAATTAAGAAAGTAATATGACCACATCGATTCACCCCTTGAACCTCTCGAAAAATGTCACTAAAGTTAGGGAAAGATTAGCACAAGAAATAAATTTAGCTTTCCACCTACCAAACATGATAACCTTAGCTCTCATGCTCTGAAATACACCGATGACTCAATTAAGACCATTAGTAATCTAATTTTAATGCTTGTTACTATTTCAAAATAAATGTACAATTATTAAAAAACTTGACCCACCTAACACGCCTTAGAAGAGCTAGGGCGGAACTAACCGTATACGAAGAATCGGCGGAGGAAGAGCCTAGTTGTGGAGAACGTGGCCGATGACGTGCGTGAGTGTTGCGGAGAGGCCGGCGACGTGCGTGGAGGACCGGCTGGTTGGCGCGGCGTGGAAGGAAGGCGTGGTCTGGCTCGCCGTGAGGAGCTCCACGAGCTAACAGACAGAAGCTTGAGCCTTTCATGAAATTAGGGCTGCCTTTTGATTTAATTTTATGTAAAATTGCATGTGAGTCTTCCAGTTTCTGCTCCTTCACAAACAAAGCCAATTATGCTTTGCCCCTTCACCAACAGAGCAAAATATGTTTAATTGGAATCTAATTTGATTCGAATTGAATCCAACTCAATCCAATTAGAACCAAACTGACCCAAAATGTATATGACTCATTTTGATCCCAACTGATCTCAATTGAACTTGACTCAATATACCTGAGTTCAATTGAATCAATTCCAAACTAATTTGATTAATTTGAGTTTTATTAGACTCAAATTGAATAATTCATTTTGAATCTAATTAACTCAAATTAATCAAATAAGACTCAAAATAATTACAGGATACCAAAGTGGGCATTCCCACCGACATAAAAATAAACTGTTTGACTCTATAAACAACCTAAATAAAATATGCTGAAATGAAGATAACTATATAAAAGACTAGAATTGATATAATTTAGGTCCGAGATCGTGAATTATATCTATGGCGTCGATGTGTCTGACCAAGCGCTGCATCACTCATTCTTTGCAATACTTACATAAGGCAGTGAAAGGGAAGCATGACCAAACACGCCCCATGGCTAAGGTTGTTTTCGTCCTACGCGATAAGGACCTGAACTTAGACATATCACGTGCACGACCATACGGGGGTGAATCTCCACAACAAAATGAGCCCAACAAACCATGACTTGTACTTTTCAAGAAACAACAAAGAGACATCACGACAAAGAACACACACACATACAAATCCAAAGGAAGGTGCATTTCTCTAAAGTCAAAATAGTTCATAGTTTCCACTAACTTATTTCTTAGGTAAACAAAAACAAAATACGTAAATAGCAACTTCCAATGGCACTTACTACTACGACTGTTGCAGTGGCACCCCATGATTGTGCAGTCCCTATTATGGCTGATAGGCACCCTCTATTATAGGCCCCACAAAGAACAAACACACAACAAACTTCCAATGGCACCCCCTGTCCAAGACCTATTAGCTTGTCCAGTCCCTATTATGGCTGATCGCCAACCTCAACGCCGCATTCTCCGCTTGCGATACTTCATTCCACTATTTCATCACAGTTATCTCCGCATTCAGTGTAGTGTTTTAGTGTCGAGACATCTCGTGGCTCCTCTTCACAGTGTCCCTCTCCTCCACAATCTCCTTCGCCTTCAACAACTTGGCAAATTCCTCCATCATCATCTTCACCAACTCATTGGGTGTGATTAATGGTAGCGTCAGCTTTGCCTGTAGATCGTTGGCATGAAAGGAGAAGTCAACCTATACCACCGTAGATTGCTCCTTCGTCGCCGCCCATTACTTGGAGAGTTGCACCCGGGCTGCCTCGTTGGCCCTTACCCCTCTCATTTGCAAGCTTGGCAAACTGGAGAGCATTGTCTCTCTAGGCCTTAACATCAACACACGTCTTCCGTCAATGCATCAGATAACCCCCTCAGGAGAACCTGGACCAAAACAACCGATCGAATACTGCATGGCCGCAGCCATCTCCTATTGCAACTCGGCTACAATCACCTCAGCTGACGCAAACTTATCCTAGGCTTCTGCAGTCCTCAACTTATCCAACACGACCTAGTTCAAACTTTCCTCGATTAGGTTTGTAGAGAATTTTCAAATCCACAAGAGGAAAGACAGGAGACAACACAGGATACATGACCACAACATTAACAAGCTAAAGTTGTGACAAATTCTCAAAGAACGAAATTTGTCGAGCAGCATCATTATGACATGCTTCTAAAGGGCTACAGATAACAGATTTGCTAAGCTTTGCGAGATCGACATCATCTCAAGCGCTCAAAAAATAGCACCCGCTAGGCATCTTGAATTGAAGGGCCCGAAAGCCTAACCCTCGACAACCATCTCAAACAACAGCTTCCACAAATAATCTTAACGAGCTCGAAAAAATTGATGCCAAAGGACGACCTCTTCCACAAGGATAAAGACCTCAAGGAACAAGGACAAGCCAACAGGTCCCCAAACACTCACATGTCAATTAGGAATGTGTCAGCCATGGATTGGACTAAAGTAACAAGCAGCGATTCAAAGAACTACACTTAGAGATGGATATAGGGACATCACCTTCTTGGATAATTGCACAGGGTGAAGTAGGCTAAAGAAAGGGAAGTCAAGGAATTACACTTGGGTTCTTGGATGAATTCCACATATACAAAAGATCTTAAGACTATATCATGAACAAGTTTTCGAAATAAAAGTTTTTTCTACTAAAGCCTTTGTCCCCTCTGGCCGAAAAGAGAGCTCAAACAATGAAAACCTTGCATCTACAGTCTTATACCAGAAGATTACAGATAAGTATGTAGTTAGCATACTAAGTCAACTCATGCATGAGCCTAAGGAGAGAGAGATCAGAGGATCCAACACTATCAACCATAAGGACCTGTTTGGCTTTGGAAGAAAGTCATTTTTTCAAAATATGTGTATGATGCAAAAGAAAGTAATTTAGTTATGTTAAAAATTGTGTAATATGAGAAATAATATAAATTAATGTTTTTGAAATTGTGTAGGATGCAATATAAAGTGAATTTTTTTATATTGGAGTTTGCATAGGATGAGATAGAACTTTATTTTTTATTAAGTATATACAATTTAAATTGTAGCCAATTTTAGCCAAATGCCATAAGGGCCCTAAACCTACACCAAAAACAAGGAATCGTATATAAGGAAGGTAAGAGTATGATAATAAACCTACAAAGATGCAGATCATGCAGGTTCCTTAGTAGATAGCAAAATGCAGCAGCAAGCTCAAGCGCAAATTCCAAATTCAAGCTATGGCACAAGGAGTAGGTGAATTATGATAGTTGAAGATAATTCTTGACAATATGAATATAAAAGTCAAAAGACCAATGAAACTTTATGGTGACAAAATGTTACACTATCAATCTTGTACACAATCTAGTACAGCATGACTGGGCCAAACACACTGAAGTAGACAAACACTTTATAAAAGAAAACTAGGACAATGGTCATACTAACCTTTATACTGTCTAATAAACAGCTAGCTGACATACTAACAATAGGTTCGCATACTTTTAAGAACTTAGAAGCAAGCTCGAAATGAAAAACATTCACCCACTAACTTGAAGGAAGTGTTGGAAATTCCAAGTTATCCTCCATGACTTTAGAGAGAATACTTTCTTCAAGTGAGGTTCCTTAATCTCCTATTATGCAACCTCTAATTGTTTTAAGACTTCCCAAATTATTCCATTATTCTTAAGGGATTTAACCTTCAAACCTAATCAACCTTCTATGCACATAAATCTTTGTAAAAATGCATCATAATAAAATGAAGAAGCAACTATTCTTCCACATGTATGTTTCAAATAGTAGTCTAATAATAAAATGATATTTCATACTAATATTCTATTTTGTCATCATTAACAAAGATGCACAATGCGTTTTTAAATACCTAAAATAAATCAAAATTCATATTGAAACTAATTGCAGAAAAATTACAAAACCAAAACCAAAACTGAAATAAAGTTGTTAAAGGTTGGAGTGAAGATTTATATTTCGAGTGTAATTATCAATTCATTAAGTGAGATTTTAGGACACAAAATTACAGTTAATCCTTTTCCTAATACTTACACACTTTTCCTCTATTTTTATTGATCATCATGAGTGGATTTCCGAACTAAAATTGATGGGAATTTCAAGTTGAACACTTCCTAAATTTCAAACATAATACTAACGTTTGAAATTGTAAGGTATATGTTTCCTCATCATGTTTAATCAATGAATTCACAAAAATTTGTAGTTAAGCAGCTTTCATATTGTAACGTTCAATCCCTTTCAACATATATTTGTATACCCTATCATTCAAACAAAACGGATGTTGTCCCCTTAAAGATTATACACCATGACGACACATGAGACTTGCATATTTCAACTTCATTATGTTTGTTGCAAAACTACTGAGCTTGACAAAATTAGTGAATGTAATTTATGTAGCCTACCTCTTTATTTCCAAACGCAATTAACAACATTTATTCAGTACACTTGAAGCATATATCATTACAAAAAATATATTAATCTAATTTGTGCTTCAGTGTTCAATAAACTTTGTTCAACAACATCACCAATCACTAACTTTATGTCCCAACTCCATTCAATTTGTTTTGTTTTGTATTCAACTTTCACAAAAAAAAAAAACTACAGAACACAATAAATTTATGAACATAATTTGTGCATCCCATAGCATTAGTTCTAAAAGTTGTTGAGATGTTTACTGTATATTTTTAAAAGATATATCATTATAGCATAAATCCAAAAGGGTAGAGAGGAGAATCTAATATGTGCTTTGAGTGTGGAATAAAATTCTGATCGACAGCATTTTTTTGGATAAAAAGTTTTTGACGACAATTATCTGAAGTCATACGCACCTTCATCCCCGCACAATTGTTCAACCCGAGCAACAATATGTTTCCCATACGTATATTTCTTTAAGGCATGCAGATGAGATCTTACGCGGCTAAGAAGAAGTTCTTGCTGACTTTCGGAACAAATATCCAGGATTTTCTGTACGACATAATTGGCAAATTGATCCTTCATCATGATCTGAGAGAGAATTAAAATAATAAAACCTTTAGGTCTATAAATACTGCCATATATAAAACCAAATAAAAGCTTTTAGAAAGGCATATCATAGGGCGTAGCCCATGATAAACTTTCCAGCACCCATAGGAGAAAAGAGAAACTTAAGGTTATAGAAAATGTACAATGGATCGATCTACCATAATCAAATATGCAGATGATATGCTATACTTCTCTCATGGTTCTACACGAGAGAAATAATCTATAGGTTCAAAACTCAAAACAAGAAATCCTGTAAGCCAGAACGTGGACCAAAGCATGGTAGAAGCCATGTTCCTTTTTGTAGCTCCAAGTCCAGATTTAAACAACAAAACAAATTGCAAACTGGACCAAAGCAGCAAGAATAAGTACATACGGGTCATGAACTTTTAAGGAATTTTCTTACTTTAAACCCTAAAGAATGTGTAATCAACTTTTGAAATATAGGCAGAAATATTTTTGATAAGTAGAGAACCAAAGAGAGCAATACACAAACATAAACAAGACTTTGAGACAAAACTATTCATTAATTCCAAATATATGCTCAATAATCACGTACACATCGACAACTACAACCAATGCCCAATATTAAAATTCATCCTTCACCTCAGTTAGTTATATACAATATTTCCATACATATCCCACTCATTTACTGAGTTAGGAGCCAGAAACTTAATGCACCATAAAAATTTATATTTAGGGCCTGTTTGGCAAAGAGACCAATTTGGTAATGGCATAAAAGTTGTGGGCTTGCCTTGAGATATGTGTATAATAGAAAATAAAGTTATGCTAAAAAATTGTGTAAGACATAAAATAAAGTTGATTAATGGACTAAAATTGATGAAAAATATAAAATAAAATGAATTTTTTATATTGAAAATTGTCTAAGATGTGATATAAATTAATTTAATATTATTTTTTTATAATGAAAGTGTTAGTAGCGACTCTAACATCTTCATATGCTTATTCCTTGTCAACCATAGTCTCCAGTTTCAGATGATATTCTGGATTGAAAAAGTCTTCTTACCACGAATTTCAACCTCCAAATTGTTACTGCGGGATGCGGTTTCTTCCATAAATCTATGACAACTTGGTATAACAAAGTTAAGAGTTTTGCAAGAGAGCAATAGAATTTTAAGGGTTTGGGAAAAGATGGAGAATTTGATGTTGGGGAGGGGGGTGGGAGTCTCATAGGTTAACGGTGGGCGTGCAAAGCAAACAACCATTTGACTATTGCAACTGTGAGACCACAATATTGGAGGCGGTTGTGGGCGCATGCGACTGATCCCCATATATTAAATATATATGAAACCGGGCTAGGCTTCATTAGGCAGAACCAATCCATTGCGGACAGGGAAATAAAATCGGCAGGAACCGATCCAAACAGACTGGTTTCGAGCAAGACCAATCTTAAATGGACCGATTCTGGATTGGTCCAATGAGCAACCTAGAAGTTGACCTCCCACTAGCTCAACTTGCAACCCTTTGCCAGCAACGAACGAAGGGTGTCTAAAAGGAGATTGCCGGATGAAAAGGAGTTTTTTTTTCTTTTAGAAATGTAGAAAAGAAGTTTTCTCCTGAGATGAAAGTAGCAAACAAACTTCAACTATCTGACTGTCGACGGGATCTCGCCACCAACTATCTTCACAACAGAGGTAGAAGGGAGAAATAGAGAAAAATAACAAAGAAATTTAAGTAATAATCCAAAAAAAGAAATTAATAAAAAATCACATTTTCGTCACAGGATCATAGAAAATTGATGAAAACCTTTAAAAAAAACTGCATAAAATATTTAAATAGTTGTCAGGAAGCTGATTAGAAATTTTAACAAATCTGAAAGACCAAAAAAGTAGTAATCCAAATTTATGGATTTGCATGAAATAAGTGTAACTTTAATAAATTGGGTGACATATAAAGATATGTAATGCATAACCATGAACATACACTTTATATATACTAGTGCATATTTCTCGTGCTTTGCACGAATGTGACATATTAAAAACCGTTATAAATTACATTCTATATGTTTAAATATTTAAGATGTTAAGATTTTATATGCTTTTTGAATATCTTCAATTAATCTAGATAATTTACACAAAATTATGTGTATATAGTACAAATTAAATCTAAAACAAGAAATAATTAGAAATATATTTATTTAAAGTAAGATTCATGTAAAATATTTTAAAATATATATAAAGAAAACATGAAAATTTTCTTAAATCGATACCTTAATCTTAAATATACCTTTGCTTTGATTTTTACATCGTAAAATTTAAACTCGAACAACTTGATTTCAACCTTGATGAACCTCGGCTGAGAAGAATGGTAAAAGAAGAGGGCATAGAGAGAGGCGGTGGAGAGAGAGAGAGCTAAGAAAGAGAGGTGGTGGAGAGAGGAAGTGAGGGTTATATATATATTAATTATTATTATTATATATATTATATATATTTATCAAATTAGGCGACAAGAGAAACGGTGGATCAACTGAAATTGTATTTTGGTCTCAACTTTTTCACTTTCTTATAAATAGGTCCAAAGCGTCACATAATATTAGATGAAAAATTATAAAATAATTTCTCAAATTATTTAGCCTTAATTTTAAATCTCAATTACCTAATAAAAAATAAAATTTGGTCCTTAATTTATCATGTATTTTTTTAAATCCTCACAAATTATAATTTAGTATTTCAACTTATCTTACTCTTTATTTTATATCAACAACAACAACAACAACAACAACCAAGCCTTAATCCCACTAGGTGGGGTCGGCTACATGAATCCTTTGTTTCATTATAAAATAATAATTATAATTTAGTTTCTTAATTTTTTTAACCTTAATATTGAGATATGAAGAAATTATAATTTGCTATTTAGATTTTACTTAATCTTTTTTTTTTTGAACTAAAGATTTTACTTAATCTTAGTTTTTAGTTTTAAATTTTTATTTAATTCCTTAATTTATTTTAATTTTAGTATTACATCCTAAGAAATTATAAGTTGATAGATGATATCTTGATTTCTCTCAATTTTAGTCTTACGTCCTAAATCTTCAAAATGATAAAATTATAATTCGGACTCCTATCATTTGCGCAATTGAAATTTATTCTTTTACGAAATGACTTGGTAGTATAATGCTAATTAAACAGGTGCGCCAACAAAAAAGACTGTAAGTGATTAGCAATGAACGTGGAAAGGTCGAATGGCTTGATACCACTGCTCTGAGTGTACTTCTGCTCAAGCGTCAGACGGTGGCTCTGGCACTCAATCCGCGCGTGGTTGATCAGTACACGGGCATCGGCCTTACCGCCTCTTTGAGTGTGCTTTTGCTGGAGGCCGGCAATGTAGCGGGTGATGTACTCTACGGTAACGGGATCCTCAAGTGTGAGACGATGGCTCTAGCACTCAATCCACACGCGATTGATCAGCATACGAGCATCGGCCTTGAGACCCATGCACATAGCTAGCAAACCGCTGCAGTTCATATTCATTTCATGACACTTCGCCATTCATCGAAAATATGAAGTACGAGTCCTCAAACTGCTGAAGTTCGCTTTCAATTGAACTTAAATATAAATGTGATAACCTGGAAAAAAAAAATTGAACTTAAATACATAAATAATTTGAACTTATTTTGTGAGTTTAATAGGAGAAAAAAACTTGTCCTACTCTAAAGATCTACGTGTCCACAAACCATTGTAATTCGTATCCACTTCATGACACTTCGTCTTTCATCGAAAATATATAAATAATGGAGTTAAATATATAAATAATTTGGACCTATTTTGTGAGTTTAGCACAAGAAAAAAAAACTTGTCCTATTCTAAAAATCTACGTGTCCGCAAACCGCTGCAGTTCGTATCCATTTCATGACACTTCGCCATTCAGTGAAAATATGAAGAACGTGTCCTCAAACCGCAAGAGTTCTCTTTTATTTGGACTTAAATATAAATATGATAACCTGAAAAAAAACATAATTCTTCGCCGTTCATCGAAAATATGAAGTACGCGGACTTAAATATAAATATGATAATCTGAAAAAAAAATTGGACTTAAATACTTATCCTATTTTAAGATCTACGTGTCCGCAAACCATTGCAGTTCGTATCCATTTCATGATACTTTGTCGTTCATCGAAAATATGAAGTACGTGTCCTCAAACCGCTGAAATTTGCTTTATTTGGACTTAAATATAAATAAGATAACTTGAAAAAAAAAATTGGACTTAAATATAAATAATTTTGACCTATTTGTAAGAAGGTGAAAAAGTTGAAACCAAAATCCAATTTCAGCTGATCCACCGCCTTTATAATAGATTTTTGTGAATTTTTCCGTTCATCAAAATATAAAGTACGTGAACTTAAATATAAATGTGATAACCTTAAAAAAAAATTGAACTTAAATATATAAATAACTTGGACCTATTTTGTGAGTTCAGTAGGAGAAAAAAAAACTTATCCTATTCTAAAGATCTACGTGTCTGCAAACCGCTACACTTCGTATCTATTTCATGATACTTCGCCGTTTATTGAAAATATGAAGTACGTGTCCTCAAACCACTGAAGTTTGCATTTATTTGGACTTAAATATAAACATGTTAACCTGAAAAAAAAAATATGACGCTTCACCGTTCATCGAAAATATGAAGTACATAAACTTAAATATAAATGTGATAACCTGAAAAAAAAAAATGGACTTAAATACTTGTCCTATTTTAAGAACTACGTGTCCACAAACCACTGCAATTCATATCCATTTCATGACACTTCGTCGTTCATCAAAAATACGAAGTACGTGTCCTCAAACTACTGAAGTTTGCTTTTATATGAACTTAAATATAAATATGATAATTTGAAAAAAAAATGGACTTAAATATAAATAATTTGGATCTATTTGTAAGAAGGTGGAAAAGTTGAGACCAAAATAAAATTTTAGCTTTTGTTGGACTTAAATATAAATATGATAACTTGAAAAAAATGGACTTAAATATATAAATAATTTGGACCTATTTTGTGAGTTTAGCACAAGAAAAAAAAACTTGTCCTATTCTAAAGATCTACGTGTTCGCAAACCGCTACAGTTCGTATCCATTTCATGACACCTCGCCGTTAGTTGAAAATATGAAGTACGTGTCCTCAAACAGCTGAAGTTCGTTTTTATTTGGACTTAAATATAAATATAATAACCTAAAAAAAAACATAATACTTCGGCGTTCATCGAAAATATGAAGTACGTGGGCTTAAATATAAATGTGATAACTTGAAAAAAAAATTGGACTTAAATACTTGTCCTATTTTATGATCTACGTGTCCGCACGCCACTGCAGTTCGTATTCATTTCATAACACATCGTCGTTCATCAAAAATATGAAGTACATATCCTCAAACCGCTGACGTTTGTTTTTATTTGGACTTAAATATAAATATAATAACTTGAAATAAAATTTGAACTTAAATATAAATAATTTGAATCTATTTGTAAGGAGGTGAAAAAGTTGAGACCGAAATGCAAATTCAACTTTTTTGGACTTAAATATAAATATGATAACTTGAAAAAAAATGGACTTAAATATAAATAATTTAGACCTATTTATAAGGAGATGGAAAAGTTGAGACTAAAATGCAATTGCAGTTTTTTTTGTGAATTTTTAAATTAAAAAAATACAGATAAGACAAACTTTTTTTGGTGGGGACACGACGACATCGGACCGTCGATTTATCCCAGGCAGGGTCTGCAATCGAAGTCCGAGATCTCACCACGTGGCGTCGATCTGGATGGAAGATTGATATCTGCAGATTTGGCAACAGGCATGATTGGTAGCTGATCAGTGGATTGGAATTCCCCACTTAAATTAATTTATTGATTTGAATGAGAATATTTAAATTTTTGGGCTATTTCGTTTATTTAGTTCTTTTTTTAGACTTTCGCATTTGACATGATTGAAATCCTTTTATTCCCACATTTATTTCAGCATTTATTTCCGCCTATTGAATTTCAAACATAATAGGTATATATAAAGGCATGGAATAGTGTTATTTATCCTTAATCCTGAAATGAAATTATTTTGCGTTTGAATTACTGTGTGTTACATCTCGGAAAAAGAAAGGATTGCGACCTTAGGTGAAAATCCCTAAATACCTTAAAAAAATTTAAGGTATTTCCCAACTCTTCTCCCTTGCAATTTTCAGTTTCAAACCAATCAAAGTCCAGGCCCCATTTTGCAATTTTCCAGCCCTAAAATTCAATTTTCCATTCTTCCTTTCTGCCGACTCGAGAAAATCACTCACGCGTTCGCCCGTCGACACCTCAGCCGCCCGTCTCGCCTCCCCCTATAGGCACGCCAACCACCGGCAACGCCGTCGCCGCTCCGCTCCTCCTTCAACTGCAGCTCTCGCCGAGCCCACGCGCCACCTACGGGAGTGCGCCCGAGCGCCACCTACGGGAGCTCATTTGCCGCCAACACTGCCCCGGCTGCGCAGCTCCGCCGCCTCCGCTCCAGTGCTCTGCGGTTCTGCGCTCTCGCTCAGTTCGACTTCGTCGCACCCGCACCAGCCCTGTTTGTCGCCGTCTCCCCTCCTCTGCGCTGCCACCTACTCGCTGGCCGCTCAGCCTAGGTGATTTTGCCTCGCCGCTCGTCCGCCTCGGCACCATCAGCTTTGGTCGCTTTGACTCGTCCTTGTGGTAATGGAATCTCGACGTGAGGTAAATCTGAACATCAACTGAATATTTTTGAATATCTTGCGAAATCTTGTAATGGCGTCTGCTATTAGGACTGTTTGATTTGCTCGCCTGTGTGATTAAATTACTGTTGAGTATTATTATTTGTGAGCAAACCTATACTACTGCGTATCCCTAGCTCTGACTTGTTAAGATAAAGTTGCCTAAAATTATTTCGTAAATTTACTAAATATCATTTTAACTTGTTTCTAGATATTTAAAATTGACTCACTTCAAGGATTTATAGTTTCCTGTTTATTACATAATTATCATTAGAAACATTCATGAACCACTTTATGCTCATCCGCTAAAATTATATACTGATCTCTAACTTGGATTGCATCTTTGCATATTATCCCGCATCATTTTTTCTCCTGCTAAACTCATAAATATGAAGTACCTGGACTTAAATATAAATGTGATAACTTGAAAAACAAATTGGACTTAAATACTTGTCCTATTTTAAGATCTACACGTCCGCAAACCACTGCAGTTCGTATTCATTTCATAACTCTTCACAGTTCATAAAAAATATGAAGTACATGCCCTAAAACCGCTGAAGTTTGCTTTTATTTGGACTTAATATAAATATGATAACTTGAAAAAAAATTTGGACTTAAATATAAATAATTTGGATCTATTTCTAAGGAGGTGAAAAAGTTGAGACCAAAATGCAATTTCAACTTTTTTTAACTTAAATATATATATATATGATAACTTGAAGAAAAAATTAGACTTAAATATAAATAATTTGGACCTATTTGTAAGAAGGTGAAAAAATTGAGACTAAAATATAATTACAGCTTTTTTTGTGAATTTTTAAATTTAAAAAAATACAGATAAGACACTTTTTTTCTCCTGCTATACTCATACTTTTATATATAGTATAAGTATATATATATATGTATATGGATGTTTTCGTATGTTATTAACATACTTGACTTGCGTGTGGAGCAAAGTAGTTTAGAAAAAAGATAGGAAAAGAAAGATTGTTCTCCTAATACAATAAAACTCAAAGAATGATAATTCCGTAGTAGAAAGGAGATCATTAGCCATAAGTGTTCATAGATGCATTGTATGTCTACAGACATGCAAATGTATACGCACATGTATGCTATGTATGCTATTGACGGACTTAGCCATGCAAATGGAGCTAATTAGTTTAAAAAATTGATTGCAGGAGCAAGATCATTCTTAGTGGGGACATGACACGATTAGACTATCAATTTATTCCAAACAGGGTTTACACTCGACGTTTGAGAATCCATCACATGGCACTGATTTAGCTGGACGTATGATCTCAGACGAATTTGAAAGATGGCTTGATCAGAGGAAATTAATCTAATTTTAAAATCTCTTGCCTAATCTATTTGGATCGGAATTTCAAAATTCAGATTAATATTTATCTAATTTTCTTTTTTTCATTATTTCTGATTTAGTATATTGTAAATTGCTTTTATTACAATTTATTTCCTGTATGAACTGTTATTTTATAAGAGGCCTATATATAGGGCCTCAATGCTCGTGCTTTCTTCTTAATCCTAGAATGATATATTTTGAGTCTTGAAAATTATGTATTACATTTCGGTGAATGGAAGGGTCAGAGCCGTGAGTGAGAATCCCTAAATACCTTAAAATAATTTAAAGTATTTCACAACTCTTTTCAAGCTCCTCTCACTGATTTCAAGTCACTCATAAATCCAGGGCCCTTTTTGAGGCTTTCCCCTTCCCCAAATTTCATGCGACGAACCCGACATCCCTCTCATATGTGCTTTACCCGATTCCACCTCACTGTCACTAGTCCGCCGCGCCATCACCAGTCATCGAGGACCCCGGCAACCTTAACGCTAGCCGTTGGCCGGCACTCTGTCGCCATCACCAGCCCCTGTACCAGCAGCATCGACTCCTCCCATGCACTACGCATAGTCAAGGTCCCGCAAAACCCCAATCTTTAGCTCCTTTGATCTTGGCGACCTCGTCGCTGGCTGCCATCCACCCTCCTGCTGCCTTGCGCCTGTCACATCCTCTGTGCACGCCTCTATCTCCAGACCTCCTGTTGCTGTGACACCAGCGATCTCGTCGAGTCCCCACTTCAAACTGTGTTGTCGAACTGCTGCTTTGTTGCCGCAGCATCAATGCAACCATTTCATTCCAAGCCGCTCCTCTTCACTACTCTTCGTATCGCAATCGTTACCATTCTCGACACCAAGGACCCATCTTGTTGTTTAGGCTCTCGACACAGGCCATTGATTCCGCTAAATCTTAAACCTACTGTTTATCTCAGATTTTCTCAAGGAATAGTTGTGAGTCCAAGACTTGAGGTTGTTTGATTTGTTCGACCATGTGATCTTGATTATTATTGTGTGAGCGATTGTTGTTGGGTTAAATCTATGAGAAAACCTATTTACTGCATACCCTGACTCTATCCCGTTGAATTCGCATAGCTTCAAATCTCATGGAGAAATGTTTATATATTATTCGGACTTGCTTCTAAATATTTTAAATTGACTTGCTTGCATTATTTTTTTCATCATTACATAATTATCATCAGCAATAAATCTTGTAATATTTCATGTTCAACTGTTATTTCATTTATTACTCTCTGCGCAGGGTGGCAATCGCATATCATCCCGCATCATCTCCTGACATAGGGTAGAAGTCCATCCTGTTTTTTTAAGGGTAAGAAATCCATTCTTCTATATGTACATGACATTTCTCAATATAATATATAAAGAACTATATCTAGCCGCTTCCAAAATCCTTTGCAATGTACTATTGCATCAATCCCTATGAAAATGAGCAAAAAGCATATTGAATATGCAAGAAACCAAAGAAGATAACAGAAGATCTCACGATCAAGCATAGAAGAAAAGATACTAATAGCTGCCCTTGAAGCAAATTCAGCAAAGGAATACCAAGATATCTTAGAAAAAACAACACTAAAAGTAAAGGTCAATTGAATATCAGATATTTCAAAGAGCTTTTGTAAACGAGTATTAGTTTCCACATACTAGTAAACTGTCATTTCCTTCAGTTTGCCCAACTATTTCCTCAATCAAGAGTTCTCTTTCAGCAGAGTTACCATGCTCCAAACATTTCTCAACAACATTTGATGCAAACTTATGCTGGCTCATTTGTACAATTTGCCCAGAAAGTTTGTTGATAATTTGGCTCCTCTCAAATGGCTTTCCCCTCTCCAAAACATGCTGGAAGAAAAAAATGTTATGCAGCAAATAGAATCATGCTAAATTTTTGATGTAGAACAAGTAAAAGGCAAAGGGAAGAAGACTAAACAAAAGAAGAGAATACCAAAAGAAATGACAAGTATAGAAGAAATAAGGCATATTTATAGAATTGTAGAACCAACTAGCTAAAAAAATAAAAGTTAATAAAATATAAAGATAAATAATAATCTTAAAGATAATACTTACCTTTTCTAGATTCTTGAATATTTAAATTCTAATAAAAAGAAATACTAAATATTTAACAATTAAACAATAAATCTCACTGACTCTACAAGTTTACATTGCATTTTGTCGCTTTCAAAATTTATATACAGCAACAATGAGCGGTTTTCCCAGGTTCCTCTAGGTTCTCAAACTGATGCAAAAAAAAAAGAACCAAACCTTAACAACTTTCAAAAAAAAAAAACAACCTGAGAATCAAAAAAAAAACTTTCAAAAAAACTTACAATTAATAAAACAGTTTCCAAAAGACAAAATCTTAAAAAAAAAAAAACAGTTAAACTTTACAATCTAGAATCTAATATTCTCCCAAAATCAAGAACAGGGGAGAAAACATTTTTATGACAGTAAAAAGTAGTAAAAATAGCATGAAAAGAAAAACGTCACATGAAAGTTCAGTATTCACAATGCAATTGAATAAAAGACTCTAGTACATGAAAAGAACCAAAAATAACATTGTTAACATGCCAGAGTTGCTCAGAATAACTATGAAAGGAGCATAAACTGCTTGAAATGGAACAAAAATGATAATAAAAAGTTGACGCAAAAGCATCATTTGTTAGGATGCTGTTAAATCACCTGAGTCACATAATTTCCATACTGATCTTGAGCCAGAATACATGCAGACTGCAAAATCTCATCCACAACACACTGTGTTTCTGATTCATCAGTGCAATGCTCCAAGACTCTCTGCATATTCATTCATCAAAAATCATGCCATCAAACTTTCCGTTACCAAACTTAATTTGACTGTAAGCTAAAGACTAATGACACAGTCACATTCACATTACCTGAATAACCCGGCAGCCATAGGGATGCATAGAAAGAGTAGCAACATGACCATGAAAAGCAGATATAATGAAACCAATTTTCACAGTTGGCACACATTCAATACACTTTTGAATTACATGGTTTCCATTTTGATCACGAACACATCGCATAACATGTCCATCCAGTTCCTGGACAAGCTGGGTTTTCTGATCAAGTTCTATAACTTCAAGAGCCTGCAGGTTTGAGAAGGGAATAAGATCACAACAGATACTTAAAGGGAATTTAGCATATTGTTCAATTTACGGTGGCATCATAAGCGTAACTATTTGGGGGCATCTTCATGAATAATCTGCTGGTTTCATTTAATGCCTCATAAGCTTTGCTGGAACAAACAACACTGATTACCTTTTTTTTCAGCACAAAGGCCTCAGAGGTGGATAACTAGTGTTTCAAGTTCTCTGGAAGGATTCATGTCATGGCTGTCAATATCTAGTGTTTCAATAAACTTTAAAAAAGTAAAATAAAAATAAAAATAATCAAACTGCAACCACAAAAATTCAGCAAAGCAAACCAATCATTTTGGCAAGATCAAATGTTAACCATCTAATTAACATCTACTGTGTGCAGTTATCCACACCGCCGAAGCAAACAGCAAGCAATGATTAATTGCAGCTTGAACTACCCAACTTGCAGTAAAAGCGAACACTAATCACTATTCACCACATAGAAGCCACCTATTATATCAATTAAAAGTGTTTGTTTTTCAAAATTTAGGCTCACGAGAAAAGGTTGAGCTGTAAAATGGCACTCTCTCGCTCATTACTACAGGGACTAAGAATAGAATAAATTTGAATCTACTGACATGATTTAAAACTGCAGCCCTAAGCAATTCCTGAAACCAAGAAATTTTGAAGACATCAAAAAGGCACCTAACCGCAACTATACCTCACTGCAGAAGCTTTAATAAAATCCTACAGAAACTGCAATTCCTTAAAATGTTGAGCTGGAATACCTATGCAAAGGAAAATCTGTAAACAGCAGCAAGAAAAACCCACATGCAAGGCAAGATAATCTTAAAATAATTAATAATACACTGGCACAAAATTATTATGTATAAAGATAAAGCAGCAGAAAACAACTGGATCTACAACAGCCTAAAGCAAGCACCTTTTGAATCACACGACAGCCATACATCTGAAGACTCAAGGGCAACATACGTCCAACAAGCTGATTTGCAAGCTCCTTCCTCTGCTCAGGAACACCATGCTCAAAAAACTGTGGATAAAGGTTTTCCCATTAATCATGACATGAAAACAGTATAAAGGCCTAAGGTAAATCATGGGACGAGAATACCTTCTGAATGACATAATTTCCAAATACATCAGTCATTAATGTTGATGCATGTGGAAGAACTTCCTCAAAAACAGATGCTTTGTCTTCAACACTGCAGCTTTCTAATTTTTGCTGAATAAATCGACTCCCATGTTGATCAGCACTGTCACAAGAAAGAAATATTGCTTAGCTGGGCACCTAACAATTATTTCCTAGCACAAGGAAACTATCAATCGAGCTAGAGTAATCTAAATCAAAAGATTCTAATGTACTTGCCTGAATTCCACAATTCGTCCAGCGATGTCAGATAACTCATATCTGCGGGACTTATTGGACTTCAACTCTTCAAGGAAGGAATGGGATTTTGAATCATCAACCTTATCACGCAACCTTGGACCCTGCCATCCGGAGAATGTCCCTCCAGCCCTAGCGGCTGTCCCAGGAGACCTATTGCTCTCACTTCTCCTTCCAGAAACACCAGTGTTAGACACTGGTGATGCCGGATAGATAGGACTGGCAAGGGGAGAAGGGGGATATTGCATGAAAAGACTGACATTGAGAGGGCTGCCATATAAATTCATACTAGCATGTCCATCTTTCCTAACACCTGGAGTGCTTACTGCACCAGTTCTCAGGACTTGAGGCCTTTGATCAGAAGAATAAATAGCAGGCAGAGTCCCTTTCTGAGGATCAAAACCCACTGAACTCCCAATAGCACTTCCCTTAGCAGATGTTTGATCAAATTGAACTGCACTAGCATATGCATGTGCAGAAGGATGTTGAAAATAAGACACAAACAAAGAGTCAGGATATGGAGGTTGAGTTGCAACTGCCTGCTGCCCATAATATCCAGGTGTAATATTCCCTATAGAAGAAACATTTGAAGTCCTTGCATTGTAATTAGGGCTCGTGGGATTATCAAAAGGCACCGGAATAGCATTATAAGAAGGATATCCAGACAAAAACGGAGGCATAAGAGATGCATTGACAGCATATCCACCGACGCCATACTGTGGAGAAAATAAGTTAGTCGGCTGGAAAGCCGGGTAATATTGTGTTCCATATGCAGCTGCAGTGGCATATAAAGGTGGCACGAGACCAGCTGACTGCAAAACAGGTTGTAGTTCAACAGAAGCTAGCTTGGACTGCCCAGTAGAAAATTGATCAACAACATTGGAGCTATGCAAGCCATGATTTGTCAAATGAGGCTGACCACGATGCATCGAAACAGAAGAGCCCCGCGCTTGCAAGCTACTTTGCTGAATAAATTGTCGTGCAGGTTGACTTTTATGAGCATCATTTGATATTTTCAAATTCTTCATGTCATTACCAGTACTGTTAATACTTGTATCAACTACACTAAAAGGAAGAATACTTTTCTCCAAAATGCTATGTTCACTACTTGAATCATGATGTAGATGCGGGCTAACTGCATCAGAGGAAATGGAACTGTTAGAGCATACAGTAGACACTGAGGTAAGATCATCATTTGATTTTCTACCAAAAGAATGCATCTTGGGAATCGTGGGATGAGCATCAACACCAGTGGTAGATGCTTTGAGCTCAGAGTTGACCATATTATTTCTAGAATTATCAAATGACTTGGTACAGGCATCAGAATCATCTAACTGTGCTGTAACCCCATGACCCAAGGAACGAACTTGGTTACTGTATATAGGAGAAGGAGTCCTAGGAAAGTCTTCCTGCAAGATAAAAAGAATGGCAATGCAACACAAGTTAAATTCTTCATGCCATTACATTGAGGTTAATTTGGTGTTAGGGCTTCAGTGTTCCCTGATTACCTTCTTATTTCTATGTTTCCCCAGTTTTAATCCTTCTTTCCTAGTTTGCTTGCTCAGGTTTCTTCATGTTGGTTAAACTCAAACTTTGGATTGAAGTGAAATCATTTTGTCGTAGTGTAAACAAATTTCAGAGTATATATGATAACTTCAAGCTCACTTACAGCTTTCATCTATATCCTTGTGTATGATTGACATATTCTGGAAATTTATTGTCCAAATGCAAATTACGTTGATTTTTTTTTTATGCCAGGTAGAATTCCAATTTCTTAGCATCAGTTATTTCCAATAACTTCATGCTCATTAACAGTTATCTATATGCTTCAGCATAATTTACATAACTGGTAATTTATTGTCGAAAGAACCAAATGCAAATTAGGTTGATTTTCTTTGAAGCTTGGTAGAATTCCTATTTCTTTGCATTAGCTACTGAATTTACATGGACCGACTTATTTTAATTCAGAATTTCACAAAATTTTATGAGATTATACAAAATCATGTGATTTAAGGAAAAGTTTAGTTTAATCTCCTCGAATTCACAACATATGGCATAGTTCCATGTTTATAAGCTTAAGGCATCTTAATCACACAAGATATTACAGATTTAGATCTATTGGCATATTAGAAACCTTTCATTGCAAGTTTACCTAGGCACACTCATACTTTGATCGTACAAAATCACTTTAGCGTCACCTACATAGCATTAGTCCGCAGCTGGGATCTCCCCCTCCCTAATGCAACATGTAAACCCTTGTGTTTCTAAAACTCCCCATCACTTTTAACATCAGCATTGATATAAAACTCAGGTAAGGACTTATATGTAATGTCCTATGCACATTTTTTTGAATGGGCAAGGTGTACCTCAAGATCCAACTCAAGTTAACGCATTATATAACTTTGATAGTCATTATCAAACCCAAATCAACTCCTAAAAATGTAAATAAAAGTATATCTTACTATGTAAAAAATTTAAATAAAACCCAAATGAAATCACTCAAAAATAAATAGCTAACTGCAGGAATTTCATACCAAGGCAACACAAAAAAAAGAAGTCCAAAGACAAAAGAGAGGTTGATTTAATTAAAACGTTGGGGATAGAACAACCCATTAAACATTTGGAAAACAAAAGAAGAAAGGAATCGAACAATTTCACAAGAGGTCGATCGGTGGAGGGGACTTCACATCTCCCAGATGGATAGATCTTTTTCCTAGATAGAGTTCCTTTTGCTTTTTGCCTCTTTGATGCATAAATCATTGTTTCGGAATTGTGAGGGAGCAACCAAGACCACTTCTCAGAATCATCTAACATTATTAGAGAACACAATCTGTCATATTTTTTTGATGGAGATAAGAATCTCTACTGTCATTAGAGAATTTGTATATCAAGTAGTGGGGAGAAAGTGGAGTTTGTTTTTCTACCATCAAACGGAAGAAAGGAAGGGGGTGGGCATCATTTGTGCATGGATTGGAAACAGGGTGTCCATTAAGCTCTTATTAGAAAACCCACAATTTCTCCTTGTGAAAGCTACTTTAGCCATAGAGAACAAGTGTGTTGTGGGAGGTGCCTATGCATCTACAGAAGAATCAACTAGAAAGGAGCTTTGGGACTCATCATTTATGTATGGGTTGGAAACAGGGTGTCCATTAAGCTCTTATTAGAACACCCACGATTTCTCCTTGTGGAAGCTACTTTATCTATAAAGAACAAGTGTGTTGTGGGAGGTGTTTATGCATCTACAAAAGAATCAACTAGAAAGGAGCTTTGGGACTCTCTCGGGCCTTTGATTTGTCAGGATGTGCCAACTATCATGGGAGGAGATTTCAACTCTATTTTATGACAGGTGTACAAGAATGGCGGAAAGTCATTTAGACATTCATCAAATAATAGCAATTTCTTTGATTTTTGCTTCATCGGGAAGCTCATACAATTGGTGTAACAATAGAAAAGGTGATAGATGAATATGGATGAGACTAGATAAGGTGTTGCTCAACACCACTACCATGACACAAATTCTAGGGGTTTTTGTTAGGCATCTTTCCCTAAACAACCAAAAATTGAAAATAAAACTAAATAAAATAAATAATCCTCAACATTAATATTTATTTTCTGCCATACTAGAGCAAAGGAGGACAACAGTCTTAAAATAGAGTAATCGCAATGATAGTCGACACATCTTGACAAGAATGGTGGAAAGCCATTTAGATATTCATCAAGTAATAGCAATTTCTTTGACTTTGGCTTCAACGGGCCCCCATACAATTGGTATAACAATAAAAAGGGTAATAGCCGAATGTGGATCACACTAGATAACATGTTACTCAACACCATTGCGTGACACAAATGCCACGGGTTTTTGTTAAGCATCTTGCTCGTATAACTTCAAACAATTGTCCTCTTTTGCTCTAGTATGGACCTGAACCCACAAGGGGCAGCGACGTCTAAAGACACTTGGCTCACGCATGAAGATTCCTTCAGAATAGTTCCTGCAGTATGGAGGCAACATATAGAAAAACCCGCGAATATGCCAAACAAAAAATTGGCTAAAAACCTTAGAGCCTTTAAGCTACGGCACAAGAAAAAGGTTGGTAATCTTATGACCAAGGCCAAGAGTTGGAGCAAACTATATTGAACCTACAGATAAAGGAAAAATTCGATGGAAGGTTGGCTCAAGATGATCATAATGAATTAATGGAGCTTCTTATGCCTTATCACACTACAGTTGTTAGAGTAGAGGCATGGTGATGGCAAAAAGTTAAGACCCAATGGCCTACTAAGGAGACTAGAACACAGCTTTCTTCCATAGAGTTGCTATAGGGAGGAAAAGACAATTGAATCTATGCCATTATTGACTCCATTAGAAAGAAGACTACTAATGAGGGAGACATTTTTTACACGCTGATGGACTTCTTTGCTTGCAAATGGAGTACTGAGGATGAAATGACCCACATTGCTAACTTGTTCCATCCTATAGCTATTGTCCCTACCCAAATAGCTACTCAATTAAGCAAACAGGTTGATAGAAAGGAGAATGGAGTTGTAATCTTTTCCTTGGCTAATAACAAGGCCCCAAACATTGATGGACTAACTAGATCCTTCTCGAAGAGCTACTGGTCCACGAAAAAGGAATAAGTTATCAGAACAGTCCAACACTCGTTTAAACAAATGTCATGCTATAGGCTTGAAAGGATACTACAGTGGTCTTGATTCCCAAAGTCAGCAATGCAGACCAAGCTAAGCAACTCAGGCTGATTAGCCTCCGTACTTTATCTACAAAATTATTGTCTAGGTGGTGGTGAATATAGGCTAAAGGAGCATATTGACATCTAATTGCTACCGAGCAAGGGACTTTATTCTAGGCAGACATTTAGCCAACAATTACATTCTAGCTCAGAAGGTGATCCACGGGATGATAACAACAAGAGATGAGACAGGTTCATGATGGTTAGGCGAACATGGAGCAAGCATACAATAGAGTTAGCTAGGACTTTTTGGATAATATGCTTGGTAGTTTAGGCTTTCCTAGCTAGTGGTGCCAATGGGTCAGTATATGTGTTAAAGAGCCTAGATTTACACTTCTAGCAAACAGCAAGTGGTCCGCTTAGCTAATGGCTAAAAGAGGCCCACATCAAGGCTACCCGCCTCCCCTTGTTTATTCTATCATCAAAACTCCTTTCTAGTCTAATCCATCGAGAAATGCAAAGGACTTTCAGAGAAATCAAGCTCTCAGCTAGAGGACCAGCCCATTCCCACCTTATGTTTAGAGAATATCTACTTTTTGTTGATGCCACTCAAATTGTCGTGGCTCATCTCAAAGCCGCCTTGGATAAATATTGTCCATCATCTAGGAAGACAATGAACCTAGACAAGTCTTCTATTATTTTCAACAGCACCACATCCAAGAACAGGAAGGTTGCCATGAAGAAGAGTTTTAATATGAGGGAAACTCAACAGTGGAGATGCCTAAGGATTCCCTTGTCCAAATGCAAGCTAATCAAAGCTAACTTTAACATCATTATCTAAATAGTGACAAGCCAAATTTCATACTGAGGAGTAAGGAATTTGTTGTTTGCTGGGAGGATCACTATGATCAACAACAGCATCACCTCCATTCCGGTTTACACAATCTCATACTTATGTGCCTACAAATGTGTTGAAAGTTATAAAGAAGCTCATTTGAAACTTCCTATGAAGCAGGGATGCAGAATACAAGGCAATTCACTAAGTCCTTGAGAAAAAGTATGCAGGCCGAAATGTTATGGGGTCCTAAGCATCTATGATTTTAGGAAATGGAAGAGTTTCTTGGTGGCAAATCATACAACTAAGTTGTTAAAAGTTAGTGACTGTATTTGGAAAGAACTTCAAAGCTAAATATGGATATACGCATTATTTTAAGGTCAAAAGGGAGATTCATGGATTTGGAAGCTGATCTGTTTAGGAGGAAATGTGATTAAGGGAAACATGATCTAGGGTAGATCAATATCTTTCTAGGAAGATCCTTCGTCGTCAACTACTCCACTTTCATTGTGGCCATCCTAAGTAATTGGACAAACTTTATGATATTATTCTAAATTTTAAATTTTTTTAATTTAAATAATTGTTGAATAATATTTTCATTTTTTTTAATTAGATTGTCCATAATGTTACTTTTAGTAGTATCAAAAATATTTAGGACTATAAAAATATAATTAATTTCAAGATAATTCAAATAATATTTTTGAAATTCATATCAATAAAATGTATGAGTCATTCAAATCTACCATATGAGCTACACTTTAAATATAAGAATAGTGCACACGCATATATCAAATATAAAATAGTCACACCTTGACGTATCGGTATTATACTTTTTTTAAGTTTACTGTATCTTTTTATTCATATTATACTACATTTGTATTATTGTATCATACAGGTATTTAATAGTTTATAATACTCAAACTTAGGATGGTTTTATCAGAGTAAGTTCAGCCTACTTTTAACCTAGACTACGAAGATGATTGGAAAAAGGGAAGCATAGATGTTAATGAGATTGGATAAATAAGTCTAAATATTTGTATTTATCATCAAATAGTACAATTTGATATAAGTGATATGTTTTATGCACCATATGAATATATAAATGTACACAATTGCTTACTTATATATGCTATTAACTATAGAAATATTTCAAAATAAAATTTAATGGCTCTTAGTAAATATAGAAAAATTTATTTTAAAAAATAGCGCATAAATATGATACATACATTTACATGTCTTTTTATGCATATAATTGTATACAAATAAATATACACATAAGTATTTACATATATATACAAAATAAAGAGACATACATATAGTTACACATAATGCGTGAGGTCCATTATCCCTGCTGTTCACAATCCAAGGGACTAACTATTAACAAACATTCAAAGCCAAAAAAAGTTTGAGTCCACACAGCAATTTTTTAATAACTGAAAAAATACCTGAATCAAATCCACAAGGCTTTTATGACGGCCCTGCATAGATACTGATCGTTCAGAGGATGATAGAGAGTTATTTTCTTCCATAACATCACCAACTTCCAATCTGGGGGAGCTGTCATCTTCAGGTTCCTCCTTATGAGTAGATAGGGCCACTCGTGACTTAGATAGTGACCCCTTATTCATATCATCACAAGGAATTCTCCAATTGTCTCCAAAACCACCAATATGATGTGCCAGGCGCCGATTCTCCTGTGAGATTAAGGGAGGTGGCAGCCTTGGGTTTAAGTTAACATTGGAATGGTAATATGCTAGATATGCTGGATCAGAGCGCAGCTGCTCTTCGGATTGACAGCTATTAAATGCAAGATTCAGATTTTCAAGGATAGCATCCAAACCAGCATTCTGCTGGCCTCTCAAATCACCAATTGCAGAGCTAGAACCTTCCATGCTAGGCGGGGCACTACCACTTCGACTAGGGGCAGTAATATTTCGAGTCCTGGGCAAGCCATGTCCTTCTAAAAACAATCCTAAGTCCCGCCTTGAAGATGTAGAAAAAGCAGCAGAATCCTTCCTAGCAGGCCAATTTCTCACACCACTGCTTCCCACTAGTCTTAGAGGATTCTCTGTTGCCATTACACCTTAACCAAAGAATGCTACCCTCATACAAATCCAGAGTTCCCTGAAAACAGTAGAAATTCAGAGTTAACAACTCCCCAATACTGAATTTCTTAATAATAACCACAATTAAGAATACCCAGATCCTGTAATAATAAATTTCACAAAAGAGCCATATCTCAATGGAAGTCCGAGAAGTTTTACATTCATAAAAAAAGGAGCACAGAGGTAGATGCTAAACAAGTCCAAGGTTGACAGCTACAGGAGTCCTCTGGTCATGAGTAAAAGCTTAATTTCAAACAACAAATAAAGGCAAAAATACTAAACGGCGGTATATTTCTTAAAACAAACCAACAAAAAAATGCAGTTAAACAGATTTGCCTGTGCACAAGAAGCATATCAGAAAACCTAAAAATAACATGATAGAAACTAAGCCACATGCCTATTCTGATACTTTGTTGACTAGTACAGTGAAGGCCACAATATCTTCCTGAATGTATTCAAAGGCATGCCACAAAAAACTCTACATGCAAAACTACAATTCAATGAAGAAGTAAAAAAGCTTTCAAGAAATGAAGCAAAAAAAGAAAAGATAACGATAAATTAATTAGGATAAATCGCTAAAAATTGCCATTTAAAAGTCTATTTAACAGAGGCATGACATAGTTAAGGAAAAGAATCACAAAAGATGCAGTTGCCAACATTCAAAGAAACTAACAACCAAACAAACGCTAAAGCACCTCAAAACCCTAATCAAACTATTGCAAGGATTCCACAGTAAATTGAAAAGCATAATTGGCGTCCTATACCTCATAATGAAGAAAAGGGCGGGCTGGAGGGAGTACAGAACAAAAACTGAAGAGGCTCGTCTGTATCCAATAAAGCAGCTCTTACAGACAGCAAGCATTTTTTAAACCTTTATCTCCACAAACGAACGGATGAAAATATCTAGCAAGCTAACGTAAAGAAAGTAGAATCTATTCATACAATTAAAACAAAAGCAGAACCCTGAAATATTCCAAGATAGAGAAGAAAATTCAAACAAAAACCATTGCATGCGATCATTCAAAATGACAAAAATTTCCAGGCGAACAGTAACAGGGAGCTGTCCAATTTTTTTTTTTCACCAACCAATAACCTCAAACGCCCTGTGACAGATTCTACAGACAGAATCTCCCAAATTCTCAAAATTTGAAATAAAAAAAGACAGAAAATTAACACATTTAGAAAAAAACCATCCCAAGCCCCAAAGCAACGCAAAGAAGCCCCAAGTATCGGACACCACAAAGCAAGAAGAATCTACGAAAATAAACAGATGACAGTGACAAGCCTGGCTCACAGCATTTAAAATCCCATATCACTCTAAAACGCCAGCACCATTGCAAAGTCCCAAAACCCTAGGCCCACATCATGTCCTCCGAGAACAAACGAAGGGCATCGACTAGGAAACAAATTCTAACCCGTTTCTACGCCGAGAATCAAAACCCTAGCTCCTCGATCCCGTGCACAAACCCATCAGGTCTTCTCGCGAAGTCAAGCATAGAGAGAGAAACAAGGTTCTGCGCAGCTAGAGAGAGAGAGAGAGAGACAGAGTGGAGGAGATGCAGAGTGTGGCCGGAGGAAAGTCGTCTCTCTCTCGAGGTTTCTTCTTCCAAAGCCCAAGATGTCGCTTCTGAAAGACTTAAAACCCTCGTTGCAGAGCTTTGGTAAATTTTTGAGTTAATTACATATTGGTCCTGATATTCTGCCATACTTATATATAGATCTCTATTGTTCAAATATAAATAATATTTAATGAGAGAAAATAATTATTTAATTTAATATTATATATAAATAACTTCATGAAAAATAATAAAATTATTATTAAAAATTAATTTGTAATATTTATATTATATAATATAACACCAAAATAATATTAAACTAAATGCTTGTTAAGTTTATTCTTTTTTCTTAGATAAAATTCAATTCTAGAGTTTTACAAAATCTGATTTTTTTGATAGCTTTTTTGCTAAATTTAGATTCAAAAAATATCTCAAAGTAATGTTCTTTAATTCTTTTTTTTATTTTTAACTTAAAAAAATTCACTCATTTATTCTTTTTTAGCTATTTTATTCAACCTAAATTTATGACTTATTAGCAAAATTCGATAGTATTATTTTCTTCAAGATGATTTCATTAATATCATTAATATCGTTCAATAATAAATGAAAAATTAATATATTATAAAAATGAGAATAAATTATGCTCGATATGATTAATAGTGGGCATTTTAATTATTTTTTTAAAAATGATTGTAATAAGGGTATCATATGAAAATTATTTTTGAGCTAAAAGACAAAAAATGTCATAAATTAAAAAATGTTAATATCTGTAAGCAAGTAGGGCACGCATCAGGGACCTTCAAGTAATTACACCTTTTTTTAATATTCTAATTTCATTGGAATGATATGAATTTACCGAAAGGCCCCTCACCATAAGAGACAAGTGTCCGCTCTGTGGTTCCAATCAGCGCCGCAAGTTTGATGCCCTCCAGGTCCCAATTCCAGAGCAGGCCAACCCATCGGACGGCAACCATAGCTCCCGGGAGAATAGGTGGCAGAATCGTTAATTTCGTAATTATTTTGCCTGAAATTAATAAAACTCCGTGATTACAGAGTGCTGACTTAGCCCGCCTAACAAACTTAATTAACATTTAAAAAAAACTTAAATGACATTTGGAACAATGTGTAATCATATTATCCAAAAAAATATTATTAAATTTCATAATATTTTTTAATATTTTTAAAAAATTATAAAATTATCACTCTAAAATAATATATAAATAAAATAATATATAAATAAAATAATATAATATTAAAATAATATTAAATTAAATACTCTCTTAATAATAAAATCAAATTATATATCAAATAAATTTATGAACTCTATACTAGTAGCTAAAGCTTAAACTTTCAGTCAAAATCGATCAAAATATTATCATTTTTTAATTACAACAAACACTCAAAAAAAATTTTTGTCAAGTATTGTTTAAAATCGTCATACTTTTAGGATAAATTTGTTAAATTTAAAATTTATAATAAATATATGTACATCAAAATTATCAAGATCTAAATTATTAAAATTAATGCTTTTAATTTGTGATAGAAACAACAGCATCTTGCTAATAGTCTACTTATAGATAAAAAATCAGATAAATAGAATTACAAAATTAAATGACTTTTTTTACAAACTTGGGTTTATCTCACGATCATTTAAGACCAAAAGCTACAAGTAAATTTTATTTATATTTTAAATTAAAATCCCCTTTTTTTGCCATATTAGCTACTTACTAATTACATATATTATCAAAAAAAAAAACTGCAAGCTCTACGACTATAACTACCTCCATCACCTTACTTTTCTTCTCCTTTTTCGGTCGTTCCCAACCTACCAGTGTAGCCACCAACTCTGACATGGCATACACCCCTTTCACGATATAGCTCTTCGGGTTCATCTTTACATAGGCTAAGATGGACTTGGGTGGGAACTCTAGACTTGTCAGGCAGTTTACCAGCTTCCCCACTCAGTCGTCTACCTTGAACTGGAGACCTCTGAAGATGTAGCCATCCATCACCCTCAAAACAAAATTGTTCAACCTTGGCTCACTTTTGATGAAGAATTAGTAATTGTGCCATTTAGAGTGGGAGCTAAGCATGATGAAAAAAAAAAAAAGCATCTTAAGTTTGCGCCCTCGTGTTCAAGCATCTTAAGTTTACATTAAATTTAAGGCTTAATTTAGTGTAAGGATCAAACTTAGGATTAAAATAATATTAATTTAAAAAATAATAATATTAATAAAATATTTTTATTATATTTTACATAAATATTAATATAAATAAATATTATTTTATTTCACATACTTAATTATTTTCAATAAAATTATCAACTTTATTTCGCATCATAGACCAAAATATTCGAATCACGTATTTCAGTCTAGGATGTGAAATAAAATTGATAATTTCATTGAAAATAATTGAATATATAAAATAAAATAATATTTTTATATTAAAATTTCTATTAAATACAATAAAAATTTATTTATTATTATTATTTTTTAAATTAGTATCATTTTAGTTCTCACGCCAAGCAGAGCCAAAGTGTCAAATCCAATGCACAAAGCATTTTAAATTTAGGATAATTTGATTTCCAGCTCTCATTTAATTTGTAATCAGATCCCTCTAATTATTTACTTCTTTAATTTATCGTTATTTAATTTCTGAGTTCTTATTACACTTTCACTTTGTGGTAATCTATGTTGCTCTTTTTATTCTTATCGCAAATATCACAATTCTCTTTACTTTAATTGAGAATTATAGCAATACAAATTAATTAAAACTTAAGACCTCCTAATTTCAGTCAAGATCCCTTCCCACTAGATTGCAACAAACTCTACCTTTTCTCATAATATTTGAAATAGTGACTTGATATATTCAAAAAAAGGTGAATATTCAAAATTATTAAATGGTGAGTACGCAAGTGCCCATAAACTATATCAAATGTTGAGAATTTACATGACTAATTTTTTTATATTAGTAGTTCAATAACAAGTTGTGATCATGATATATAAGTGGTAATTTTTATTCATTAATTTTGAAATTTAGTTTAATTGATGTTCATTCACTTATATATTACGTCACACTTAGGTCTCCTTGATAATTCTGCCCTATAAGTGATATAATAATTAACACTTCAGCAAAAATTAAGTGATTTAAACAACTACTGCTTTTTACAATAGATATTTCGGATTAATACGGTGGTAATTACTTTTATATTTGATTATTCTCATTCATTTCTATATTCCTATATTTTTGAATGAATTTATTATAAGTTAGATGGGGCTTTTATTTATACAAACAAAAAATTTAATAAAAATCATCTTATTCTATCAATGTTGGTCATTTAATCTCACAGGATCTAAATGAAAGTCAAGAATTCAGTTAAGTACTGTTGTGCAATTAAAAAGCTCTACTAGTTTGTGTGAAATATATTGAAAATGTGGAACCATAAAGTGCAAGAAAACTCTAGATAATTGAAAAATAAAAATGAATAATTACTTATATATAAAAAAATTAAAATTATTTATATATCATTATTTTCATAAAATTTTAACAATCACTGAAAGATATGTAGGTAATTACCCCACTAAAATTTATAAAAACACACACACAACAATACAATATAAATTTTAATACTAACCATTCTACTCCATAACATATTAACTTAAGAATTATATTAAGATAAAATAATTAAATAGATAAATATACGTAAGGGTGCTATCCATGAATAAACAGGATGTAATTAATTTTTAAATAATATCATCCATAAATTTTAATATTAAATTTATAATATTTTAAATACTTTATATTATTTTATCTTCTACGTAAATTTAAAAAAAAATAATTTTATTTTATATCTTATATATTTATAAAAAATAATTCTATTTTAAATATTTTTATAAATTGCAATACAAAAAAAACCCTTTCCAAGTTATATCTTTATCGTTGCCAATCAGCTATTTTTTTCTACCGCGGGCAAAAAATTTGTCGCCCGTAGATCTTTTACTCATAGGGGATGCGTAAGAAATTAATATATAAACATAAAATTGTGCTTTTCGAATGTGAAATAGACACGAATAAAAGCTAAAACTTATTACATAGACACAAATAAAAAATAAAATTAATTTTAATTAATTTAAAGATGCTGGGTATCAGTCCACTTACCTCACCTTGCCATTAAGCTGCATCTATAAGTCTTCACTATTTTTTTTTTTGAATAATTACCTGCAAGTCACATAATTTCACTTTATTTATATATTAACCATCCATTCTTAGTTAATTACGCTATGCACACTCAAAACATTATAAAATCTTACATACACATACTTAAGTTAAAATTTAGTCAAAATTTATTTGAAAAAAAATATTTCGTTAGTAAATCATTAAAATTATATTTTTACCCTTAATAGTACATATTTTTTTCTTCCTCGATGTCACACTAAAGCGTTGATCTGTCCTAAAATTAATTCACGTCGCAGATGTTTCCTTCCTTTACCACAGCCTAAACATCGAAGTTTTAAGATTTTCACTCAAAATATATTTAAATATCCTTAAAATAATATGATGAACGGTTTAGATTTTTTATTGAAAAATTATAATTGCTCATTATAATGAAAATAATTGAAAAAATGTGTATATAAAATCTTATAATATTTTTAGTGTGCATAGCGTAATTAACTAAGAATGGATGGGTAACGCATAAATAAAGTGAAATGGTGCGGCATGTAGGTAATTATCCCTTTTTTTTATATATTAAATAAATATTAATTTTAAAAATTAATTTTAATTCAACAAATTCAAAATCATACTGCTCACTGGACTGGCCCGGATTCAGCATGAGCAAGGAGGGGTTGAACGGTAATTTCGGCAGATGTACGGCGTAAAATTAGTTGCGTCTTCCCTTGACGGGGCGATGACCGTACGATCACCGCGAAACACGAGACTTCATGTGGGGACCACGTGACACGCGGCAGCACATCTCGGTGAAACGAAAAGTTACGACCGTCCGATCCTCGTTCTTTTGTCGCGGGGCCGTTTTTGATACGGGCAGCACAGGAGACGACGCTTCGGTGGGGAGCCAGAGATGCACACGTGCCGAACTCGCGATCCGCACGTGCGAACTCCCGGCGTACTTCTAGATCGTGCGGTTCAGCCGGCCATTTTTGTTGCTAAAATGATAAGCCTGTGACGCATGCAGGTTTTATTGCCTAACTGTTCATCTTTTGGGATGTTGGGTTGTGTGTGCTTTAGGATTTCAATGTTTGATCTCAATTTTATTTAAAATTTTACTTAAAATTCTAAATGAAAGCTTGTTGTTCAAAAATTATGCTGTTATTTACTGAAATTAATTTTTTAAATTTAATAATTTAGTTATATAATATTATAAAAATTGTAAAATTATTACTTTAATGAATTTTTTGCTTATATATTATTTTAAAAATTAGTATTTACCTACACCACTAAAATTTTATAATTTATAAACAAATAATTTTCTTATCTTTGTAGTTAACATTTTTAAGTTAAATTATAGTTTTATAAATATTTTATTATTTAGGGTCTATTTGTTTGTAAAAATTAAATTTAATAAGGTTAAAATTAAATTTGAATAGAAATATTTTTTATTAAAAGTTGTAAATGATATGAAATAAAGTTAGTTATTTTGTTGAGATATATGAAGAATGTGATATAAAATTGGTTATTATGTTGGGATATGTGAGAAATGTGATATAAGTTAGTTATTATTTTAATAATGTGTGAGAATGTGAATAAAGTTAATTTTTAATATTAAATTTTATGTGTGACGTGATATACCTAATTAAAATTAAACCAGGTTAATTTTTAACGATCAAACAAATGGGAACGGTGGTATATATGTAAATAGAAAAGCTAAGAAAATAGTGTATAAGTAAATTAAAAATTTCAGATAACATGCAGATAAATAAACTTCCAAAGTACTAAGTAGAGCACATGCAAATGACATTGTTTTAAAATAATATTTAGACATCAAAAAATCACCTATTTGTAATAAAAATAGGGATAATTATATACAAGCCATTAAAATCATATGAAAATAACATCTTATATAAAATTTATATCACAACTTTCTAAAATTATATTTATTTTTTATTATTATATTTTATTATAAAAATATTAAATTATGAAAATAATAATTTAAAATAGTATAAATATCATCTACGTTCTTGAGATTTGAGAGTTATATCAAATGAGTATATCATTTCAAATATCTATCAATGAGGCCCCTAAAGTTTGACATTAATATTTCAATGTAGTTATTTTCATAAATTCTAATATTTTTAAATAAAATTTAAATATAAAATAACAAAAAGACTAAAAGCCTGCACAAGCGTCTGCTAAGCCGTGGAGGCACACGTGTAGAGGCTACGTAAGGTTGCGTGCGGCAGCAACAATAGCTTTGTCTATGGTAACGCCACAACATCTCGATAAGAGATGACTGAGAATATTTTTTCATTTTATTTTTAAGAAAATTAATTTAATAATAAATTTTATTAAAATTATAAAAAGCACTTAATTATAATATTAATGTCAATCTCAAAATCATATTTATAAAATTTTAAAATCACGAACCTACATAATATTAACTATAAATCTCAGGAATTAAATGATTTTAAAATAATAGACATCTTGGTTATATTGACATTCAAATTATAAGAACATCTAGAGAGCTTCATATACTTTGCCCCTAAATGCGAATAAGTTTTTATAATTAAACTTTAATTATATTTTAATACATGAGTTTTAAAATTTATTGATAAATTTTTATAATTTATTATTAATTACACTTTGGCTCATGTATTTCAAAAACTTATTGACATGTTCTTAATTCTTAACTATTATATAATAAAATTTGCAAGGGGAGAGATGGGGGGAGAGAGAGAGAGAGAGAGAGAGAGAGAGAGAGAGAGGGAGAGGGGGGAGTTCTTGTCCTCCTACAGGAAGAAGGAAGGGAAGGGAAAAAAAAAGCAATTAAAATTATTTTATATTTTTTAATAAAATATATTTATTTAAACTTAAATTTATAATTTGTGTCTTCTAACATTACATTAGATAAAATCAAGAAAACTGCAAGCAAATTTTTAGAACTTTTATAAACTAAAGTAATACAAGAGTTAATTATAAGAATATATTAGTAAATTTTTAAAACTTATTGTTGAGGTTAGAAATCAATCAGAGGATCGAAAGAGAGATTTTTTAAGTGAAAAATTGACTGGGCAAAAAAACCACGATGTCTTTCGGGCGGCTTTTAAAGATTTCCACTATGTAATTGGTTTTTTACAAGATTACAGTGATGAAGTAGGAGGAAAGTTGAACAAAGGGAGAGTTGAGCAGAGAAGGAAAAGATCCTTTGTTTTTTCCTGTTACAATGAGATTTTATATTTTGATCTTATCTCTGAAGAGTCACTTTAAAGAAATGAGCTCTATTTCTAGTATCAAACCAATGATATCTGCTAGATTAGTACATCATGGCCTCGATTGTACAGATAGTACTACTGTCCAGGTAGAGGGGAGTCATGCCTCTTAAAAGCAGTATAGAATCTTATACCTCATGTCGTATGTGGGCAGTTCGTCATGAATTTTTAGGCGTGGGTTCTTCGGCATGAGCTCTTCGACAACATCCTTTCACCTGGGCATCCCCTTTTCGACCTCCGTTCGTCTTTTATCTTTTATGACGCCGATGTCACATAGACCTTCACATGTACGCTCCAGATGCGACTATACGGATGTGGATGTAACACTTATATATCAAGATATAATTAAGCGCTAATTATAAGTTCATATCAAAAATTAAACTAATTAATAATATTTCAAAATTTACACAAACTAAATACTTAAATTAAATTTTATTTCACATTTAAAAAAAAATTATTTCACATCTTACAAATATAATAAAATAAAATTAATTTTACTTCAATTTTTGTATAAATATCAAAATAAATGACTTCACGTAAAAAAAATAAATTAAAAAGAACCCTACAAACTTCATGAACAAATATATCATTAATTCAGTCACAATATAAAAAAAAAAATTAAGGGGGCATTTGGTTCACTATTATCTTAGTATTATGTTATGTGATATTTAACTATTATCTTAGTATTATGTTATGTAATTTAAATATCATGACATCTAGATATCATTTTTTACTAGTAATTTTTTAATCTTATAGAAAATTATTTATACATGTCATTAAATTAAATAATTATTTTCTTTAGATAATATAACATAACGTCAAGATAATATTGAACCAAACGCTTAATGTTTGTTATGCAGATTTGCAGTATGAAATACCTACCAAAAACCAATACCAAATAATGCTGCCATATTCATTTGATAAGCTTAGTCACAACTCACAAGTCAAAAAGAAAAGGAAGAAAAACTATTTTAAAAAAATTTAAAATCATAAAAAAACTATTCAATTCTCTAAAAACAATACAATAGATTTGACAGGGGAAAAGGAAGGTAAAGAAAAATATTACAAATGTAATAAGCTAAATAATCACACCTAAAAGATTTTAAAAGAATTCTACTTATTGCTGCCATAGTATTAAATACTGTAGCTTTGATCAAAAATTTGTATATATATTAACTACTATTAGGCCTCTTTTATTTGCCGGTTTAAAATTAACTTGATTTAATTTAACTAGGCATATCACATCACACATAAAAATTAATATTAAAAATTAAATTTATTTCACATCCTACACATATTACTAAAATAATAACTAACTTATATCACATCCCTCACATATTCCAGCATAATAACTAACTTTATATCACATCCCTCACATATCCCAACATAATAATTAATTTTATTTCACATTATTCACAATTTTCAATAAAAAAAATATCTCTATCTAAATTTAATTTTAACCTTCTTAAATTTAACCTTACAAACAAACACACCCTAAAACATATCGATTAAGAAGTAAAAAAAATTAAGAGCATAATCGTTAATCAGTAATTCTACAACATGATAAAATAAAAGTCCGTAATTTCAACTCAAAAGATAAATTTAAAGTAAATGGAGGTTTCATCAAATGAACTTGAATCAAGTTAAGTTAAATATTGCATTGCAAATATGATCAGCTGTCAACCAACTTAAACATATGAACAAAAAACAAAGGTGAACATGATGACTTAACTTGCATAGTTCATAAAATCTGGCAAGCAACATATATTATGATCATTGGTAGAAGTAAAACACGAATTCTCAAAATGGGAGTTTAACACATAAAAAGCATGTCGAAAAACTCAAAATCTAAGTCAAACATAGCATTTTCAAATATCTATACAAAAAGGAACTATCAATCCCATTAACGGGATAAAACAGGAAAAAGTAAAGCTAATCAAAAATAATCGTGAGCTGAACTTGGGGCTACTGCTGAGCAGCTGTTTAACTTGGGGCTGTTGCTGAGCAGCTGTTCGACTTAGGGCTGCTGCTGAGCAGCTGTTTGACAAGGAGCTGCTGTTGAGCTGCTGTTCGACGTGGTAGATAAGCCTCTTAGAGAATTAGAGGACTGCTGTTGAGCTGCTGTTCGACGTAGCAAGGGGCTCCTGTTGAGCTGCTGTTTGACGTGGGGCTGCTGCTGAGCAGCTGTTCGACTTGGGGCTGCTGCTGAGCAGCTGTTTGGCAAGGGGTGTTAGAGAAGGTTCTAACAAATAGGATCCCATATTGATCACTCTCATCCTTTTCCTTTTTTTTTCTTACTAATGGTATGCTTACTTCAATGAAATGGAATAAAATTAAAATGAAATTAATATTTTAAAGGGGATGAAATAGTAATTTTTTTATTAATTTAAATAGAATAAAATATGAAATAAAAAGTGAATATAAAGGAAAAGTAATAAAATACCTATAAATATAACTTAACGAAATTTTATATTATTTATAATTATTACATTTAATTTTAAACAAATAATTAATTGAATGTTACTTATATAAATATGTATATACATGTAGTTTATACATAAGGATATATGTATATATATATATATATATATATATATGAATGTATATGAATAAGAGTAATTTTAGAATAATATGTTTATCTTATAAGAGATAGCCAAGGAATAACTATTTCTTAGATAGGAAAAAAAGAACTATTCCATGAAATATGGAATAAAATTTTTTATAGAATAGTTATTCCATTAAAGTAAATATAAGAATAACTATTCCTTAATTGTTAACACGTGGTTCCAGCGCTGCATCCTGGCCGAACACGTGGCGCCTGACAGGCCTGTACTTGATTGATTGATTTGCTGACTCAGCTTCAAGTTTTGCAGGACTCTTGACCCAGGTCAAACATCGGGCACGAGAGTTCAACCAACCATCGCCCACGACGATCCCGGATTAACCTTCGTAACCTCGGGCACGAGGGTACGAGGTAACGCCTGTCACAATCAACTTCACCTAACCCCGCCGATCGTCGTACAGACGTTCTTTCCCAGAAGAAGTACCAGCATTAAAAGATGTCACCTTCCCGTACGAACGGCAGATCTCTTTAGTGACAGATAAACGGCGGTCAGAGCTCATCCGTCACCTTTCCTCCGGAAAACCAGGGAACCCAGGTGAAGCTACACCTTCCCACCGGCTATAAATATCGCTGAACAGTTCTCCAAAAAAAGGAGATAAAGGAAAAGAGAGACATCTAGACCCACACAGAGACACAGAAACAAAAAAGAGAGCTCTCTCTCTCCAGAACGGTTTTTCATTATATCAGGACCCCAACTGAGGAGCTCCTTCTTCTTCTTCTTCTTCCTCTTCTCTTCTCTAAAAAAACATTATATTAGCCTTCAGGGCTATCCTTTTCCTATTAGTGAAACTTCTTCGCTGATCGACCGGTGGACGTAGGGGATTTCCTCCCTGAACTACCTTAAATCTCTGTGTGCTTTTCTGGTTGCTTCGAACTAATCTTCTCCTCAAGCTTTCATTAACAAGCTCACCACCCATTTGCGCGCCGCCGTCTCCCGGAACTCTCTTTCTTCTGGTATTTCCTGGGACCCCCACATCCTACGTCAACATCTTCTGGTGCTTTCATTGAGACCTGGGAAGATGGTGGCCAGAACGCGCAAAACCAACTCTGCTGCCCGCAGTGTGCATGCAGGAGAACCCTCTGTCCGGGCGCCGGACGACGGAGCCTCAACTTCCACTTCCCGGCGACGCGCCGGATCTGCCTCCTCTTCCAGAGGAACCCGCGTTTCAGAGCTCCATGGGATGCTCGCAAATCTCACTGACATGATCACCGGCCTCACGACGCAACAGGCCGTCATCCTCAGACAGACTCAACCGGTCTGTGCAGTACTCCCTCTCCCGCCGGTAGCGGCGGTCCCTGTTCCTTGCCCGCCGGTACCGGCGGTCCCTGCTCCTCCTCCGCCGGTTGCGGCGATCCCAGAGGTGATTCCGCCACCTGCAGCGGCCCCGACTCCGCTCCTTCCGATTCCCGTGGTGGCCGAAGTCCTTGCACCGGCGCCCCAGGCCGCACCACTCTCCATCCAATCTTCTGGTTCCTCCAGACCACCCATACGCCCTTTTCGTTTCCAGGAGGTTCATTAAAAACCCCTTCCACCTTGTCCACTACACAACCTGCCTTTCTTCCACCTGCTTTTCCTCCATTTCTAGCCGGAAGAGACCCCCTCTTTCCTGCCGCTCAGGCTCCTCATCACGGACCTGATCCCTTCTTTGGGCCGATGGACGGAAATGCCCCTTTTTTCGATGCCATCCGTTTGGCCCCCATCCCAGAAGACTTCCGGCCACCCAGGCTGGAGGTTTACAGAGGCGCAACAGACCCCCGTGAGCATGTGCAGGGGTTTGAGGCCGCCGTCCGATACCGCCGGCCTGACGAAGCCACTAGGTGTCACCTCCTGGCCAACACACTGAAGGGGTCAGCATTCAGCTGGTTCATCAAGCTGCCCAGGGGTCACATCTCCTCCTATGAACACTTGAAGTGGGAGCTGATCGCCCGTTTTATCAGGCGGACCCGCATGGTCGTGTCCGACATGGTACTCGCCAACATCAAGCAAGGCGAGAGAGAGAACCTTCGGGATTACACCAACCGTTTCTTCGCCGCTGTAGCGGAAGCCGAAGATGTAGAGCCTGCAGTGGCCATGCACAACTTCCGGAGAGGGCTCAAGGTAGAGGACTTGTCCAAATCCCTATAGTTGGCCAAACCTCGGAGTTACCCGGAGTTGGTGGCTAGGGCCAGTCAGTTCATGCTCCTGGAGGATGCTGAATCCTCCCCTGCAGGCATTTTCGGGGAAAGAAATAAGAGGAAACATCGGGGTGTCGAACCCCCGATCACGAGGATACAAATGGCCAGACCCCACGATCGAGAAGAGGGGAGGCCCCGGCAAGCTCAACCCCCAAAACTTTTTCTGTCTAGGCCCCTCCCCGAGGTTTATACGGCAGCCGTTAAGCAGGGCTGGATAAGTGTCACATCCCGACCTGCTAGGATAATAATGTAGCGACAAGAAGCTGAGTCAGGTGTGACACAACATTTTATTTTTCTCTTATCTTTAATCAAATTCATCACAGAAAAAAATAAAGCTAAAATCATATTACAGTAATATTGTCTAAAATATCAAACACAGTACTACACAAGTTTGTCTCAGATAAGTATAACCTCAAAATAATTAAAACCGACGATAACCAAGTGATCTCTCACACACCTCCCTGTGATGTCTGAGGTGTACCTGAAAAAAATAAAATAGGGGGTGAGTTCTCTCGAACTCAGAATTTTAACCAACACCTCATGAAATCAACCAGCATTACAATATGCAATTGATAACCGTAAATAAAATAGTTTCATATCCTATTTATCAAATTTCGCATTAATTATTTAGTTCATTCCATCTTTCATTTAATTTAGGGCCCAGGAGTTACTTTATAGACTGTTGTCATACCCTCCAGTAACAGTAACAGTGGAGGACTTACTCCCACTCAGTAGGTGCAATGGTCTCCGCCTTTAAACAGTAATTTTTATGGCCACATGAGGACTTACTCCTACTCAGTAGGTGCAATGAGGAGGCCTCAAAACAGTAACAGTAACAGTATCAGCAAGCTCGAGCTAGGATAGGTAACATCATAAAGTACTCAGCAGTTACAATATTCTCTCTCCACAATTATTAATTCAGTTTTAATACTAATATTTTATAACCACAATATATAACAAGGTATCACTGCAATAAAAGACAGTATTAAATGCAATAACAGTAATTCATCAGTAATATGCTATTTATCGCAAGATAACAGTAATTAACATGCATAGAAATATCCAACCCAATATATATATAATCATTCTCACCAAATAATAATTTTAAAACTTAAATATAAACAAACAGCAACCAGATCATAACGAGTTGGTTTCCCCCTACCTCTTAGCTATCTGATAATCTATTCACACGTTCACTCTGAAAAATAGAAACACAATAATTTGAAATTTATTTTATTATAATCCATATTACGAGTTTTATACCACTTACTTAAATTATAAGTTAAACAAATCAATTATTATTATACACAAATCAAATATAAAAAATAATTATTATCTTTTTATTCTTCTTCTACTCCTCCTCTTCTCTTCCTACTCCTTGTTCTTCTCCTTCCCCTTCATGCAACCCACGGCAGAGGCACAACAAGGACCCGGCAGAGAAAAATCCAGAAGCAAGCCAAGAATTAAATAAATTCTCTGTCCTTATCTATTTAGTGGAACAATTGCACTTTGGCTCCCATAGTTTAACATCCTCATAAATAAGTCCACAATTATATGAAGTCCAAAATTCTTCATTTTACATCCAAATCAGTTTTTAATTTTTAAACCTCAAATCAACATATAGTTAAATTTCTTTAGACTTCAAAATTTCAGGATATCACAATAAGGCCCGCTGGACCTAAACCAGCACCGCCACCTGGAGTGGACCCCAACGACTACTGCGAGTTCCACGGGAACTATAGGCACTGGCTTCACCGCTGTCGGGGCCTCAGAATCTTGCTCGAGAAGCTGCTGAATCAGGGCAAGCTTGAGGAGTTCATGCAGATGGCCCCAACTTTCACTACCGCCCAGAAAGGAAAAGCCCCCGAGGCTGCTGAAACTCCTACCAAGGCCCTACCACCCGTAGGCCCTAGACAGCAAGGGCGCCCTTATCCTCCGGCCACCAGAACTATCAATGCTATCTTCAGCATTGACCCAACCACTCAGCGCCAAGGAGCAGAAGTTGGAGGCATCTCTGAGCATCATGCCTCATCCATCTCCGTTACGTTCTGCAGTGAAGATCTCCCCCAGCAGGGCAACTTGCATAACGATCCGATAGTGGTCGTTGCCCGCATCACTGATTTCGATGTTCGGCGGGTACTCCTCAACTCTGGAAGTGCCGCCGACATCCTGTTTGAGTCCGCCTTCCTCCAGATGGGACTCAAAGAGACTAATCTCCTCCACGCTGGGACTACCTTACTCGGTTTCTCCGGTGAAAGGGTCCAACCTCTTGGATTTATTACTCTTCCCGTCTCCTTTGGTGATGACAACGGACACGCTATGAGCATGGTCAACTTCGCAGTCATCAGAGCTAAATCGGGCTACAATGCCATCCTGGGGAGGACAATTCTAAACTCTTTTGGGATGGTGATTTCCACGCCCCACCTGTGCGCGAAGTTTCCGACCTCTAGCGGCGTTGTTACCATCTGAGGAGACGCAATGCAGGCTACCCGCTGCTTTCAGATAGCGGCGCAGCTTATAGTCGATCAAATGAATCCCAGGGAAACCCAACCGGTCACACCGCAGGAAGGGATCATCAGCGTAGCCTTAAGAGGTGAAGGCTCTTCTAAAATTATAAATGTTTCATCTTTTCTGAATGAGAAACAGCAGGCAGAGGTTACTGCCTTGCTTTCGGACTATATCGATATCTTTGCATGGTCTCCTGAGGATGTTACAGGCATGGACAGGGTTGTTTGCGAACACCACTTGAATGTGTCTCAGGCCGCCGCCCCCGTTGCACAAAAGAAGAGAGTAATGGCAGGGGAAAGACAGGATGCCATCAAAGAGGAAATCACAAAGCTGCTGCGAGCTGGTTACATCAGGGAGGTGCAATATCCCCGATGGTTAACCAACGTCGTGATGGTAAGAAAGGCCAGCGGGAAGTGGAGAATGTGCGTAGACTTCAGGTCGTTGAATCAGGCCTGCCCTAAAGACACTTACCCTCTCCCCCGTATCAATACGATGGTAGATCGTACAGTCGGGTACGAGGTTATGAGCTTTCTGGATGCCTTCTCCGGGTATCACCAAATCTCGATTGCCAAGGAGGATGAAGAGAAGACAACTTTTATCACTGACTATGGAACCTACTGCTACAGGGTCATGCCCTTCGGCCTCAAAAATGCCGGTGCCACCTATCAGCGCATGATTGACACAGTCTTTAAGAATCAAAGGGGGAGGAATCTCGAGGCTGATGTAGACGACGTCCTGGTCAAAAGCAAAACTTTAACAGAGCACCTTGGTGATCTCCGAGAAACGCTCGACACTCTCCGAAGGTACAACCTCAAGCTCAACCCTGCTAAATGTACCTTCGGCGCTGCTTCAGGAAAATTTTTCGGATATCTAGTCTCTGTCAGAGGGATAGAGGCCAATCCCGATAAAATATCAGTCATTCTGAGCATGCCCTCCTCGAAGACGGCGAAAGAGGTCCAGAAGCTAGCAGGGCGGGTTAACAACTTGGGCAGATTTATCTCAAAAGCCGGTGATCGCTGTTCCCCTTTCTTTCGGTGTCTGTGCAATAGTAAGAAAGGACTCTGGGACAGCGGGTGTGAAGCTGCCTTCACCGGACTAAAGAAGTACCTAACCTCGGCCCCGATATTAGTGGCGCCGAAGGAGGGAACGATCCTATCTTTTTATTTGGGAGTATCCGACACTGCGGTCTCAGCGGTACTCCTAGACAGCGAAAAGGGGGTTCAGCATCCTATCTTTTATACCAGTCACATACTCCTAGACACCGAAAGTCGGTATCCCACTCTGGAGAAGCTCGCTCTGGCCCTTCTGATGACAGCCAGGAAGTTGCGATCTTACTTTCAATCCCATACTATTCAGGTCATCACGGATCAACCACTCCTAAAGATATTACATACTCCCGAGGCTTCAGGAAGATTACTCAAGTGGTCTATCGAATTGGGAGAGTATGACATCAGATTTGTTCCGCGAACAGCTATCAAGGCTCAGGCCCTGGCCGACTTCATCGCTGAGTTTTCCACGTCGGAGCCGCCACCCACCGAAATGCTGGCAGACCTCTGGTCACTTCAAGTTGACGGTGCATCGGGATCGCAATCTCAGGGGGCTGGGATCCTCCTAACCAGCCCAATGGGGGCTGTGCTTCATCTGGCTGTGACGCTCCGGTTCAAGGCAACCAACAACCAAGCAGAGTATGAAGCCCTCATAGCGGGATTGAACTTCGCGCTCAGCCTTGCCGTGAAGCGCATACAGGTGTTCAGCGATTCCCTACTGGTCGTCAACCAGGTGAACCGGACGTTTGAGACAAAGGACGAGGTTTTGAAGAAATATATGCAACTGGCCAAGTCCCTAATCTCTCTGTTCGAGGATTTCTCCCTGATGCACATACCCAGGGAAGAGAACCAGGTAGCAGACCGGCTCGCAAAAGAAGGGCTCCCCGACCTCCACCGGACTCAGGTGTTCGAAAGACCTAGTTTCGAATGCACCGAAGTTTCTTCTGAGGAGCAACCACCCTGCTGGATGGACGAGATCCTGGATTACTTGAAGAGTGGGACTCAGCCTGATGACAAACGAGAGGCGCAGAAACTAAAACTTGCTTGCGCCAAGTATACCCTTATCAACGGAGAACTCTATAGGAGATCATATGCTAGACCTCTTACCAAATGTTTGAGGCCAGAGGAGGCTTTGAAGGTCATGGAAGCAGTACACTAAGGGGAATATGGAACACATGCCCGAGGTAGAAGCCTGGTCATGCGAATCCTGCGCCAGGGTTTCTTCTGGCCCAACATCCACAAAGACGCTCAGGTATTCGTGGAGAAGTGCCCACAGTGTCAGTACTACGCTGACATGCAGAGGCAGCCCGCGGGATATCTCAAACCCATCAGCTCATCTTGGCCCTTTGTCATTTGGGGGCTGGATTTCTTGGGGCCAATGCCTACGACCATGAAGGGCTATAAGTGGATACTAGTTGCAGTCGACTACTTCACAAAGTGAATTGAGGCCAAGCCACTTACTCAGCCCATCGCTCAAAGCATCGAAAACTTTCTCTGGGCCAACATCGTCTGCAGATATGGCATACCAATAGTAATTATCACGGATAATGGTTCTCCGTTCGCCAATCAGAAGGTCCATAATTTCTGTGAAGAACACCAGATCAACCTCAAGTATGCCTCTGTGTGGCATCCACATACCAACGGACAGACGGAGGCTGCCAACAAAAACATCTTGAACATCTTGAAGAAACGCCTAGATGGCGCAAAAACCCGCTGGCCGGAAGAGTTACCAGGAGCTCTTTGGGCTTACAACACAGCTCCTTCCGAGGTTACCCAAGAGTTCCCCTTCTCCCTCTCATTTGGAATGGACGTTGTTATACCGGTTGAGTTGGAACATCTCTCTCCCAGAGTAGAAGCTGCTGCCAGCTTCGAACCCGAGGCTTTGCAAACTTGGATGGATGAAAACGACGATTCACGAAGAATCGATCTAGACCTCCTGGAACAAAAAAAAGGGAACTGGCCGTAATAAAACGTCTGGAACACAAACGACGGATAGAGCGATATTATAACCGGAAGGTTAACCCCAGAATTTTCAACAAGGGTGATTTAGTCCTCAAGCGGCGACTTCTCGCCGGCAGTAATTTGGGGGTTCCTAAGCTTGAGCCTAACTGGGAAGGCCCTTACATCGTGCGCGAGGTCGCAAGACCTAACGCTTACAACCTCATGACTGCTGAAGGTACTCAGATCCCCAGAAGTTGGAGTGGGGACGACCTGAAGAGGTTTTACGCATAATCTCCCACTACAGCTCATCAAGGTACTCTATTCATTTGTACAGATTCAATTGAAGGATTCGTTTATAGAGGATTCAAATGCCAAATCCTGGCTTTACTCTCGATCTGGATTTCTTTATATTTTGGAAGATTTCATATTTCCAACATACTCATGGCAAACGATCTTTATATACCAAGATATATATATATATATACATCGACCATAGTGTCGCTCAGGTATGATCTCAACTCAATCTCAAATCCTCGTACCCGAGGTTGCAAACCTCGCGCACGATGATACTTACTAACCTTCATTAATACGGTGATCATCAAGCCTAGCAGTGCCTGGCAGGCGGAGTTTTCTACAAACATCTGAGACCCTTCCATAAGCCCACCTGGCCAGCGGAAGGTCTGAAGGCCTGCTCGTAACCTTAGGGTTGTCCCTGATATCGAATCAAGATACAGGTCCCCCCTAAGCAGGGTGCCTTCGCTTCCCACTAGGATAACTGCCGTCCCAAGAGGGTCAGCCCTTGCCTTAAGTACAAACGTCGTACACGACGTTTCAGACGAACAAGTCCTTTTGGCATTGGGTCAGATAAACTCCCTTTAGGCAGGATCTCCACTACTATCAATACTTCTTTCCTGTGCAGGTTTACGAAGGAATATCTATAACTCTACTAAAGGGGATCCCCGAGGTTAGCCCTTGCCACAAGTACAAACATCGTGCACTATGTTTTAGGCTCTCAAGTCCCTGTGGCATTGGGTTGAGGATACCTTTTGGGCGGGATCCACCCTTGCTATCAATACCCCCCCTTTTTTTTATATATAGACTTCGAAAGTTCCAAATTAAACTTGAAGTTATTCTGTATGGATTTCAAAGCTCAGACCTATTTCGAAGGACTTCAAAATTAAACTTGGGCTATTCTGCATGGTTCAAAAGCTCTACCTTATTAATGAATTTTTCAAAACCAGTCAGAACAATCTCAAAATTGAACAAAGGTACTTACATATCTCATATACAACAGAACGAACAGGTATGTGATGAATAAACTTTCTGTTTATTCATTTTCAAAAGTTACAAGAAGGATTACATCATTTTATAAGGAAATAGATTAACCTTCACTGACTCCATCCAAGAGGTCAAAAAACTGTTGGATGGTATCGTCGGTCAAGTCAAAACCTCCTTTCTTATAAATCGGATCTACGGCCATGCAAGGGAAAGGATCCAGTTCTCCAAGATCGGCAGCGGTAACCTTGCCTTCTTGGATCAAAATGGAGGCCAATCCTTCCTAGGCCCGCCTGATCCCGTCTAATCTTTCCTTCCTGCAAGATAAACTTATTTTATAGGCTTGGACAGCCGCCGCAGAACTACTCGCGACTGCAGCCTCCCTGTCTCCATCAGCCTTGCCCAGCTTCTCCCGCAAAGCCTTATTGTTCAGTGCACTCATCGCAGATTTATAAACTACGAATTCCTCCTGAAGGGCACTATGCTGAGAAGACTCCATCGCCAGTTGGACCTTCAGGGTTTCAATCTCCGCGTCCTGACGGTGCAGTTGGCCGGTCTGATCTATCATTTGCTCCTCCACCCTCAGAGCCCTGTTTAGAGCCAAAGGCAGGCGAGCAAGCACCTACAACGGGAATATAATCAGTTTCATAAAGGGATTAGCCGGAAGAAAGAAAGTAGGCCTTACCGTGGCCACCCTGTTAGACATCTGGGCGAAGATATCTACTGTAGAGGTCCTCTCTACTCTCTCCTCCAGCGCCCTGGTCGCCAATCCTCCTTCTAGGATCAAGCCCAGATCTCCTTTAACGGGGTTGAACAGGTTCGAGGATTGCTCGGATGTGAGGGTCATTCTCCTTTCCGTTTCAGTCGCACTCACGACAAACTTTGACCCCTCACCAGCGAATTTTCCGGTGAAATTGAGGCAGAATGGGGGCTCCACACTCTTCTCCCACTCGCGCCCTTCATCGGGTTCCCCCTCCTTGGCATCTTTCCCCTTTTTCAGAGGGGGCTCCAGGCTGTTCTCTTCAGGAAGGCCCCTCTTCTTTTTAGGGGTCTCACTAGGGACCAAAGCCTGGCTGGAGGTAACCGTCGCCTCCCTTTCTGGGCAAGGTACCTCCACCATCTCCTTTTCTGGGCCACTTTTGACCTCTTCTTTACCCCCCTTTCCTCCTATAGTAATCCCCTCGGCGCCTTTAGGGACTACCTTAGGTCTGGCCAGTGATGCAGGCTCTTTCCCTTTACCTGCTTCTTCCATCACCTCGGCCAGAGTTTTCCTATCATCCCCAGAGTCATCCGGCGAGGACACCACGTCAATAGGTATCCCACCGCAAACAGGCTCTGGAACTTCCACTTCTTCTTCCACTCCCCCCTCAACAATCTGCTTGCTTAGTTGAGTGGCCGGGGGCTGTCCCTTTCTAGCCCTCCTCATCAGGACTGTTCCAGGAGGGGGGGCAACCTCCTTGAAGATAGTATATCCCTGTGACTTGGCGTACAGGGACACATCGTTTTTCACCAACCTAAGAAAGTCCTTCAGGGGCCAGCTCTGCCCTCTCAAAGCTTCCAGGTTCTTCTGAACGGATGTCCCTGCCATCCATTGGGCGTCACCGATGAACTCGGTAGGGCAGACCCCAGGGGTCAAGGGGATCCCTAAATCCCCACCTACAAAAAAATAAAAATCCCTCCAGTCCGAATGAGAACTGCTAGCTCCTGAAAACATCGCCTTCCTCGACTTCGATCGCAAGGCCAAACACCCCCCATACCCTGGCACCGCCATCCAGCTAAACAAGTTTCTGAACAGCGTCAGACTCCACGCTATCCCCCTGGCTTGCAGGAGTTTCAGAAAGGAATATATGTAGGCGACGGCGTTGGGGGAAAGTTGGGCTGGCACAAGTTGGAAGGAGTTCAGAATTTCCTTGAACTCTGGTTGAGGCGGCATCATCAGACTGTATTCTACCTGGGCCCTGTACACACATATCGCCCCTTCGGGGGGACTGTTTGGCTGGAGGTCAGAGGTAGGCGGGATGACCATCAAGAGAGGGTTCCCCCTGAACCCTTTGGTGGTGTTGAGTACCTCATATTCCATCATAAGGGACTCCTGGTAGCTGTTGTCCTTCTGGAACTGCTCGGCCAGATTGGCCCACTCAATTTTTCTTCCTCTCATTTGTTCGATCTTCCCTTTCGAGCAGATGGAGCAGGTAATTTTTCTCTGAGACTTAGGGTTTGGAAGGAAGACGAAGCATTCCCTCTAAAGGGGCCGTTTATAGAGGACGAATGCGATCTTTTACCTTCCGACCGTCTGATCTTCTGGATTAGCGTGCGAGCATCATCAGACCGCTCGTTCCTTCTGACAATCCCAGGAATCGAAGCGGCGTGCGGTTTACGAGGCGTCACTCCTCTCCATCCCACCATTTTTGCCGTCCACGATATTCACATATCGTGCACGAAGGTTCGAGGGATGGTCTTTCTTTTCCTTGTGTTCGATATTCACATATCGTGCACGAAGGTTCGAGGGATGATCTTTCTTTTCCTTGTGTTCGATATTTACATATCGTGCACAAATGTTCGAGGATAGCTGTTTCATCCCTTTTACTTAGAATTTTCCTTTATTTTTTGAATTCTTTACCTTCCCTTATGGATTCATGTGTTCTTTTCTGAGACTTCGTGGTACCTACTTCAAAACACGAGAGAAGAGATACATAACAAGAATTCATTCACAGCAAGCTTCTGAGAAGGAAAAATGCATTTTCATTAAAGATAGATTTTATTCAATTTCTCTCTTTGTCCTCACACGTTCCTCTCATGAGTACAGGGAAAACAAATAAAGATACAAGGCTTCAGAACTTAAACACCTGGTCTGACGAATTCAGACCTCTTAACCAGGGCTCCTCCTCCTCAAGGTCTCCTCCTCTCTGGGTTCTTTCTGCAGGTTGTCCATCCGAAAAATGGATCCTTCAAGTACCTCAGAAGAAGAAGAATCTTCTAGCAGGCTAAGGAGCTGGTTGAGGAAGAAGACCCATCACCTCTGACTTAGCTGACGCTCAGGCTGCTGACCTCCAGAGGGATCGCGCCGGCCTAGTCACCTGGCTTCCAGAGGAGTCACAGGGCTTTCTCCCGAAGTCCCGCACAGAGGAGGCCAACTTCCCCAACCTGCGTAGGACCTTGGGGAAGGAGTCTCATCTGGGCGACAACTCCCAGCATCGAAGAACCTGTCTGGCCCCTTAGGACCACAGAAGGGAAGAACCGCTGGGTCCCTGATATTCTCCTGGTTCAAGGTACCTGCATCAACCAATGTCTGCAGAAGAGTATCAAAGGCAGCCTGGTGCTGCACATGGCGGCCCACCGGCGAGGCACTAACAATCTTCACTGCCCTCCTCACCGTTTCCTCCAGGTCCTCCATGCGTCGCCCCCGCCAGCCGGAGCTGTTCTCCACCAAGGCTCGCAGAGAACGGACTTCAGATTTTAGCAACTCCTCCCGGCGATAAGCTTCGAAAGCCGCCTCTTTTGTCCCTGCCAAGGCCTCCCTGGCCTTAGCCAACTCCTCTCTCAACCTTCTCCTCTCCTCTCTCAAAGCCTCCCTATCGTCGTCCAAATCCTTTATCCTTTTTTGGAGGTCTTTGACATGGGCAGAATGGGCCTGGTTCACACCCGCCAGATTGCGACTGAACTCTCCCCTCGCAATCTCACTTTTATTAGCCCACTCCGCATTAACCTGTGCTAGGGAAGCTAACCTATCCTCGATTTGATACATCTTCCCTAATTGCCCCTTCTGATCGGCCAGAGAGTGCTCTGTAGCTTGAGACAAAGCGCCCTCCAGTTCCCTCACCTCTCGGAGGTAGCAGGCTTCCACATCCTCCTTGCCCTTCAGAGATTTCATCACCCCCAGGACTTCGGAGGTGTTCCCCAATATCTTCTCCTTCGCCCTCCTTATCTCACTTAGCCGGTCTCCCAGCATGCTCCAGACCCCCTCGATACCGAAAGGGGCGCTGGAAACAGCCGGGAGGGCCTCTCCTTTCTCCTTCATCACCCTCTCCACCTCTGACCCTCCAGTACCAGAGGCAGTGAGGAGAGACTCGCCCCTCATTTCGACCAACCTTTTTCCCAATAGGCCCCTTGACTTTTCGGAAACTAGGGCAACATCAGAAGCAGGAATCGGGGCTCTTAGGGGAGTAGGCCTACCAACAACCAGGGATGGCTTCCCCTTACCTTCATCAGAACCCCCGACCCCGGGAAGGAGCCGCTCAAACTCTTCATCCTTGAGCATAATCTTCCCCGATGCCAGCTTCTCTCCAATGGCTGTTTCTCCTACCAAAATCACCTCCCTTAACTCCTTAACTTTCGGAGGCGGCTTAACTGGAGAATCAGAAACTGCCACTACTTCTGCGGCTTCAGTACCCGCCGGACCCTGAAGAAGTTCCAACGTCTGCGCTAGGGCAGCGGCAACTCTAGCCGTAGGAGCTTCTGCCTCCAAGGGTGCACCTGCCTCTGGCATCTTCTTCCCCGGAGGAGCATCTACCAGAGGTGCTCCAGCTCTTTTCTTAGAGAAGCCGGACGCAATCTTCCATTTCCTCTCCGCCATCTCTGTGAGAGGCTCTCACACTATTGCAGAACTCAACAGACAAAGGAAGGATAGAATGCGAAGCGGCAGACTCCGCCCCCATCTTATCCTTGCAGACCTCGGGCAGCGCGTCCACCTTCGCGACGGTTCGCATTCCAGGACCCATATTAATATTCGCGCCCTGACAATGCGGGGGGCTGATGTTAACACGTGGTTTCTGCGCTGCATCCTGGCCGAACACGTGGCACCTGACAGGCCTGTACTTGATTGATTGATTTGCTGACTCAGCTTCAAGTTTTGCAGGACTCTTGACCCAGGTCAAACATCGGGCACGAGGGTTCAACCAACCATCGCCCACGACGATCCCGGATTAACCTTCGTAACCTCGGGCACGAGGGTACAAGGTAACGCCTGTCACAATCAACTTCACTTAACCCCGCCGATCGCCGTACAGACATTCTTTCCCAGAAGAAGTACCAGCATTAAAAGATGTCACCTTCCCGTACGAACGACAGATCTCTCCAGTGACAGATAAACGGCGCTCGGAGCTCATCCGTCACCTTTCCTCCGGAAAATCAGGGAACCCAGGTGAAGCTACACCTTCCCACCGGCTATAAATATCGCTGAACAGTTCTCCAAAAAAAGGAGATAAAGGAAAAGAGAGACATCTAGACCCACACAGAGACACAGAAACAAAAAAGAGAGCTCTCTCTCTCCAGAACGGTTTTTCATTGTATCAGGACCCCAACTGAGGAGCTCCTTCTTCTTCTTCTTCTTCTTCCTCTTCTCTTCTCTAAAAAAGCATTGTACTAGCCTTCAGGGCTATTCTTTTCCTATTAGTGAAACTTCTTCGCTGATTGACCGGTGGACGTAGGGGATTTCCTCCCTGAACCACCTTAAATCCCTGTGTGCTTTTCTGGTTGCTTCGAACTAATCTTCTCCTCGAGCTTTCATTAACAGGCTCACCACCCCTTTGCGTGCCGCCGTCTCCCGGAACTCTCTTTCTTCTGGTGTTTCCTGGGACCCCCACATCCTACGTCAACATTAATAAATAAAAGTAGAATCAAAAAATCATTCCATCTAATTAAACACATCCTAAAAAATTTCCGTAAGAGTACATGAATTATCACCACCATCATCACCGCCCTGCCATTAGCCCCATTGGTAGTAGGCAGCACCGTCACTAAAAAATGTACCACCCCCATCGCTAATATATAGGGGAGCATCAATTAACATTAGTTTGGAATATAATTGGATTTTTTTCCTTTCACAACTGAAATAGAAAACCCTTATTTAATACATATAATAGCTCCTTAATCTATACATATCTTAAATAACTTGAACGTAATAAGTGCAAACCCTTCTCTTCTCTAAAATTCTCTAAATTACTTCTTTTGAGACTTTATCATAAGCTCTAAATCAACAAAAATTAAATTTTAACATCGAGTGTAACGACCTCGGCTTTTACCTCGGTCGTTACCCATTTTTTTTTTTATCCTCAAATAATTTCACTATATCTTAATATAAATTTGTCCTCAATATACAATTAGTATATTGTATCATAAATAAATTTAAAATTTTAGACACAAATAATCTAAAATAATCTTCCAATTGTCTCTCACTCATGCCTCTTATGCTTGGGCTAAACCTGTAAAAATATTGTCGAAAACGGCGTCAGTCCACCAACAGGACTCAGTAGAAGATATCAACTAGCTATGGGCTACATAAAATATTTAATAAGGTTTCATGATCATAAATTTATTATTTTGAGATTTAAGAGAATTATTATATGCATACACAGCAACATGCATGAACCAATATCAAATGAATAAATAACATGATAGTAATGACTATGATAATTATGCGTACTTAAATTATAAAACAGAAGATATCAAATAAGAATACATAATATAAGTACTATCAAATAAATGAGCATGTATATCACGAGTTTCTTACGAATAATTGAACAGTATAAATGCATGACAGATAATTAGCACAATACCAATACTAAATATAAACAAGTGCAATATAGTTTGCCTAATAATTATAACGTAAACATGATAACAGAACAAATATAAAAAATATGATCAACGAGTAAATTTCTTTTTAATTAATTTTATTTTACTTTTTTAGGCCCGTGATTTCTCGTACTACGCCTCAGCTGTCTTTTACATATATGGAGATCATCATCCCCTGGCCCCGTAGGCTATGGCCCATAATGGTTAAAATGTGAGATCCTCAATCAGTTTTGGAGTTTTCACCCCCTGGCCCAAAATGACAATGGACGCCGTCGCGCCTATATATCATATGCTCGAGCTAAGACAGGTGCGTAATTCCACAAAAATCACATTTAACTTTTAATTCATTGTCGCCTTTAAAATCTTGATTATAAATTTAGTCATATCGCAAGCTCATACACTTGTTTAAATATCATACTATATCTTTGAATGTGACGATAAGTCCTTACATTTGCCCTCAACATATTCATATTGAATGTGACGACAAGTTCGTACACTTGCCCTCCCATAGGTGTCACACACACAAGTCAATATATTCACATCGAATGTGACGACAAGTCCGTACACTTGTCCTCCTGTAGGTATCACAATCGCGAGTCAATATATTCACATCAAATGTGACGATAAGTCTGTACACTTGTCTTCCCGTAGGTGTCACAGTCGAGAAAAAGAGGCATATCATTATATTATATATTTATCTCTTTATTGAAAAAATAAACAGTCAGCAATTAATTCATAATAATTTATATGCACTATACATTATTAAACTTTAATAATCCACCTTGTACCTCATAATCTCGATAATTTAATTTTAAGTTATCTCTCCTATTGAATCAAATTTCTATAGTAATCCAATAATCACTAATAAAAATAATCATGATATCTTCAAAGATAATTTAATCTAAATTAATAAAGATCATTAACTCTTCATATTTAATTTGTGAAACCTTAATCAAAGTTTGATGAGAATATGATTAGAGCTAATAATATAACTATAATTCACATTTAAGTCTTATATTAAAATAAATCAAATTGAATCATGATCAATTCCAAATTTCACATTTATACTATATGGCTATAAAAATATCATCACTATTCGAATCAAATTATCTATCAATAAATCTATTTAGCTTAAGTTTTAAATCCCAAATTATTAAAAATTAATTAAATTATCAATCCTCAATATTTCATAGCATTTAAAATCGATTTTATAAGTCCAATTCTCCTAAATATAATAACTAATATCTCTGCCAAAGTAACTCAATTATTTGGACTTTTAATAATAAAATATATATTTCTAGGCAAATTAATAAAAATATTACATAAATATGATAAACAATCAAATAATATAATAATCTCAAAATTCATATTTAATAGCAATCATTTAACATAAAAAATCTCCATTTAATTTATATGTGATGATAAGCTCTTTCAAATATAGATTTTTATGTCAAATTTCTCCAGCAAAATCTCATCCAAAATGAACTTTTTAAAGGAAGATTTCTATATAAAAGTTATAGTATAATGTGTCCTCTATCTTCATATAAAATTTCATGTCAATCCGAATTCATTTGTTATATCAAATCCTCTATGAACTAAACTTGGTCAGAAAATCTGAATTTCTGTTAGATTTTACTAATGACATCGAAATCATACTTTTTTATTCAGAATTAATCAAAAGTTGCTTCACAAATATTGTAGGTAACTTCAAGATCTAACTCACACCAAATTTTATCAAAATTCGAGATCAGTTGATATTCTAAACTAATGCTACAAAGCTCTGATCCGAAACAGAAATATTCCTGCAATATACAATCGTGTGTATATCTAAATAAATATCTCTAATAAGACATTTTAAGCCAATAAGTGAAATTTACAACTATAAATATGAAGAAAATATCAGTAATACAATAAAATAAAATTTTATAAATAATTAAATATTAAATTTATTCAATCCTTATCAAATTATTATAAATTAAATTACGTGAATTCTTATTTTTGATTAATTTAACCCTAATAGTTAGAGAAATCTCCTATCTCAAGGAATCATGAAAATATCTCCTTTTTCTTCCTCCTTTTTCTCTTGACTTCTCATCTAAATCTTTGAAATTTTTCTTTCGTGGTTGTCGATTCGATGGAGAAATATTGTGATGTCTCGGATCTCTAATTTTTTCTTCTCCTTTCTCTCCCTCTTCTCTCTCATTTCTTTTTCTCTCTCTCCCTCTCATTTTCGGCCAAAGAGGGGGCTAGGGCCGGCGATTACGAATCAGGAGAGGAATGAATCGATGTATGAGAGGAGAGAAATATTATTTCCTCTAATAACTCATTCTAAGGGTAAATCTGGTATTTCTTCCAAAGCTAAAATAAGGGATAATTAAATCTCATAAATTCAAAATTTAAATAAAAATAATAAATCATCCTTTAACCCATAACCATATCCCTTAAATATCTCTAATTTTGATAAATATCCTCGTGATAATTTCAAATCAATAAATATTCAAATTAATTATGATATTTTTAAATAAATTTAAATTTAAATCAAGAAAATAATTTCCTAATATTTCTTTTAATATTTTCAAATAAATACTAAATTTTACAAAAAATATTTCTAAATCCAATATTTCTTTTATCACTCTTTCTATGTCATTTTTGGAGATCAAATAAATCAAAGGTATCACCCAAAATTTTTTCTATATTTTTTATGCCAAAATACCGTAAATATCATTTATCACCCAAATTTATATATACAATTCTAATTTACAATACACATAAAAATTTAAATTTTCGGGATGTTACATCAAGTCTAAAGATACTATTTTGACTTATTATTTATTGTCCAGCTCTTTATCTTAAAATCTAAGAACATTATTCGATATTGGGTAGTTAAGTATTTGCTTGAAATGATCTTACTTTTCTTACAATTCAAATGATCTTATTTCTTTATAAAAGAATATTCAATCTATGTTTCTTAAAACTCATTCTTACGAGTGATAAGATTTCAATTTATTTTCTAAAATAAAGTATTAGCAATCAAAAATTATGAGCTAGAAAAAACTCCAAAATAATTTTACCCTAATTAATCTCCCTAAAATTATACCCACTATAAATGCTATTAAATTTCTCAGTCATGCTTCTAAATCTCCTATGATAAATATTCTATTTTCGAGAGGTATCTTTTGTATCAATTTTTCTAAATTATTTCAAAACTTTTGCTTTATACCACATTCAAACTATGCTTACAATGTTAATAGTTATCCTATTAATAATATTTTTTGACACTATAATTTTATCTTTATTTCTCTTAACTTCTATTATATGATCATTCAAACTCTTGTCTTTAAATAATAAGACTATTCTTCATATCTATTCCCATAATGTCTACAAAAAATCATGCAAAATATTGATATATTCATAAAGATGGCCTTGACTTGGGCCTTAATTAAAAAAGGAAACATGGTTACAACATGGAAGAACCACTACTTTTCACAGCTATAGTGATGATTCCTTTCTTCAGCCTTTAAAGTTAGAGAATTTGATGCATGGGTGTGGAGTACACATCACTATCTCAAAGACATTAAAGTGTGTACAACAGTGAAGATAGTTATATGTGTTGCCTTGGATCTACTTCCAAAGGTGACATCTTGATATTCATCATGATGAAAAATAAAATTATAAAAATAAAATTATAATAAAAAAATTAGTTATAATGAAAAAATATATTTTTTTTGAGATATGTGTATGAAGAAAAATGAAATTAGTTATATTAAAAAATATATGAGATATTAAATAAAAATAACTGATATATTAAAATTATGTAAAATATGATATAAAGTATATTTTTATATTAAAATTTATATATTATGAATGAAAACTAAATATGAGTAATCAATAAGAATTGCCCAGTTCCATCTTTAGAGATTAGATATTATAAATGTATCAATATAGCTATGTGTGTCTCATATATCAAGCATCTCACGTATGAATTGTACTTGATGTGAGACGTTTTACCATTGACTTTTTATTTCGGTCATAATTAAGTTGTTGATATCTGACAATTTTTTTTTTTTTGAATTATTAATGTGGATTTACTAAGTGTGCTTTTTGGCCACTCGTATTGCTCTAATACAAAATACAACCCTCCCCATAAATGTGTCTATAAATGTAAATGTGTATTCTCATATATACCAAGCACTCTCCTCAGACTTATCAATGTTTACTTTTGTCTTCAAAGGTGCTGGCATGGACTTTGCTTAATAGTACTAGTTTAAAAAATAATAATAATAATAAATAAATAAATTATTTTAATTATTCTACACAAATGTGAAGTAAAAAATAATATTTTACTTCACATACTCAATAATTTTTAATAAAAATATAAACTTTATTTCACATCTTAAATCAAAATACTCGATTTGAATATTTTGGTCTAGAATGTGAAATAAAGTTGATATTTTTATTTTAAATTATTGAGTATGTAAAGTAAAATAATATTTTTTTATATTTGAATTTGTGTAGAATGATTTAAAAAATTTATTTTTTATTATTATCGTTGTTTTTTAAATTAGTACTATTTTGATTCTATTTTGGTCCTCGTGCCAAACAGGGCTTAAGAGTACTATTTAGTCTCTCTTTAAGGCATATTGTCTGCTCAGAGAGGTTTGCCCATCACTGCCTTAAGAGCTCAACATGAGTTACTCTCTATTATCTTCTGCATAAGGATGAATCCAATACTATACATAAAATCCTACTGTTGAAGATATTTTTCGCTTTAGCCTGCAATCTCACACAATTTTAGACACATCTGCAAGGTAAAGATAATATATAAATAAATTTTCGCATATCAGGTTTATACTCATCCCATTACCATAAATTTGGTTTTTCTACTATTATCCCATTTAAAGACGATTAATTAAGTTAAAATCAATTAGTCGAACTCATTATACATCACAACTAATGTTAGGGGAGAGAGTGAAATTTTTAATTTTGATATAATTGTGTTAGTGTCCATTAAATATAATTAAAAAAAATTTGAGTCCTTTCTGATATTGGTTAAATAGCATATATATCTGCAAATATGGAGGAATATATAAAAAAATTAAGGCATAAAAATATATAATATATGTACAACCTTGGTCAAAATATTATTTGTCATATATAATGCAAGTTTTTTAATAAAATCGTGTGAGATTTATTTTATGTGAATTTAGACAAAATTATGTAGGAAAATTTGTTTATTATTCAAGTCTCGGGTGAAATTGAGTCAAGTCTGCATCCAAATTTGAGACAGATTTGAAACATTTTGCTCAGATTCAAATCAAAACCGCACCGAATATGTAAATAGATCTTGGGCAATTTGATTCGAATTTGACCCAATCAACGTATTAATTTGGCTCGGATTTATAGCATCCTATCTGCCACAAACACTTGTTTGTATCGTATGTACATATCTATGAAACATAACGAACATATCAAAGTGAAAGCCTGAAAGTCTTAGCAATAATTGAGGCAGCATCCGATTCCAAGGAACTTCTTCCAATTTAAGTGGAATTTTTCTAGTTTCAGTTCCCTCCAACTAGTCTTTCATCTGAAAAATTACGTCTAGGAGCGCCTTAGAGTCAATTTTAAGTGAGTTGGGCTAATTTTAAAATTAAAATTTTCTATTTTATGCTGAGTTTGATTCCATTAATCTACTAAAATTCTTTTAATTTTGAATAGATTTTTGCGTTAAAAAGAGCTTAATTATTAGTCATATTTTTCTATAAAAATATCAATTATTCATATTAATTATATTAAAGTATACTATTATAAATTTATTTTTAAATTTTTACATATATTTCTAATATCATTTCTTATGCATAATATTATAATATATTTATATACAAAAATATCTCAATTATACTATAAAACTTCTTAAATATATATATGTTTATACACATATTGATCAGTTAATTATAAACAGAATTGATTTTTTTTGATTGAGCTAACTCTGAGTTAGAAAAAAATTAAATTGATTTTAAATCGAATAAAATTAATGTAAGTTTTGAGAGAGGGTTATGATTTTTGCATGCATGAAACTGCCACCCTATTTGTGTCTGATCTAGCAAATTTAGTTTATTATAAAAAATGAAATAACAACTAGTCTTAATATTGTTTAACATTAACAAGGCTTCTTGCAAAGTTGTTTTATGATGAACTATGGATGAGATTTTTTTTTAAAAAAAAAAAGTCCAAGAAATTCATCAATTAAACCTTTAGATTTAAATATTACTTAATTAGTGTGATATCAATTCTCAAGTCTTCATTTAGTTAGTGGTTAAATTGATCATAATTACTATTTAAAAATAAAATAAAATAATTTACATAATTTTTAATGCAGCCCTCGTGCGTTGAATATCTCTGTTAAGATAGAAGATTGGGACGTGGTCGGCAGTGCACAGAATTTTCTACAAAATAGTTAGTATAGAAAAGAACAAATATTTATTTAGAAAATAAAATCAGAGATATAAGGTAGTTCAGAGCGAGTCTCCTTAAATCTACCGGAAAGCCAAACAACAATTTCCATTATCAACCAATCAAGAATTTTCCTTGAGACTGTTACAAGATAAAAGATGAAAGAAAAAAATACATATAAGAGCTATAAAGAATGTAAATATTCTTTTTTCAATGGTGTTTCAATGAGGCATTTATATATAGACGCCAGCCTTAGCCTTCGCTTCCAGTAGCCAGTTAAAGCAAAATGTAGCTTCGGGTTATTGGTGTCGTCGATCATCAATGAATCAAGAAGGAGACATTTAGCTTATTGAACGGTTGGGCCGTTCGAAACTAGCAAGCTGGCAACTTGCGCATGGAAGCCTGATGATACTCTTTTATTTATCAATCAGGCGACCAAGATGGGAGATAGTGCTATTGTAACTAAATATAAGGCAAGGCAAAGTGCTGACATGGAAACAATTATCCGAGATGTTAGAAGTGTGATATTGTGCCTGATGTTGCATCTACCAATCCTTTATTGATATCGACATTTGAGATCCCTCGAAGCAAACCAGAGTAACCATCGAACACAAGTATCGAGTTTGATATTTATAACTTCGTCTCCAATGGCAGCCGTAATAGATATAGAAGACTTTGACTGTCACATATACAGCTGCGATACAATATTAAATCTACGAGTAAGTAATCCCATTAATAGTTTTTTATACAGTTATAAACACATCTTATAGTTATAGAGCATTCATAATTTAGAATCTAATTAGAAAAAATTAAATATAAAAACTTACTTGAACCTTAATCAATAATGCTCGGCTGTCATCTCTCTCCATTGGCACTATGAAATATATATCAAAATATATGCCAACGTAATATATGATTACTAATATATATATATATATAATTTTGATATAATAGTAACACGTATCTGAAAAATATGAAATATTTATTTATGTGCCACCCTCCTATGGATGTAGAAATTAACTCTACACACAGAGGGGTGGGAAGGTGGTTGTTCTCCGACCTCAAAATCAGAACATAAATTTTCGTAGAGAAATAAACAAGAGGTATTTGTTTTTAATCCTAAAGTCCTATTTAGTACGAAAATCACAATTAGGATCAAAATAATAATAATTTAAAAAGAATAATAACAAGGGAAAATTATACCCAGGTCATTGACTTTAACGCTTAATATCGCGCAGGTTCATATTTTTAAAATTATAATATCGGGTCCCTCAATTTTAATAAATTATCAAATGGATTTTTTTTTTTATTTTTTTATCATTAAAATTTTTTAAACTTACCAATTTACCATTGTCCCTCTCTCTCTCCTCCCAATCCGGTGCACGCATGTGGACTGCGCGGCCGTCGGCGAGTTCGGCGGCTGTGCGGCGTGTCCACCGGCGACCGGCGGGTCGCGCAGCCGCCAGAGGTCGTGCAGCCTGCGCGCGTGTGCCATATCGGGAAGAGAGAGAGAGAGGCGACCTCTCTCTCTTCTCCTCCCGA
>JAEMOT010001814.1:1069641-1178489 GCA_019297695.1 Apostasia ramifera | reverse complement strand
GGGTGCTGGTCTCTTCAGGGGGCAATTCGACGTGCTCCGTACCTGGCTGTGGAGGCGGGGCTTCGAGGGGAAGAGCCAGGGGGAGATGTCTGGGCTGTTGAAGGAGGGCTGGTAGGTTAGCGAGGAAAGTGTTCATGGTACGAGTGAGGGTGGCGACCGTGTTTGTCAGCGTCTGGAGCTGTCGGTCGTCCCTGGTTGCATCGTCCTGGGGTAGGCATGTTGCCTGCTGTTCGCCAGGTGGTGGAGGAGCGTTTTCGTCGCGAGCGTGCTCCATGGATGTAGGGATCAGGTTTGATCCTGCGTGAGGGCACCAAATTGTTACGACGGGAAACAATCAAAGATTTTTTACGTGGAAAACCAACTGGCGGAAAAACCACGGCTCCTTTTCGAGGAGGCTTGAAAGATCACTAGAAATGCGTTCTTTTGGTTACAGTGTATTCGAAGGATATTTTTTGAATCCCAGCCCCCTTGAAGGCTGTGTACAGGAAGTATATATACTCTGGGCCTGTTATGTCTAGTCACTTCTAGCCGAGTAATCTATGGCCTTAGCGACGGCCCAATTAATGCCTGCGGATAGCTAGTACGTGACTCATGTACGGTGTGTCAGCGATCATGGCCTGTCGGCGGAAAAACCGCGTTTTCCTCAGAGAAGTACAATCCCCCAACGGTCAGATGTCGCGTCGGGGCCTTGCTCTTCGGGATCTTCTTCGGCGTCTGCTTTTCGGGATGGTACTCCTCCTGTTCGGTTTGGGTGTTTTGCTCGCGTGGAGACCACGTGAGCAACCACGTGGAAGGTTCAGATGAAGATGGCGCGAATCCAATTACAACAGTGAGCAATCATGTAAGTTGCTCTCTATGAAGCACAAATTCTTCCAACAGGCTCCCATGGCTGTCAGACATGTGCCACATGGGTAAGCCTTGTATGTGCCGGAAAACATGTCAAACACGTAAAAACCATATCCAATTTCTTTTAAAAATAAAACATACATGACACGTCATGCCATGGAGAGTTTCAGTACACTTCGAGACGTGTGGACACGATTAAGCCGTAAACATATTCGGTTTGTCTGGACCTACTGATTTAATCTTATTATTTTGTATACCACTAGTTCAAAGCATTCTCACACGACACCATGACTCTGACCGACAACATGACACAAACCACACCCCTTTCTTTTCGGCATCAAGTTGTAGCTACCAGCTCACTAAAGATTTTGTCGTCATCTTGTCCTCGTAAGGGCTAAGGTATCTTCTCTTCTTTAATCTTTGTCTTCATTCCTTTCTTCTCATCAACATATAAAAACCTAAAAGCTCCACAAATCCCTTAATCTTCCACTTCTTCCATATCCCTTCATCTATTTCTTCTTCATTCACTTCCCTCTTCCTTCATCAATGTATCATTTCCAAATCCTAATCTTCTCAAATGGTTGAACTCGCCCCAAACCGGCAATCTCCGACTTCAAGTCACCAGCAATTTTTATGTTGCAATTGTGCTTTAATTGATGTAATTGTAGACATAGCATAAGGTGCTCAATTCCGCATAGACAGGATACTCACTCAATCAACACAGTCAATGCATAGCCAACAGGTCATCCAATTATTGAAACTATTGCCAAAAGTGGATGATCAAATTACTGAGGGAAAAATAAAACTACCGAATGCAAGAAAAAGAGCATGCCACAGTAGATTTAAACATTAGAACAAATGTGTCACATTAAATTGAACACAAGAAACAGAATATGCAATTAATAATTAGTGAAAATGAGAAGATCCCATTGTACACTACAATCTTACGGGAGTATATAGTCCAAGCATCAAAATTTATAACTGAATGTAACAGCATGCTTTGCTGCTAAAAAAACATACTAGGTAACAGATGAATTTAGCTGACTATTATTATCAGCATCCCTTATATTTGGGCAAATTGACAAAAAAGATACAAAGCTAACCTTGCACCGGAACCATGCACTGCGATAACCTTTCTGAAAGCTTTTTGACTCAACCACTTGCCCAAGTTTAAAAGGCAAGGATCTTTTATCATTCATCATTGTATATCAAAGGAAATTAAACCTACATAACAGAGATTTGTCATTCTTCACACATGATCATCTCCATGATCTTAATACACCGTACAGGTATATTTTAATGTAATTTACCTTATATTAAAGCTAATGAATCAACAACTATCTGGACTTTAGCCCTGCAGCAGTCTAACAAGAACGCTTGTAGGGAATTCATCCACACCTTTGACACCTTCAAATGGCACACAAAGTCTTCACTGTGATCTGGACAACTTTACTCTGGAATCATTGTTGCAATTTCAGAAAAGTAAACTTTGAATATTTTGGCAGATGGAATATTTAGGCCCTAATTGCTTAAGAGTTTATCATGTAACTCTCACTGTCAACTGCCCATCGACAAACATTTCTTGGTAATCTATGCTCACGGAACATAATGAAAGCTATAAGAAAAAATATTATTGCGATAGAAGGAAAAATAATGATATCATTTCATTTGAAAATATATAAGCGCTCATTCATCCCAACCAAATAAATATAACACTAACGAAAATGGATATCCCATCTCACTCTAGCAACCATGTTGGAACAATTCCAGCAAACTTTGTAGGGAAGAAAATGAAGCATTTTTGTCATTTTGCAATTAAAAAATTAAAAATAAATTTTATTTAGATTGTAACAGAGAATTTATGGAATTCATTAAAAATGATCCAATGAAATATTTATGTTGAATTCAAGGACCCAATTGAAAAATATTTTAAGATTCAGGCTTGTTTGTTTGCAAAATTTATTTTTAACAAGATTAGAATTAAATTTAGAAGAAAATATTTTCTTATTAAAAGCTGTAAATGATGTGAAATAAAGTTAGTTATTATATCGGAATGTATGAGATATGTGATATAAGTTATTATTTTTGTATTTGTGTAAAATGTGAAATAAAGTTAATTTTTATTTTAAATTTTGTGTATGATGTTAAATATAAATAATTTTTAATATTAAATTTTATGAGTGATGTGACATATGAGATTAAAATTAATTAGGTTACTTTTAAACTGGATAAACAAACAGCTCCCATTTATGCCCCTGTTTATTTGATAATTTAAAATAAACTTGATTTAATTCTAAACAAGCACATCACATCACACATAAAATTTAATATTAAAAATTAACTTTATTTCACATCCTACACACATTACTAAAATAATAACTAACTTATATCACATCCCTCACATATCCCAACATAATAACTAACTTTATATCACATCTCTCATATATTCAAACATAATAACTAACTTTATTTCACATCATTCACAATTTTCAATAAAAAATATCTCTATCCAAGTTTAATTTTAACCTTGTTAAATTTAAACCTTACAAACAAACAGGAATTATATATACAAATTTAATGCAGTGTTCTCTTAGCCTAGTGGAAAAAGAGCTCGCCTGAGAACCAAGAGATCTTAAGTTTGAACAACATTTTCACCATAATTTTCACATGGGGTAAAGGAAATTGTGGTGTCAAAGGATTGAAATAAAAAAAATATAAATCAATAATATTTCAAATCTAACACAAATTTTAATATTAAAATAACTTTATTCACAACCTACATAACTTTCAAAATAAAAAAAAAAATTAACTTTATTTCACATCCTACAAATATCCCAAAATAAAATTAACTTTATTTCAAATATTTCACAAATCTCAAAATAAAATATCGCATAAAAGGTAATCTTTAAGCCCATTAAAAATAACCTTACAAACAAACAACCTAATTACTTGATAAACAAGTGAAAGAGTTAGTGACAATGATCAAAATAGTAAAATAATAAAAAAGTTAAACACAAAAATTTGATTATTAGAAAATATAATTGTTTTCATTAGAATTAAGCAACTAAATTAAGAGTCGTTAAATGAAGAATTTCAAGTGACTGAGAATTCCTAAGACCAAAGAATAACCAAAGTGATGGAGAACTTCAAAATCAAGGGACCTAAGTGCCCTTTACCCTAGATTATATATATTATATGTAGATCAATATCGAAACAACATAATATAATATATCATTATATCCTAAAATTATAATTTGATCATCAACGTATGCTTGGTAAGATATGATCAACACAAATACCAAGAATAAAAGACTTACACATGGAACCCTAGATAGCAAAAGGAGCTAATACCTTACACCCATTTTCTCAATGCTAGCTTCTTTGACAAATTAAGATCCTCCACCAATTAGTCGAGAACCTCTATCTTCAACCATTGAAAAACTTTCAACTGGTTTTAAACTGGATGAAGTTTGTAATGCTCAACTCTTGTATTAAATTCACAATGTTCATAATTTACAAGATCTCAACAATAAGGACTCTTTCGACCATTAAATTTTTATAACTCTCCAAGATTTGTTTTCTATTTATTACAATAAACAGGCTGAGTAGGAATGTTGGACGTGTGAAAACACAAACAAGAACACAGAAATAGCCTGACATTTACAACGATCTTAGGTCAGTGATGGCAAAAAAATCTCTTGCTTCAAAAAGGGAAAAGTACCTACAAGTGAGCAATCTATGACACAGAATCAAGCCCCAAAAAATTTTAACAAACTATAATTCTACTTACACCTCAGAGAAAATTTTGATAATATGAGCCTTGTTAAAGTGGTGAAAAGATTCATTCAAAACAGTAACCCATTCTATCTGCCTTAGCTCGAGATGTCCTAGCAGCACAAGCGTCTACTGTAGCATCTAAATCAACTTTCTCCACCACAGGAAGAATAATAAAAGATTACAGAAACAACTTATCTACTGCCAAATCACACAATCAACAAAAATAATTTTGTGTACGAGTTCAAAAATAATTTTGTGTACGAGTTCAAAAATAACATTTTAAATGCGAGAGAGTACTCCAAAAGAATTTTATTAGTATGAAAACTAATTTATTATGTTCATTTTGAAATATAATTTAAAGTGAAAAAATAATTTAATCTATTGTAATTTTTTAACAAAAAGTTCCATAATGACATTTTTTAACCAAACTTTTCTATTATATATGCATATTATTTTAAAAAAAAATTAAACAAAACAATGAACAAAACCGAAAACCAATCCAACCCGATTCAGTGAACCAGACCAGACATGGTCTGAGTCTTCGCTGCACCTACCAGTTCAGGATTGGGTCCAGAACTAGTAGGACTGAACAGGAACAGGTCTAGTCTGATCCGTTAAACAACCCTAATTTTATCATTATTCTATACGATTGATCCAAGATATCAGACCACCCACTATACTTGGTAATTTGATTACAAATTATCATATCATCAATATAAGTATTTTTTTGCTTAACAAAATGTGTACTCCATATATTCAATTTTTCATTTACTGAGATAAAAATCTTTAGACTCCAAATTATTTCTTCATAACTCGAGTTTCACCTTGGCCTCATCTTTGATCTAATCAATAAGAATAATATCATCTGCCAAAAATATAAACACATCTTATTTTGAATGTGTCGAGTTAAAACCATCATAATCAATACAATGAGAAATGAGCTTAAAGCTAAGTCATTGTAAAATCCAAATATAACAACAAAATCATTAATCAAACACCTTCGTGTCCAAACATAAATAATATCTCATTTATGCAAATCTTTAATAGCTTGAATATAAATAATGCAAACCCCATCTTTTTAAACTCTCCAAAAAAAATTTCTACTTTATTATAAATTTATTCTAAATTGATAAAAATCAAATGCAGATCTTCTTTTATCTTCCTAAATTTTTCAATTAAATCTCTCAACAAAACAATATCTTACAAAGTAGATCTACCTAGCATAAACCAAACGTATTCTGTAATTACATAGTATTATGATGTAATAAAAGCTTTGACTATTCTCTCCCAATGATTTAAAGTATAGCTCATTAATTTAATTCCTCTACAGTTGGCACAATCTTGTATATCACTTTTCTTCTTTTAAATAAGTTTTAATATATTCTTTCTTCATTTATTTGACATTCTTTTAGCCTTCAAAATCAAATTAAATAACTAATGAATTAAAAAGCCTTTTCATCTCTTATACATTTTCAAGCATTTATTGGGATGTCCGGCCCCTATATTTTTTCTATGTTTCATCTTCTTAAAAGCATCCCAGACTTCAATTTTAATATTATGTCAATAAAATCAATTGTATTATTACAATCTTTACTGAAAAACTTATAAAAATAACTCATCTATCTATATTAAATATCTTATTCTTCGAAAAGTATTTTCTATTCTTTGTTCTTAATGCATTTTATTTAAGTTAAGTATTTAGTTTTCTTATTCTTGCTTCAGTAATCTTATATATATATATATATATATATATATATATATATATGTTTTTTCTCTTTCTTCAATGTCAAGTTTCTTATATAGATTCTCAAAAACTACATTATTTGCAAACAGACTATTTTCTTGGACTTTCATCAAACCACTTTATATTTTTTTCCAATTCTCTTTGGCCTTACATTTAAATTAGTTTTTATAAAAAAAAAATTTCTCATTAATCTTTTTTTGTACATCTCCTTTCCACTACCAAGTATCTTTATTATTTATAATTTTTTTTTAATTTTTTCAATACATCTTTCACCACTTTATAAATATAATTAGCAATTATTAACTACATAAGATCAGCTTCCTCCCTCAATATCCTAGTGCCCAAATTCTAAATTCTATTATTGAATTCGAGGGCATTAGTTTGGCTTATCATTCATTTTTTACCTTTTCATCTAAAAATTTAAGACCATTAATAAATATTAGGTAATCAAATATTTACTTAAAATGACCTTGCAAACCTAAGTTACCAACAAATAAAAAACAATCTAACCACACAAACCTACTACTACTAAAGTTATATTAATCCCAAATAACTTAACACAACCAGTTCCAAGCAAACCCTAAAAATAAGAAAGAGCCTCATAAATATAAATAATCATACTAAAGAGAGATTATCACGACAATCAAGCGACAAACAATTACAATGATTCAGATTTCAATTGTACTAACAGATAATGAGAGATCACTACGACTAAGGAGATGTACGCATAGATGAAGAGAAGACTCAATTTTAGAGGAGAAATAGTTGTAAAGTTTTCCAATATGCTCACAATCCATCAAACTACTACGAAAGGAAGGAGTGTGGAGCCCCAAAAGACAAAAGAGAATACCTAAGAGTAGTGCCTGTGGAGATTCTAGATAATCTGAAGGGGATAATTATCGAGGTAAAGGACATGAATGCAAGTGGAGGGGGATTGGGCAGGCAAATTGAGGGGAAGTAGTGAGAGATGAAAATTTTCAACTTCAAGAGAAGGCAAGGGTTTTTCGATTGTGGGCAGGCAAATTGACAGGATTTACACTAGGCCTAATTATCTTTGTTCGTCTCTCTTGGCATCTTTCAGTCTTCTACATCCCCATTATCACTGTGAGATTTTCAAGCCGCCATACTGACATCATGGATTTTCCCTTGTTTATAGGGTTTTTCACATAAAAATCCTTATGTTTTCCCCTCTATTTTCTCCCTGTTAATCGTACAACTACTCATCATCTAGCGACTTTGACGATAAATTCTCTCAGTGATTGGATCCAAGTCTCTCGATTGACGTACACCTTAAAATGTCATATGGGCATGCAAAATTTGCTATTTAAATTTATCCATGTTCTAAGTCGTATATTAAGAAGTTAGTTAACCTATTTTATACGGTCAAACTAATAACCTTAACATGGGTTACCAGCCAATTTATATTCATACTAACTCTCACAAAATCAAGTTACCAACCAAATAGAAATTTTCAACCCCAATAACCCACTACTGACCAAGCTATACTAATCCCAAGTAACTTTCCAAATCTATTCCAAAAAAGCCCTTAAAATAACCAACGAAATACAACCACACTCACAGGTAAAAACAATCATACCCAAAAACGATCGAAGGGGCGAACAATCACAATGATTCAGGGTTCAACTGTAGCACCAACTGATGAGAGGTCGCAAACATTGAGGAGATGTGCGCAAGGATGAAGAGAAGACTCAGCTTCATCCAAAAAACTACTCAGAAGAGGAGAAGTAGCTGGGGACTTTTCCAACAAGCCCACCATCCGCCGGACCGCCGCGTCAGAAAGGAGCGTGGAGCCTCAGGAGACCAGAGAATACCTGGGGCAGTGGCGCAGTGCTCGTGGATATTCTGGTTTCTCAGAAGCAGGTAATTATGAAGGAAAAGGGCAGGAGATAAGTGGATTGGGCTGGCGATCTGGCTGGAATTTAGCGAGAGATGAAATGCTCGGCTTGGAGAGGAGGCTAGGGTTTTTCGGCGGATGGTAGGGCAGGATTTAGCGGCAGATGGAAAATTTCGAATGGGGGAGAAGGCTAGGGTTTTTCTAATGAATCATTTCAATCAAACTCATTCTCATTTTACACCATTCAAAATTAATAACAATTTACTAGTATTATACGCATACAAGAACTGTAAGAATTATTTTCATAAAATTTCTATAAATTAAATAAAAATATTACATATTTTATATTAAAATTTTTAAATATTAAATATATATTATTTTTTATAATTTTTAATATTTAATATATATTTTTTAGATTTTAAAATATTAAAGAATATAAAATAAATATATATCTTACATAATTAATAAAATAATATTAAATAAATTAAAAAATTTTAATTTATAAAAAGAGGAGAGGCAATGGGTAGGAGAAAGCAGAGAGAGAAAAGAGAAGAAGGCAGTGGGCGGTGGGCGGGAGAAAATAGAGAGAAAGAAGAGAGAGGAGAGAGAGGGAGGCGATGGGCGGTGGGTAGAAGAAATCAAAGAGAGGAGAGGCGGTGGGCGGCAGAAAGAGGAGAGGGAGAAGATATATAAAAATAAAAATAGCATTAATTATGAAAAGTAAAATAAAAAAAACTATTTTTATATAAGATATATAGATAAATTCACTTAAAAAAATAAAAATTTATTCTCAAAAATTTTAATAATTTAATTTTTTATGAAATAATTTGATTATTTTAATAGCTGCTAGAAGTAAAATTATTTGAAATAAAATCTTTTGAGTTTATAACCTATTTACGGTAAACATCATCAATATCTTTAAATTTAAAGTAATAATATCATATTTTTAACATTTGCATACCTAAGTAATATATAATATATTAAATATATTTTTAAATTTTTTTACTATAAAATTTTGTTAAAATATTACTTTTATCATTTTCCTCTTGACCGTCCCACCTTCTCTGCTCTCCTCTCCCCTTCTTTCCTTTTTCTCTCTCCACTCTCCTTCCCCTCTCCCTCTTCACTGTTTGCAAGAATGCGAGTAGAGAAAGGAGAGAAGGAGCTCTCTCTTTCCTCTCTTCGAGCCCCCTCTCTTTTATCTCTATCTTCTCACCCCACTGCTATGAGGCTATAGGCGAAGACGTTTCTCCACTTCCACTTGTAATCTCGAATGAGAAAGTGTGAGAGGGGAGTTGAGAAAGAAGAGACAGAAAGAAGAGAAAGGGGGGAAGAGAAAATATTTATTTAATATATTTGGAAGTGTTAGATTTTATATTTGTAAAAATACAATAATGATCTATATATAATTATTTTTAGACAACATTATATTTTAGTGGCAATTACATGCATGCATGATACTAAACTTTAGCTGTTTTGTATATTTAACAGCCAACTTTTTATTATTATACATTGGCCACAAAAATAATATACAAATTATAATTAATGCACAATTTATATCACAAAATTACAACATATATGTAATAAAGATTATAATTTTTATATAATTTACACAACAAATATGTAATATCAAAAATTTTGATGTCAAATACGTAAAGTAGCTAAATGCTAGTGACAAGCATATAATTGTGAGTACATTTTATTTTATTTTATTCATAAACATCATAATTTTGTTTTACTTTTTTTAAAAATTAAGATAGTAGTGTAATTCAAATTGAGCTTGCTTGAATGTTAGAATATCTCAGATTTAAATTTTAAAAATAAAATATTTTTTTTTATTCAAAAAAAAAACTTAAACTAAATGAAATTTAAATAGAAAATAAGTCATTTTAGATCTAATTCAACTCATTTGCAGGGGCCAGCCGGATAGAACGACGCCAGAGCTCCTGGCTGCAGCCGCAGGAAGGACCCAATTCTTGGTTACCCTAATTCGAGCCTATTGTTCGCCATCGCCAGGCTAGTGGGGACTGGGCATCATGGAGAGGACCATCCGAGATTCCGAGGAACGGAGGAAGCCGAAGCGACGAACACATCTCGGGAAAGGAGAAAATTGACTTGATCCAGGATTCAGCGGTCCTGATCTTTTGAACTGCCTCATCGATGGCCGCTAGCATTTCGATTCTCGGCGGCCGTTGGGAATTTACGAAACTGGTAAAAGCCGCAGGCGGCGATCGAAAGAAAAGTCAGAAAACTCTCGGTTCTCGGAAAGGTGCTCTCTTCCTCTACTCTTTCTCATCGTCTTCTCCAGAAGAGGTCGATCATAAACGAACTCACTGACTCACCTCACCCCAACCTCAAAGTGAAGTAATTTAATACAATTTGCTGATCAGCTCCAGGCCGTGATGAATGACTGTCTGCCAGAGGCCTCGTCTGTCCGTCTTCTCATCGTCAGCATCTGCTCAATGCGCAAACTTCTTCCTGCTCATCCGTTCTTGTGCAAGTCTGAGGTCCCTCCTCCAAACCCATGCCCAGCTCCTCCTACGCGGAGTCGAGCAGAATGATTTCATGCGTGTTCTGCTTGTGAGATCCTATTCATCCTTCAGAAGACTCGATTCGTTGCGCTCAATCTTGGGTTCCACCCCAAACCCATCGACCATGTTGTGGAACTCCGTGATCAGGGAGTTCGCCGGAGCTGGCCGGCATGGCGAGGCAATCCAATTCTACCATGTAATGCTGCAGCAAGGCGTGGTTCCTGACAAACACACCTTCACTTTTGCAGTGCAAGCTTGCGCTGGGGCTCTTGATTGTAGAACTGGCATTTCAGTTCATGCTGAGGTTGTGAAAAGGGAGCTGCAAGGGGATGTCTATATTGGGACAACTCTCGTTGATATGTACTGTAAGCTGGGAATGGTCGACATTGCATATCAGGTGTTTGATTCAATGCCCAGCTGGGATGTTGTTACTTGGAATGCAATGATGGCTGGTTTCTCCCAGAATTGCCGGCCGAATCGAGCTATGGGTCTGTTCAGGGAGATGCAAATGAATCAAGTAGTGCCCAATGGAGTTACTTGTCTGAGCGTGTTTCCTGCTGTATGTGAGCTCCATGATACAAAGCTATGCATGTCTGTTCATGGTTTCATCATCATCAGGAGACTGCTTCTGCCTGCTGTTGCTAATGGCTTGATGGATGCTTACTGCAAGTGTGGAAGTACTTGGGCTGCTCGGCGGGTTTTTGATGAAATCTCGAGCAACAGAGACGATGTTTCTTGGGCAACCATGATTTCAGGCTATGTGTACAATAGCTGTTTCGTGAACGCTTTGGGGCTTTTCGATGAATTGAGAATGAAGAAGCTTAAATTGAATGAAGTTTCTGTTCTGAGCGCACTGTCTGCTGCTGCTGAAACAGGGGATTTGGAGAAGGGGATGAAGATTCATGTTTATGCGATTAAGAGCCAAATGCAGTTGGATATCTCTATAACGACGATGTTGACAACAATGTATGCAAGATGTGGGGAAGTTAGAAGAGCAAAGCTATTGTTTGACGGAATGCAAAAGAAGGACGTTGTTGCTTGGTCTGCAATGATCTCAGCCTTTGCTCAAGCTGGTCATCCCAAAGAAGCAGTAACTGTTTTCAGAATGATGCATTTGGAGGGCATTACGGCCAATAGAGTCACAATCGTAAGCATACTTTCCGCTTGTATAGACTTGCTAGATCTGTTTTTAGGAAAGAGCATACATTCGATTGCCTCGAAATTCATCGATTGTTCAGATGTTACTGTGGGGACTGCACTGGTGGCTATGTATGCTCAATGTGGACTACTAGCTTCTGCTCATAGCTTATTCGATTCATTGCATGACATAGATGTTGTTAGCTGGAATTCATTGATTGATGGATATGCTCAGGTTGGGGATGCTGATCGTGCTATAAGATTATTTCATGATCTATGTCTCACTGGATTGGAGCCGGATCGTGGAACCGTTGTGGGTGTGCTTTCAGCATTTACAGTATCGAATAAGCTTCGAGGGAGAACTGGTTTTCATTGCTTGGTTATAAAGAAAGGGTTTCTATCAGATCTTCATGTGAAGAATGCCTTAATTGACATGTATGCTAGGTGTGCTGACCTTAATTTTGCTGAAACTGTTTTCATTGAGACAACATCTTATGAAGATGTGATATCTTGGAATACCATGATTGCAGGATTCATGCAAAATGGGCTTGCAAATAAGGCAATGTATGCTTTTTCTCAGATGAGAAGTGTGGATATGAAACCCAACTTAGTCACTCTAGTAAGCATCATTCCGGCAGCAGCTCTCCTTTCATCTTTGAGAGATGGTTTAACTCTTCATTGCATCGCAGTAAGGATTGGCTTTGAATCTCAAGTGCTTGTTGGCAACTGTTTGATCGACATGTATTCAAAATGCGGGCGTCTTGATCTTGCTAGGGATGTGTTTGATCTTATGAATTGCAGAGATATAGTATCATGGAACACCATGCTCGGAGGATATGCATTGCATGGAGTTGGTGAAGGTGCCATGAATCTTTTTTCAGATATGAAAAATGAGTCTATTCGCCCAGATTCTGTTTCCTTCTTGAGTGTCTTGTCTGCCTGCAGGCATGCAGGTTTGGTTGAACAAGGAAGGAAAGTTTTTTATTCGATGAGCTCCGAATACTCTCTGGAACCTAATCATAAACATTATGCCTGCTTGATCGATTTGTTGAGTCGTGCCGGGCATTTCGATGAGGTGTGTGGGTTAATTAAGGAAATGCCAGAGGAGAAGGATGCTAGTGTTTGGGGAGCAATTCTCGGTGCCGCCAAAAGTCATTCGAATGTGCAGATGGGAGAATTGGCTGTAGAGTACTTAGTGAAACTGGAACCTCGAAACCCAACTCATTATGTGATTCTCGCAAATATCTACGCTGAGTCTGGAAAGTGGGCTGATGCTGGAAAGATGAGAGCTGCATTGAGCAGGATGAGCCTATGTAAAAGCCCTGGATTTAGCTGGGTTTAGATCAGAAAAACACCTTTCACACTGTCAGAGCTGATTGCCTACCAATGCCCTGCCCACAAGTGTGCTGAAATGGCTGAAAAGTTCAGTTTCTTCCCTTGAAGAAGGTAAATACACATAAAGAAGAAGGGAGGGAGGTCCAGTCCAAAGGTTTCGAAGGGCAGAATGGATTACAAGTTGAACTCGGTGCTTCACTTTTGGACTTGGGATTTTCCCCTCCCTTACGGAAAATGTAACCCTTTTTGTGGGAGTCCTGAATCCTGATGGAGTTGGAATAGAAGCACCACAGAGTGTCCTGTTAGAGATGGCACTTTTATTACTATTGGATTCAATCATTCACGGTTGTGTACATTGATATGAATCTCCTTTGTTTAGATGAGGTATGCTTCCCTCGGAGTTTTTATGTAGTTCGCCCTTTTTAGGAGGTGCTTTGTTTATTCTTAGCAGGCAACACAGGCCTCAGATCTTCAAAAATAGAAAATATTTGTCATGTTACGGTACACATCATGCACTTCGCAACATGGGCCTCAGATTGAAGGTAATATTCTAAATCTTGTTTAAGTATAACAACAATTGGGGGACCCATATCTCATATGCATTGTAACTTAGACTGTGGGAAGTTAAGCTAAAGATGACAAGCAAGAGAGCACTGAGAAATAACATGAAAAGAGGGTTTTGGAGGATGAAATTGAGGAAAAAAAATGAATCAGTCTTCCATTAGGCTTTCATTAACAAGGTGCGCTGCTTTCATCGCTATTATATATTTCTCGTGGGTTCTTGCAGGCATAGGTTTTCTCAGGTTGGCCGTGAGGGGCCTTTAAGAGGACTTTTTCAGAACACTATCTTCTTCTTGCGTTTGGGTTTAATGAAATGAGTTTGTGTAAACTGATTAAGTTTTTTTGGCTTTGTGCAATAAGTAATATTGCTTACTAAGGTGGGATTCAATGTAAGATTATGGTTATAGTTTTAGAATTTTTGTAGGTTGATTGAGGTAAGAAGTTTGTTACTTATTTGAATAGGTTCCCTCCGTGTGTGGTCTCTTTTGAAGCATGTGATATTTCGATGTTAGTTGATTCTAACTATTTCTATGTAATTGAAGAGTGCTCATCTACTTCGATTGCTACGGCAGAGCAATATACAACAATATAAGGGCCGGAAACTATATTGAAAATTGTTGGAGTGCCCTCTTTCATTTAGCATGAGAAGGATTCCATGAAAACCCTTCAAGTAGTGCAAGTGAACCTAAGCCAAACCCCAATTTGAATTGGAAGATCTCAAGTGGCTAAAAATTTTAGAAATTCTACGACTATAAGAGATTTCCAAGATATATGCATCATTCACATTACTCGATTGATATCATGTATTCGTTTCTGCGTAATATCTTTAAAGAGAATATGATTTGATACACTTTTTTTATATTATTTTTATGTACTATTCTATAACCTAGGTTACAACTTCAAGTGTAATTAAATGCTAAGCATATAGAAGCTTTCTAGAAAGCAAATGAGGTGGCATAACTTTCTAGAAGAATTTGATTTATGTCAAGGGGTACAAGCTGAATAAGGCTAATCTTGTTGCTGATGCCTCGAGTAGAAAAGAGAAAATTAGCCGACATTAATTCCTAGAATTAGACATGACGAGACACATCATGCAAGACTTTGAAGCATGATCTCACACCCAAATCGATCAAAGCCTTATCATTAAAGGCAACACAAGAAGGTTTTGGATTGACACCACCACCTGTTTGGACCAAAAGCTTAAAAAGTTTTGCTAGGGCATTGGCATTTTTTTGTTTTTTATTTTGTGATGTGTGTATAATGTAAAATAAAATTAATTAGATATATTAAAAATTGTGTAGGAAGTGGAATAAAATAGATTAACGAGAGTTTGCCAAATTTCACAATTAAAAGAAGAAAGTGGAAAGTGATCATAGAGTAACATCTTAAAAGAAAAAAATCACTAGAGCAAAGTCCAATTCTTAATAGACTTCCAAGCCAGATGATAAGTGAGGACAAGAGCCATAAATGAATCGTATTACATCAAAAAAAGAGAAAAATTCTTAAATTATATAAATAAATAACATAATTTCAAATAATAGATATATCTTTCGAAAAATCGAGAAACTAATAATTAAAATTATATAGGTAAGCATAATTGAAATGAAATAATACTAAAATGGGTGACTTCAGAAATACTGAAGTCACGTAGTTTTATAAAATTAAAATAGACAATACATTTATATTGAGATCATGCGATGTTACAATCACCTAATTTTTTTATGATTGGTTAAAGCTTTCAAGAACTCAAAGCTTCAAAGAGTTTCACGCACACCAATCTGAACAGCTGTTCTCGCCCAAAACACGTTCTTTATTACAATTAATTACAGCTTAAATTATGCAATTAATTATGGTTAATAAAATTAATGCTGATGTAATAAAAAACTTATAATTACAATATAATTAACGTATGCAGCTCATGGGGATGTGCTAAATGGGATGCTGGACGCTGCTTGACGCTGCTTGACGCTGCTTTGCAGATTTATTACCAGCAGAGCTTTAGGTTCGCTGGTATGGATTCAACAGACAAGCGTCCAACACCCATTCCGGCGAATCCGCCGGACTCCACTGCAACTCTTCTATAAATACTCCCCGGCGAGCAACGCCGAGGAGGGGAGAAAAAAGCAGGAAGACAGAGCAGGAAGGAGTAGAAGAAAGCAGGAAGTGAGAACTAGAAGGAGAAGGGGACGGACAAGACAAAGTCACCACAATCACTCAAAATACACCCTGAGATACTTGTAAATATTCCTGTAAAAGAGAAGAGACATTGCTTGTAATCTTCCTTGTACTGGTCTCTCCGACCAGACCCTCTCTTCCTGAGTAAAATCTCCTCGTTGATGCCCGGTGGACGTAGGGGATCTTCTCCCTGAATCACCTTAAATTTCTGTATTACTTCGGATGCCATTCTTCCCCTTTAACACTCTAACCCTTTGGCCGAATGCCACGTACCGTTGATTCCAAAATCCACATTTTGCCATCAACAATTTGATGCCTTCATGCAGGATCAAACCAGATCCCTTCAATCACTCATGGAAGAAAATTACGGTAGGAACCACATTCTACAAGAGGAGCGCCAAGTCGCACCGGCGTCAGAATGACCCCGCCGGAAACGACCACCAACTCATCCGCAATTCTGAGGGCCAACTTCTTCGCGCCAAAGGCACTTTTTTATCAACTCAGGCTGTCAACATTGCAGAATTGCATGCTGCCTTTTTAGCTGCTGATTTGGTGAAACCATGGATTGGTAAATTTCAGGGAGTTTGGTTTGAAGGCGATTCAGAACACACTATTCAGCAACTCCAATCGGCCGTTCAGCGTCCATATCAAGCAAGCACAAGTGAATTTCATGGCTTCCTTTCTGTTTTGTCTACATTTCAGCATTATAAAATCTCTCATGTATATAGACAAGCCAATATGGCTGCACATTATGTTGCTTCCTCTTCTTTGATTTTTGATTTTTGCTGGGAACAGGATATGTCCCTCCCACCTGCTTTTGGTACAATCCTCCTTAAGGATTGCATGTTTTGTACTTAATTTTTTGCTCTGTTTTAATATATAGGCTACAACCGAATTTCAAGGAAACGACCACCAACTCCAAGCTCTTACGCACGCGGTGGCCACCCTCTCCCAGATGATACCTTCCTCGCCAACTTTCCAGCTCTCCTTCATCAGCAGCAGAGACCCCTCCCTCTGGCCCTGCCTCTTGAGGGCTCTCCTCTCCCGTTGAACGCGGAACACCGAGTGCTTCCCTCTGAAGAGACCAACACCCACGCTGCAGAGGGGAGTCTCCCCGAAGTCTATCCACCGGCTTCCCCGATGACCACCATCTTCTCGCCCGCTATAATGGCCGCGCTGGTGCCCCGCGGCTACAAGGCTCCTAGAGTCAGCGACTACAACGGCCTCGCTGATCCGACGCAACATGTGAAGCGCTTCGAGAACGCCCTGGCGACGGGCGACCCCATCTCCAACGCATACAAATGCCGCCTCTTCCGAAACACCTTGACAGGACTAGCACTGGACTGACTTGACAAAATCCCTCAGGGATCTATCCAAAGCTTACAGCAGTTCTCTGAACAGTTTCACACTAGGTTCGGCACCTCAAAAACCACCGCACGCACGATCCATGAACTGTGGCAAATAAAGCAGGGCCCCAACGAATCCCTGCGCGAGTACATGGATCGATTCTCCAAGATGAATGCAGAGACGAGGGACATGACAGACGACAGGTCGACCATGTTCTTCGTCCACAACATACTGCCCGACGAGCTGTATGACTCCTTCGTGGATGACATGCCAAAGACGCTCATGGAAGTGAGGTCTCGAGCCGAAAGGCGCATCCACCTCGAAGACGCAAAGGCCCTCATGGTAAACCCAAGGAGGGAAGACGCCTCCCCCCACGACGAGGAGGGTGACACGGGATCGAAGATTCACCGCGTCGTACGGGAAGCGCAAGTTCGACGATGACCCTCCTAGCACACCGACGCCGGCTCGCATTACCGATGAGATTTTTTTGATCCTCAGGGACAAGGGTTTCGTCCACAACCGCAGTAAGCGCCAACCACCTCAGCCTGGCGAGGACTCCACGAAGTTCTGCAAGTTTCACCAGCACTACGGCCACCTCATTCACGAGTGTCGCTCCTTTTGGGCTCTCGTCAATGAATACATAGAGAATGGCTTTCTCACCGGCTACAGGAAGATCGAGGAGTCGCCATCAAAAATAGCATGAGCACTTTTCCCCAAGACGAACACTCGGCGACCTCACCATCGGTCCCACAAACATCGAAGAGCAGCGGGAACAAGGCCGTGTTGTCTATCTTCGACTACGACTACACCTCCCTATCTCGAGGACGCCCAGAGGTATGTGCAGTAGAAAACCCCTCTTTCCTCCCTGACATCGCTTTCACTGCAGGACGCTCCCTCCCTCCATGACGGTGTCCAGCTTCTCCGGCAACATCTACGGACCATCGAGATACGCCACTCTGCGCGTCACCCAGCTCCCTCCCTGGAACGACGATTGCCGACGAGCCTTCCAGTCGCTAAACGAATACCTGCTGTCACCACCACTGCTGTCCGCTCCACTCTTGGGCGAGGACCTCCTCTATCTCAGCACCATCGATAGTTCGGTATCGGCGGTGCTCGTCCGCGAAGAAGAAGGTCGGCAGCGCCCGATCCACTACGTCAGCCACATCCTCCACAGCGCCGAACTGAGGTACCCTCCTCTCGAGAAACTCTCTTTTGCACTAATTTCTGCTGCTTGCAGATTGCTCCATTATTTTCAAGCTCACTCCGTCAAGGTGGTGACAGATCAACCTCTCCGAAGGGTGCTCCATTCCCCTGAAGTCTCCAGGTCGCTCATACATGACACCTCGGCGACTCAAGGCCAAACGCCTTCCCAAAGTCCCAGGTTGCTCAACAATGACGCCTCGGCGACTGGCAGTCAAGGGCAAACCCCTTCTCGAAGTTCCAGGTCGCTCATATATGACACCTCGACGACTCAAGGCCAAACGCCTTCCCAAAGTCCCAAGTCGCTCAACAATGACGCATCGGCGACTGGTAGTCAAGGGCAAATCCCTTCTCAAAGTTCCAAGTCGCTCATACATGACATTTCGGCGACTGGCGGTCAAAGGCAAAACCCTTCCAAGTCCCGGGATTGGTGACCATTGTAAGATCAAACATCGTAATCGACGTTTCTTCCATAAACGATATTTTCTCGCTATTTTGGCGATCATCAAATATTTTCTTGCTCAACTCTCACTGCCTCGGCGACTCAAGGCCAACTGCCTTCCCAAAGTCTCAGGCCGCTGTACAACTTTTCCATTTCGTACTGGTGAACAATAGCCCACATGAATGTGCACGCATTCAAGAGGGGAGCCTGGTGTTAACACCAGGATTCAATGTTGAATCCCAGCTGTCCACGTGGCTCCTTAAAGATGCTATACTTAACATCTGCTTTGCAGGACGATGATTGGCCTCCGTACCTTCAGGAGACGATGCCCCAGCTGCAGCATCTCCACAAACATCGGCCACGATGTTTCTCCGGCTCCCTACAACCATCGGCCGCGATGATTGAACGCTTGCTCTGCGTCACATCGGGCACGATGTTTCTCCGAGTCCCTACAACCATCGGCCACGATGGTTGAACGCTTGCTCTGTATCACATCGGACACGATGGTTCAACCTCAGCATAACATCGGGCATGATGTTTCTCTGGCCCCACCTGCGACAACACCGCTTTTTGCCAGCGCGGACTTCCACCGAGAGCCCGCATGCTCAGCAGAAGTCCCCATGAGGCTCGAAGGCCAAGGACCCACATGCTTTAAATCGCTGCGAGTTCCCATAAGACACAAAGATCAAGAAGCCACTTGCTCCATCCACTACTGTCGGTCCCTTCAAAGGCCGACAGAAGTGGCACCGCCAGTATGGACTCAACAGACAAAGCGTCCAACACTCATTCCGGCGAATCTGCCGGACTCCACTGCAACTCTCCTATAAATACCCCCGGCGAGCCACGCCGAGAAGGGGAGAAAAAAGCAGGAAGACAGAGCAGGAAGGAGTAGAAGAAAGCAGGAAGCGAGAACTAGAAGGAGAAGGGGACGAACAAGATGAAGTCACCACAATCACCCAAGATACACCCTGAAATACTTGTAAATATCCCTGTAAAAGAGAAGAGACATTGCTTATAATCTTCCTTGTACTAGTCTCTCCGACCAGACCCTCTCTTCCTTAGTACAATCTCCTCGTTAACGCCCAGTGGACGTAGGGGATCTTCTCCCTGAACTACCTTAAATTCCTGTGTGTTACTTCGGATGCCATTCTCCCCCTTTAACACTCTAACCCCTTTAGCCGAATGCCACCTACCGTTGATTCCAAAATCCACATTTTGCCATCAACATACATAATACAATGTTCGCAAAAAAAACTACATGAAATAAACAGTGAAGTGTAGGATGCATGAAATAGGATTACTTGAGAAGTCGAGTTCACAGCACAGGCAGCAACTTTTCAAGTTTCTATTTAAAAATTTGAATTTCTATTTGATTCAAACTTTGCTTATTTTTGTTATCAAAAAAAAAAACTTTGGTCATTTTAAGTTTATTATACTTAAACCAGTTAAGTTCCAATCCTATTCAAACAGTTCAAGCAGAGTTGAGTTAGACCTGAACTCGTTGGAACTCAAATAACTGCTAACCTTAGGCTTGCCGCTTGCATGCAAACTCGTAGCAAGGACGGGAAACTATAAGTCTGTGTCTCGTCCAACACCAATTTTCTAAAGCAATACAAACTCTTCTAAGCTTGATTTTCATTCTGACACATGATGCATGACACTAACGTCGAACAGATTGCGTCCATCTAGACGGACATAAACTACGTAATCAAACAACCAGACAATTATTCTAAGTCGAAGGGCCCTTTGTCTTATTAAGAATTGTCATCTGGCACGTGTTCTACATTTAAGGCGTGACGAAGATATGAGACGATAAGAATTTGATGTATCTAATGAAACAAGAAGAGGTCGGTTAACCTAACTAGACGCAACAGATTGCCATCCTAGCTGATCTCTTCTGAGTTTAAATCGTAATGCACTGTACTTAAATTATGATTCAACCAACTCATATATGCACATAATTTTCTAGCATTAAGGCCAAGGAAGACGGAGAATTGTGTTAACCAATTGACACTTGAAAAAAGCTTGAAAAACAAAATATAACATGAATCGTTTAAGTTGCTGTTGTAAGGCCAAGGAACCGAATTTTCTAAAGCTCAACTTCGAAAATTTTAGCCTTATAAATTCCAGACAGGCCTACCACCCCAGAATCCCCATCGTGATGGGTTAGTAGATTGTGCACCTTGCAACACCCGTTAGATAAATGAACACACACAAAGATTCACAACATTCTGAACCAAATCATATGCAAAATAATAACCTCCACACCCATAAAAAAATACTCATATTAATATATCATGGACAGCATCAACGGAATATAAATTGTTTATGTAAATAGATTGCAGATCACCTGTTCTTGCTCTTTCCATAGAGAATTGGAAAAATCTGCAATTGGCGGGTAAATGCCTGATTAAAGAGGACTCGGGTCTGAATGGCAGAGATGACCGGCATCCACGCAAGAACCGCAATGGGTACAAAAAGCAACCCGCCCATTCCATAATCATAGGCCTGAGCAATAACACTTACTGGTTCCCATAACCAAAATTCCTCAATCTTGGGCCTTAATGTCTGTGCTACCTGGAAGAGGTTAATCAAAAGTTTCAATCACCATAAAACCTTTGAAGTACAGGAAAAATATTTACAGCTAAACCCTTATATCTGTCTCAAAATTGGGCAGTGAGGACAGTTTTGAGTCTAATTCCAATCTAAGAGGACCGATTAGTGAGTAAACATGACAAGGATTGTGATGCAAGCCATACCTGTTCATATCACCAAAATCTTCAGAAAAAAAAATGCAAGATAGCCAATTTCAAGCCAACATGAACCCAACCCGAACTGATAATGCAAAACAAGATCCAGAGCCAATTTCATGCCAACATGAAGTTTCCATGTCGGGTTGTCAGATCTAAGTCTAAGTTGACACCCATAAACATGCAAATCAAAGTTCTTCAATGCATTTGCAATGTAGTATGTGGATTGGTACTCTATGGCCCTGTTTGGTGGGGGGACCCAAAACCACCAAATTTTTCTAAAATTACTTTCGTCAATATTTTATATTTATTACACATCACATAATAATAAATATTTAATTATTAAATCTTACTCATGTAAAAAAAAAAAGAGAAAGATTAAAAATGATATGAAAGGAATGACATTACATATTTAGAACTAAATGAGGATTTGTTATTTAATAGAGTGTAATAGAAATAAAAAATTCATGTAACTGATCCTATGTAGTGAGATAAATGCTTTGTTTATTGTTGTTGTCTATATATAATTAAATATTAAAAATCAATTGTATTTTACATCCTATATAAATTTCAACCTTAAAAAAGTTAGCTTATTTCACATCTACGCATACTTCAATAAAATTAATTTTATTTTACATCTAACATAATTTTTAATAATAAAATAATCCAACCAAATTAGACCTATTATGAGCGATTCCAACAACACAAAGAACTTCATGATCGGGGCTACTTATAACAGATAAACTTGGGTGGTTTGCATGTATAAGGAGAGTGGAGGATTTATCCATCATATGGGAGCTAAGAGGATGTTTGAATACTTGAAGGCTTTAGTCAAGGTTGCCACAAAAACAAAGTACTGAAGAATGTTCTTCCAGATGGGGATTTAGAGGAAAGTTTTTATACAAATTTGAAAAGGATTGTTGAAGAAAGGTGTCTTTGACAAGGTTTGCAAGCCAAAGACAGTACTTCGAGTTTAAAAGTGCAATTCCTCGAAAGTGTCTCTCTCGATAAATGGTGCCAATATTTTCGAACTCAACAATGTAAATGATGGACAATTGACGAAGTTATAGCTACACCAATCTCAGCATCGTACAGTCTACTATAATGGGAGTAAGAGGGAAGTATGAATAATAACTGAATTTGTTATGTTGTTGCTAAGAAGACTAACCCACAAAAAAGTATGAGATCTATCACTATCAACAAGATCACATGAACCCTAGCCGTTCTTGACCGCAAAACCCCAACCGCCCTGCAAGAGAAGAGGACCATGGTGGACAATAAGGGGAAGGGAGGGCTAAGCCGTCAGTGTTCAGTCGGAGGAAGTTGTCGGGAAAAAGGGGAGAATGGTAGCCAAACTAGTGGCTGAGATAGAGGAAATTGCATCATCATTCATGGCTCTAGATGGGGGAATTGAATCAAATGGCTTGGTCATGGCTATACCAGAAATTGATGAAGAATAGGTTTGTTTTGCATCCAAAAACCATTAGGAGTAGACCAGTAGAAGGGAAAGAAGGACGCCAAAACCGTTGATGAAGCCATGCTAGGAGGGGGATGCAGCAACACTACACAAGAAAAAAGCTCTACTATGCCAAGCTTACGAGAAATAATATTTTTTCACACCCTGCGTGCATGGGTGAAGCCATAGTTGATGATAATAGCCCAGGTAATATAATGAATTAGTGCGTGGATCCATGTGGAATAGTTGTATGGCAAAAATTTATGTAGGTGGATTCAACAAAACCTAGCATTTCTAAGCTTACAGGTCTCAGCATCAACTCACATTCTTAGCGCCCGCTAACCGCTCAATAGTATACGACTAATAGTCAAGAACAATGCATAGGCTATCTTGGGCAAGCACAGAGAGAACCCTTAATTTATGTGATGGTTCCAATCGGGGAAAGTAGTGGAGGGGCAAATAACAAAGGACAATGTCTATATTCCACTAAAAGCCAAAGATACTCTCTTTTAAACTTCTCTGAAAATGATGATAGGACTGGAGTCTGGTGTGGGGCACCATGAGTATCAGTGGGACAAGCTGTTGCCTTTAACTCCATGTATCATGTTTTTAGGCAATAAATAGATTCCAATAAGACCAATTCCCTTTGGGTGAGAATGTCTTAAGTCTTTTATGAAGTTTTGGGGGAATAAATCTTTAGTCCAGATAGCAACTATGGTTGAGATTAAGTTTGATTAGTATTCCACCGTGAGAGAAAGCGGTCTTTTTGTTAGAGTTTATATTAAAATAAATCTTAACTAGCCTATCTATCCAGACACCTAGCTTTAATGAGCACATGGTACGTTCTTTTAGAAGTTTTGAGTATAAGGGAATCTATAACCTATATTTTTTTCTTGAAATTCGGTCGTAGCCTATAATACTATAAAAGCAAAATAAATACATCAAGTACAAAAGGTTTAATTCACATTGAAAATCGCACAAAAGTTGGATGGGAGGGACATGCCCCTACGCCATTCGACATCACCTAAAAAGGAAAAAGAAGCTACAAATCTGCGGCTCTGTATACATGAGATATCCTAATCGCCTTAAAGGCGTTGAGAAGGTGGGAGATCTAAGTCATAGTCGTGTCTGGAGGGTGTCCTTTGGCAGTCTAGTGAAGGCCATCAATAGTGATAGCTAAGTCACCCTCTATCTAAATCCCGTCTGCCGTATCTGCCCACTCGCGAGCGGCTATCATCGCTGCATTAGTAGTGAGGTTGCCACTCCACAAAACCGTCTGATTAACTTCTCAATCTCTGTCATAACATTGTTAGGTACAAATGCGTGAGAGATGAAAAAAATTATAATAGAGGTGAGCATGCTGTTTATAAGTGTCTCTGCTTGCTAACGATAAGCTTCTGGTATCTCAAAATGAAATTTTGCATTGCACAGAATTAATTATATGCTGGAAATCAGTTTCCACTGGCCTTCTGCCTATGAGCAGAATGCCCAAGTACTTGCCCTCGCTTGAGTTCTAAATCCCCATTTGTAGAAGTAATAAAGATTATAGAGATCCATCCTTCAAAGCCCCAAGGGTGGAGGAAGAGTTGAACAACAACTCAGATTAGGTTCTATCTCCCAATGGCAAATGGTATTAGAGATATTGAAACTCATCATATCTGAAGAGCTAAGCACACTGTGAATGCGATAGCTTCAACCACCAATTTAATTGAGTGAGGGAGTAGTCGTAGACTCAAGGATAAGAATGGAATAAAAAAGAGCACGTTGATTAGTAATGACACAAAAGTTCCAAACTACACTCCCACATCTACCCTCAAAAAAGACAACTCTTCGCAAGGACACCTTGCTAGAAAATTTGGTCTTTATGACATACAAAACAGTAGTGACTAAGAATTTCCCAATGGATAACACTAAGCTTGAAATTCCAAGAGCAGGTGGAATTTTCACCATAAAAAACTATTCAGGCATCACTTTTGGAAAAACCATTCAAGTACTGAGGAACCTAGAAGCTCAAGGAAACAAAAGAAGACTGCAACCATAGCAAAGAGAAGAGAAAGCAAGATATATGGGGAGGTTATAGAGGAAGAACTTATGAAGCCACCCAATGAGAAAAGAAGCAAAGAATGGGGTGATATGGTTCAAACCCAGGGGCAAGAGTTGTGCCCTATAACTGTTCATGGATAAAAGTATCTTTTGGAACTTCAGAGGAGAAGGAAGAAGAATGCCCAAAACCACCTTTTCTAACATCATTAGAGAGTACAGCCTATCTGTTGTATTTTTGCTGTAGACAAATCTGAAGGTGCAGGCAAACAATGGATAGGTTGATAGTTAGGAATTGGCTATTTAAGGCAGTGGAATCTGTGGGGAGATCTAGTGGCATTGTTGTGTCTTGGGAGAACAAAAGAGTCAAATTTAATATTAAACTTTAGAACAAGCAGATCATCCTAGAAGCCATTATAGCTGATGGCAGCAATCAGATCTTACGAGGGATTTACAAAGCTATAGAAACTTATGCTAGAAGAGATTTGTGAGAGTTGTTGGTCTAATCAATCAGGACACATGTCTATCATCCTTGGAGGAGATTTAAATGCGATTATGGTTTAGGAAGAAAGGAAAGGAGGACAGCCCTTCAGATTAAACGACACAAAAGATTTGAGTTCAAGCAAAATGGAGATCTAGATGATGTGGGTTTCATGGGATCTGCATTCACTTGGTGCAATAACAAGGAAGAGAGTAGGAAAATATGGGAGACACTCTTGTGCACCGACTGCTTTGCCCTCAATGCTTGTGGTGCATATGGCTAGAACAGCATCAGATCACTACTCCCTGTTGCTTACAAGTGTTTCAAACATTTTCAAGCCATAGGGAGTTCTAAAATTTAAAAAGGCTTGGCTGTCATCTAAACAAGCACACGTAGTAGTCTGAGCAAGTTGAAGGACCAGTTCAAGGAGGGACAGCTACAGTTCTTAATAAAAGGTAGCAAAACTCTAAAGTGTGACGTCCGTGGCCGAAGTGGGCGAGGAATGATCGCCGGGTGATGTCCTAAAAGAAAGGAATCACTGAGGCAAAATATGGCTCCTAGCAAGCTTATAGGTCGAATAATAAGTGGTGAGAGGGGTACAAGAATGAATCGTCCCACATCGGAAAGGAAAGGAGATCCTGAGTTGTATAAGTAGATAACGTGACCTCAAATAGTTGAGACGTCTTTTGCGGTAAAATCGTGAGGCTAATGATGAAAAACTCCATAGTTGAGCGTGCTTGGGCTGGGGTAGCACTGAGATGGGTGACCTCTTGGGAAATGCTCAAATCACACAGTTTTTCTAAAGCCAAAGCAGACAATATCTCTATATTGAGATCACGGGATGTTACAATATAGTATCAGAGCTGACCTCCCTCCCGCAGTACGATGTGGTTCGAGGACGAACAAGGCGAAAGCCGCCCGTGGCCGAAGAGGGCGGGGAATGATCGCCGGGTGATGTCCTAAAAGAAAGGAATCACTGAGGCAAAGTGCGGCTCCTGACAGGCTTGTAAGCTGAATAATAAGTGATGAGAGGAGTATAAGAATGAATCGTCTCACATCAGAAAGAGAGAGAGATCCTGAGCTGTATAAGTAAATAACGTGATCTCAAATGATTGAGGCGCCTTTTGGGGCAAAATTGTGAGGCTAAGGATGAAAAACTCCATAGTTGAGTGTGCTTGGGCTGAGATAGCACTGGGATGGGTGACCTCCTGGGAAGTGCTCAAGTCACGCAGTCTTCCTAAAGCTTAAGTGGACAATACCTCTACATTGAGATCACGAGATGTTACATAAAGGCTCTAAAAACGTAGAGTTAGGAGGAAGTTAGGGACCTGCTAAAAAGGAGCAAGGAGAAAGGAGCTGGAACAAAGCATCCTCAGCCTTCACACAAAAGAAGCCTCATCACAAATTATTCCTCAAAAACGGAAACTCTTCTCACTCTTGTTATAAATTACAACATAACACCTGCTAAGGCGGAGACAAGATGGTGGCAAAGGGCTAAGGTTCATTGGCTAATGAAAGGGGATAGGGACACTACCTTCTTCCATAAAGCAAACACAAGAGAAGAAATAAATAAATCAGAGATACCAATGACAATGAAGGCATTTAAACTACAGAGGAGGGTGAAATCCTTAGCACCTTAGTAGGCCTCTTCAATAGAAAATGGGGATGGGAAGAGAGTGTGTTAGATTTTCCTTCACCACTCCAGCCTAAAGCCATGATCAGTAAGAAAAATTCTACTGAACTCATATCCCCAATCACCACAGTGGAGATTATGGCAGCAGCCTTCTCCCTTGTGAACAAATCCCATGGTTTAGATGATCTAACAGGTAGCTTCTATATGCATTATTGGACAACGGTGGGAGACGATTTAATCATAAATATGCAAAGTCCTTTTCAAATACGGAGCCCCAAAGTTGGAAGGATACGATAGTGGTGTTAATTCTTAAAGTGGAAACCTGAAGGAAGCCAAACAATACAGAGCAATTAGCTTGTGCAATACCATATAACAGATAATTGATAAGGTGCTAGTTCATAGACTTGAGCCACATATTGGTCCCTTTGTAGACTTGGAGGTTTATACCACGGAGGGTATGCTCCCTATCCCCCAACCTATTTATTTTAAGCTCTAAACTCCTTTCGCTTTTACAAGGAGAGAGGAGAGGAACTGTATCAGTGGACCGGCCCACATTTCCACACATACTCAATGTTTGTTTGCATATGATCTAATATTGATTGCAGAAGAAACTCTGAAGGCAACAACTGAGTTGAAGAAGGCCTTGGACGCCTACTATCTAGCTTATGGATGGAAGGTGAAACAGGAAAAACCTTCATTCATTTTCAGCCCAACAACCTAGAGTATAGAAAGATTGTCATCAAAGGAATATTTGGCATGCAAGAAGGAAAATAGTGGAGGTATTTAGGTATACCTCTCTCTAGAAGGAAGCCCAAAATAGCAAACTTGCTGTTATTGAAGCTGTGAGAAGAAGAATAAATGCTTAGTTAGTAGACAACTTTCTTTGGTAGGGAGAATAACTCTAGTTAACGGCCTATTTAAAACAATAACTAGTAACTATAAATCCATGTTCATACAGGAGAAATGTTCCACATTATGCTCAAAATGCATAGAACACAACTAAGTTTCTGCTAATGCAGCATAGAACTCAACTAAGTTTGTGCTAATGCAAGGAGTCCTACTAGCAAAGGAAACAAGCGGCAAAACATTGGGCTACTCAGTTTAAGGGAGTCTTAACTTGAAGGAGATTCTATGAAGATGCATAATGGGTGACTAAAGGGATAAACCACCAGCAGTAGCAAGGGCAAATACAGGAGTACTGTGTATTCCGATAGATTGCACTACTCTTTTTAACTGTGCTGGTGATTACTTGCATATGTAGCAATTTATGGAGATTTTAGATTGATATAAAAATGCTCTTTTCCCAATGATTTTTGGATCCTCCTAACAAGGGATCACTTTTGTGTACTTCTAGTACTATATTTTGATTAATACATGGCCTAGGCCACATTTAGAAAAAAAAAACAAGATCCAGTGATGATCAAGTTAACCTAGTAAAGCATTTAACCACCAGAAGCCTCCACTTCAGGAGTTCGGAAGAAGATTATAGTGCGAGTGTTCATGTATCCACCTAGAATTTAGGTCAAGAAAATTGTGACCTTCCAGAGAGTGTTATGGGGAAATTTGTCTTCTCAAAGATCCAAAATAAGGTTTTTGAAAATTGCTATCTCGAAGATCTGAACTTGAAGAATCTGTGTTCATCTTTGAAGACAGTTGTTGAATACATCTTGCATATTCCGCTTTGTCAACATCAACTAAATCGAGTAGGAACAAAATTTAACAAAATAAATAGGAAAATGAATAGAGCAGAGCATACAGAAAGTAATTAGGGTAAAAGCTACATAAAACAGAAATGTATAAACTATTCTTAACAACACAATATTTCACAAAAAAATTGGCCAAATAAGATTGACAAAGCAAATTTTCTTTGATTAAGGTGATTGATGATGACCAGGGTGCTTCAATCATAAAGCTAACCACAAATAGTTTGAACAAGAATATAATAAGGATAATGATGTTTTCTATCTAATATTACTCAGTTTTATTTGCAGAGGAATCAAAAGCGACTACTTATTCATACTCACCGACAACAATCCCCAGCCAGTTGGAAGAAATGCAAGGCAACAGACCACTAGATCCACGATGGATAGTTTACAGATGCACAACATAGTAATTATACCAGCTATCACAGACAAAAATATTAGCAGCTTCAAGAACCTAAAGATAAGGTGGAATCTTGTGCTTAGTCGCCGACGCCCTTCGCTTATTATCTGCACCAAGCATAGAAACCATTAACTAAATTAATAGAGGGACATAGGATATCCATACATATCACATTAAACCTGCTTTTAAAAATAAAACATCCAAATCATAGATTTTTCACTTTACACAATCAAAACATATAAATATTACGACTTCAACATGATGCATTAGTATTGTCATCTTATTATTTTAAAAAATTGCATGTTTCCTTTCTTGCATCATTCAAATAATGTGATGTATGTAAATATTTAGGTTGAATGTGTAATTTGCATGAACTTTTCGGATCGATGAACAGGTAGACCACTTCCACCCTCACCCAAGTTATAGAAGAAGCTCAACGACAAAAACACAACTACCACAGTGCATAATGGCATGTGGACGTAATAATTACACATTTTTAGTTTATAAAGCTAAAATCCTCTGAGTGGCAAGATTTGTACTATTAACAGGAAAATACACGTTTAATGTTCCGTTCTATAAATCTGTTTTTTGAATAATACATAATATATATTTGTATTATACCTTGACTAGAAAGAAGACTGCAAGAATGACAAACCATGAGATCATATAAACCACGATATTTTTGTTTTCTTGAGAAATATCAAGGTGATAAACCAACCCATACTGGTATATGAAGAACCGAAGAGAGAGGATTGCTTCAAGAAATCTAGACCACAGCCCAGAATGTCGAAGATGAGTATACTCAAAATTCCACCATGATTCCCAACTCTTTTCTGGAGGCACTCCAATACCTCCCACATTCTCCATCCACCTATTCCAATCAGCCCAATCCTCTACAATATTCCGCCAAGCAAGTCCAGAAGGATTAAACAGAAATGGAGCAAAAAGCCAGGTAATGGCCATAAACCATGTAGAATATGTGATCATCGTGTACGCAATGCTGCTCTCATATGATTTCCGAAACATGTTATAAACAACCAAGAGAAATATCAATTCAAACCCTTTGACAAAGTGACTTCGAGAATATAACTGATAATTCTCTGTGAAACCTGCATGGAAAACAACAAATTTACGTCCACTTGGTTTGTATTTGGCACCGCCATGAAGGATTGTTCGGCCAAAATAGTGAGCCTTTGTTCCGAGAGAAAATGTGAAGAAAACTGAAGAAAGTTGAAGTTGCATAAGTATGAAGTCACTCATTGTGGATCGGAATCCTTTCTCTAAGCCAAGCTCCATCACCATTGGTAATCCAGTCAGAAGCCCAAGCTGGACGAATGACTGGGATGCAAGAGCTGCCTCCAATGATTTAATATTTTGCATCCGAGCATCAATGGCAAGTGTTCTTTCCACGCCGCTAAGATGAAGATATAACTGCCCATAGAGAAAGACGTAAACCCCAAGAATTGATATCTGAAAAAATTGGGAATCTGTTAATAAAAAAAATAAAATGAACAAGAAATTGATTCAATGCAAATGTTGAGATGTACTTGACTATGAAGATTGAACTTTTAAGGCACCCTTAATTCTCCCTACTCCCAAATCTTTTGTATTGCATCTAGACTCCTCAAATATAATCACAATAAACTATCTTCTAAAAATTGTAAATAGCAAGATTAGTTATTCTATGCCATTGGATTTTGGGAATTTAGACGTAATAATGAAGATCAAGGAGTGAAACACGTGATTTGGAGTCAAGAAGATTCCTCCTTTCTGATACATACCAGGTTATTGAAGTAATATCCAACAGTCGTGAAATAAAAAGAGAGCATTCGAAAGAAATCAAAATGACGCCCAAGTCGGTAAATGTCACGACTAAGTGTTTGTTCACTGTTTCCATTCGCTACTTTTGCTTCAAACTTGGATATTTGGTTGAGCCCAACATCACGACCTTTGCCAACTTGCATGTATTCATTGTAAGTTACGTGACCCCGACGCAATACAGAATTAAACCCTTCAAAAAAAAATCTTGGCTAAACACTTAAACAAAAAAAGCTAGCTACAAAGAACAAAATGCTTAAACTAAAATAATTGGAACAAGCTCTTGATAAAGGTGATAATATCTACCAGCATATACATCCTCACTCAAATTGATGGTCTTTGATGCTTTACTTATTCCACCTCGTGTTATGTGGAATATTCGGTCGAATATATCTGGGTGCCCATAATGAAAGCGCACCCTGTACATGTATGCATAGCCTTATTAATATTTGGAAAGATCACATAGATAATAAAAGCAATAAAAAAAACGTGCATATTCAAAATCTTATTATTTACATATATACAACAACAACAAAACCAAGCCTCTATCCCACTAGTTGGGGTCGGCTATTATTTACATATATGACTTGAGCAAATTTAGATGCCACAAAAATAATACCTCGATTTTAACATCCATTAACCTAACTAAAATTATTGTGTTATGTCTTCAATTTTATCAGGCTAATATCAAATAACAATTTAAGAACTACATATCATTGATGCAAAGACAATTACTTTTGGGGTTAATTAAGAATTTAATTGTTCATAGCATTCTAATTTAGGTTAAGGAGACAATCTGTAATGAAGTGCATGATCAATTAGAAGCATTCACACTTATCTGGCATCCATCGTGATACTAGAATATTACAAAACTAGTTTTGGTTATGCCAAATAGATTTTTACAAATAGGATGCTCGTTATATCTCAGTCGTCTACATGACACAAAAAACAACGCTAGTCCCTAAGGGAAAACACTTCGCTTGAGGGAAATACTACCTGAGGTCACACACCAGGTAGGTTCACCTTGGGCACTACACATGGATATAGTCGCAGACTAGTCAATTGCAGTTGAACCGCTGCGGGCGCATTGTGGCATTACCATTGACCCGAGCAGGGCCCAACCAGCTAGCTGCTCCATTTCCTAACATTTGTCCAAGTTTCGCTAGCTTTAGTTTTCTACGACGTGCTTTGCGTATCCCAGGCCAAATGAATTTGCCCCATCATCCTTGGAGAATGTGTTACACTGGACCTCATGAGCAAGTGAAGTGCAGGCGACACAAAGAGACAAGTTGGACAAAGCATACGCCTTAGTCCCCAGCAGGATTTCTTGTCTTCACAGTTGTAGGATCTCCGTGCCACATGTCGGCAAAACATCTACAACTGGGAATTCCCATCAACTGCTACAAATAGAGCTTCTCAAAACAACAATGAGGACTTTTTGCCGACATATTAGGTTAAGGATTCTCCCCTTATCTTTTCCGTGGTAGTCTAATCCGTCTCAAATCATAAGCTTCTTCTACTTTATCCGCTTTTGGCTCCAAGTTTCTCCTTCAAACCCCAGGTAAGTGGCTAGGAAGAATCCTTCAGACATACATTGTTGTACTACTAGCCTTTAGCGAATCTCTCTTTTGCACATAGTGGAATTTTTCCTTTCTAGTATGCCAAGTGGACATAGGAGGTAAGCTTTGAACTAAAAATTCTTGGTGTCTTTTTCTAGTCATTTTGCAGCTTCTGCATGCACAACTTTGCTTTTGCTCCATCGTAATGACTGATCACACTCATCACAACCACTAGCTCGTTTTGTGACTTTTTTCGTCAACATTTGGTTCATTCAGGCATTGAATTATGGACCTACAATTTACAAGACAGATGGTGAGTGGGACACGCAACCAAACAGTTGGACATTCCAGGAACAAAGAGCAGACCAACGCTGCCTCACTGCACGTTGCCTAAGAGAAAGTCTCCTCCTTCGACGGTTAGGCATACCTTGAGCTTCTATCCCCTCAGTCTGCGACTAACATCTTGATGACATCCAAGGTAAGGATGTTGACATAACCAAGGTATGATTAGGTTTATTCAGGCCTAGATAGTTGCCGTAAACCAAGCATCAACTAGGCCCAACAAAAGAACTAGCCTGTAGCCCTAAAGCAGGAACAAGCACCTTCGGCTAGTGCTTAGCTGGCCACGTCCGCAGAAGCAGTGGAACAACCTTAAGTGTCTCTTGTGGCAAGTGTCAATATGCCTGACGATCTCTACATCGGAATGCGTCGTGCCCCTTCAACTCCTCAACCCGCTTTGATTGAACTGTCCGTCAGTTGAGCATCATCAAAACCCGTCCAACAAGCTCCCACACAATCTTTCGACAACATGACTTTCCTCGAGCCTCCTTCAATCGCTTGAAGAGGGTGTTATCCATATCCCCTTCCTTGAGGGCGAGGACATCAATACCCTCTCAACAAAATGATTCACCATGCACAAGCACCAACTTTCGGCCCTTAAATGCTGGACTCTAACAAGGGGGAAGAGCGATGCTCGAGAATGCATCAAGTCTTTGAGACATAAATCTGGTATCTCCCCCTCAACGATGCTACCAAGTGCATTCTCTTTGCCTCTACCGTCAAGGACCCGACCTTTACCTGGTACATCCAGCTTCCACGGGGACACATCCAATCTTACCACCAATCCATTCTTCAATATCGTAGTTGCGATTGACAACACCGACTCGACCATTGTACTATAAAGTTTTCATCTAGCAGTTCTTCTTGAGGACCTTTCCAAAGAACTTCCATGGCATAAGCCAGCCACTTACCTGGACCTTATGGTCATCATAAAGGAGTACGTCAATAAACAAGATGGAGCGACAAAAGGCTTATCCTTAAGTATGAGCTGAAGTACCAACTAAACAAGCCCCTTGACGAGGTCTACGCTAATAGAGGGCCGATATTCATGCTTTCCTTTATGAGTACATGGATGTATTTGCTTGGTCACTCGGTGATATGTAGGTATCAACAGGGAAGTGATCGAACAAAAGTTGAATGTAATTCCAAGCAACAAGACCATCAGGTAGACAAAACTGATGGGATGTAAGTGAACGTAGGTGGTCAAAGCTGAAGTCTAGAAGCTACTTGAGGCCACATTCATTCGGGAAGTGCATTTGGCTGACAAATGTCATCCCGATTAGGAAAAGCAATGGTAAGTGGCATATGTGTGTCGATTTTTGGAAGCTAAATAGTGCGTGCTTGAAGGACTCACGCTTCCCTAAATAGATAGCCTAGTGGACAGGACTACGGGATTCCCCACTATGAGCTTCCTTCTCGGGCTAGTATCAGAGGGTAGAAGACAATAAGGAAAAGAAATCTTTCATCACGACTTTGGAACTGATTGTTATAAAGTCATTCCATTCGGAATGAAAAAGGCAAGAGCCATATACCAGAGCATGGGGAGTTTGTGTTTAAAGAATAGAAAGGTCGCAACCTTTAAGCCTATGTGGACTATGGACCAATTAAAAGTCTTTTGTTCGAATAACATCCGGAAACTGGAAGGATACATTCAAAACAATATGAAAATTTCAAATGAAGTTTAATCCTTCCAAGTGCACATTTAAGGTAGCGTTAGGTAAATTTTTGGAATACTTAAGTCTCCACCTGAGGAATAGAACTAAACTTGGACAAGATCATTGCTATCCTTGACATAACCTCCCTAAGAACCATCAATAAGGTCTAGTGATTAACTAGGCAATTTGTAGCATTGAGCCGCTTCATCTCGAAGGCAAGTGAAAGGTGCTTACCCTTCTTCAAATGCCTCGAAGGTCCTGACCATGAAAAAAAGACCGGGTGTGAGGAGGCCTTCGTGCTACTGAAAAAAAGACCATGAAAGGTGCAACCATCTTATAGGAAACACTACTAGTGTATCTGGGCACTTTGACTCCACATTCTCCCCCATCCTCACGTGAGAAGAGAGTGAAGTCCAACGCTCAATGTTCTACACAAGCCGCATTTTGCATGACACAGAAACCGATTACTCCACATAAGAGAAACTTGCCCAAGTGATTGTAATTGCTGCTTCATCAATATTTCCAAGCGCTTAATACAGGTGGTAATCGACCAACCCCTCCGGTGCATTCTCCACTGTCCCAAGGTCTCAGAAAGGATGCTGAAGTGTTCAATCGAGCTAGGCGAGTTCAACATCACTTTCATTTAGAGGAAGGTTAATAAGGCCAAAACTTTTCTTGACTCTATGGCCGAATTGACGATGATGGAATCATTTATGGCCAACATGTAGCATGACCTTGGATGCTTTATATTTATAGAGCCTCCGAGGGCTAGTCCAAGGGGATTGGCCCATTCCTTATAACCCCAAAGGGTAGAACTTCCACCATTCCATCAAGATAACTTTTCCTGCCACCAATAACCACGAAGAACATGAAGCACTCCTAGCAGGCCTTGAACCCTCTCGGGGCCTTGGAATTGAATATACATGGTTCCACAACGATTCCATGCAAGTGGTTTGTCAAGTCCAGGGCACCTTCACCACAAAAATTGAAACCTTGAAGGAGTATTTAGCACAAGTAAAGATGCTCTCATGCTCATCTCCTCTCTAATGAGTTCGCCATTGACCATGTTCCCTACAAGCAAGGTCGAACAGCAAACTAGCTCTCCAAGTTCAACTCCTCCAATTTCAAACTAGTATTAAAGCGATCCAATTACGAGTCCTTAATGGTTTTGTCGACTGATGTGGGTACCTGCTGGATGTTTGAGATCCTTACATACCATGAAAACGACACTTAACCCCAAAACTGCAATGAAGCCAAGAAACTCAGGTTCTGCAATGCCAAATATGTCCTTATGGATTAGCAGCTTTATAGAGCTCATGCACCCAATCACTTAATGCCTATGACCCGAAGAAGTTGTTGAAGTAATGAAGCAGATTGATGGGAGCAAATGCACAACACATCTGAGGATGCAACCCATATTTAGGATCCTAAGGCAGAGCTACTTCTGGCTCGACATCCACAAGGATGCAAAGGCATATGTGCAGTGGTGCCCAACGTGTTAGTTCTATGCTGACCTACAAAATCAGCCTGCCAAGTTCCTTCGAGCCATCAATTGTTCATGACCCTTCGTCATATGGGGCCTCAACTTTGTAGGTTCAATACCATTGACAAATAAAATGGTTGCTAGTTGCTAGTCATTGTCGATTATTTCACGAAAGGGATTGAAGCTAACCCCATGCCTAGCCTAACATCATAAAGGGTAGAGGATTTTGTGAACTAACAACTTATGCAGAAAAAAGGATTTACCCCAAACTCCTTAAATATACGATAAACGGATTACCTTGAGTTGTGGCAAGGGGAACACCCTACATCAATTCCTGAACATCACCGTGCCAATTATTCTCTTGCAAGGGTAATTAAGACACGACCGCCAGTAAGGAGACCACTACTTCATGGATTAAACATGCATAGGGAAGGTGCTGTAGGTTCATTTTAAAATCCTAATGCCTAACACATCATTACCTTGCAACTATAAACCCCTGAAGGCCAAATCCCTCTCAAAGGGTGGTCCAGGTATTCAACACAAGTGTGGTGCAAATGCCCTATGATAGGGTCTTCCCATCGTCTTCAAAGACAAGTGCAGCACTAGAGGATCATCAGTTGACCTACTCAACTTTGTCAGGCAAAGGCGAGCGCGACGCAAGTACCATCTCAGAAATTCCACATGCTCGCTAACTGTCTCAAAAAATCAAGTGACAGAGGGCAACCCCCCTCCTATTTGCTAATTCTACCTTCAAAATGCAAGTGATTGCAGCAAGCCCCAAACTTGTCTACGGATTTTACCACCAAAAATAAAGTGATTGCGGGCACCCACACTTGTTTGCTGATTTTACCTCCAAAAAGCAAGTAGTTGTGGGGAACCCCCTGTTTGTCTACTGACTTTACCTCCAAAACTAAGTCGTTACAGGCAATCCCCTACTTGTCCACACATTTTACCTCCAAAAGTGGTTCCGAGCAACCTCCGACTTGTTCGCTGATTTTTCCTCCAAAAATCAAGTGCTTGCAAGCCCCAACTTAACTGACGACTTTTCCTCGAGCAACAATGTAGCAACGTGCACTGCCTCCACTTTGCCTTACCTCTTGACATTCCTCCAAAAACAAACATCCACTTTCATTATCGCCATGATTTGCGACATAAGATATGGTTCCTTTTCCTAGAGTCACTCATTACTCGCCCAAAACCTTTATCTAATGGATGCTAATCTAAATCATGTCCATTATAGATATAGAAGAATTTATTCAACACAAGAAAATGACCTAAAAATCTCTTTCTTCATTACAATGATCATTTACAAGTATTCAACACATTCCAAAAAGGAGCATGATCTAAGGTGTGATATCTAGGTTCTAAATTTTTATTTTGGATATCTTGTTTTCTTAAAATGTTATTTTAAGCATGTCATTGAATTATTTTTTATAATTTATAGCAACTCAAATATGATTTAAAATTTATTAAAACTGGGTTGGATTTGAAATAAAGAAATTTGGACTTAAATGTAAAGATTTTTAACCTATTTATAAAAAAGTGAACAAATAGAGACTAAATTGCAAATTTCTCATTATTAGGATAAGGATAAAAGGGGCTGCTGTTTTTTTCTCCCTCATCGCCTCTCTTTCGGTTCCACCTCCCTCTCTCTGTTTGTCATGTGTGGGAAAGAACAAGGAAGAAGAAGAGGAAGAAAAAGGAGGAGAAGAAGGCTAGGAAGAGAAAGCAGCAACAGCCCTCCCTCCCTCTCTCTCTATCTGCTGTGTGTGGGAAGAAGAAGGAAGAAGAAGAAGAAGAAGAAGAAGAAGAAGAAGAAGAAGAAGGAAGAAGGAAGAAGAAAAAGAAGAAGAAGACGAATTCATTGGAGGCCAAATTCTTCTTCCCCACTTAAGTTATGGTGCAAACAAGGTGGATGAACCTTTCCCATCAAGATTTCATTCTAATTAATTTGTTAAGTTTGAGGATTTAGAATAATAAATGCTGAATTTTTTGATTTGGAATTTGTGACTATTTATATTTCAGTTTAGCTACTAAACAAATTTCAAATTACATGAAAATTTTTAAAAGTATTATTGGTTTAGTTTACTACAATTTCTGTGTTTAAACTTTTATTTAATTTTGATTAAAAGGGAAGGTTTGGAAACATTATTTAAAACCTAACATCAAGCTTATTCTATTAAATTGTACTCTAAGAATTATGAAACTTTTCAGATCAAAAATTTACTTCATGCCTTTTAAGTTTGATATTTATATCTTGGTTTAAATGGAACTATAAGCTTGAATTTTGGTTATTACAAGATGCATTAAACTACATAAATTTGTTTATTAAACATGTATGTTATTATTAAGATAAAATTCAGATTTAGTTAAATATTTCTATGAGTAATTGTGATGATTATATGATTCATGAGTTAGATCAATGGGGCTTAAAATATGAAGCCTAAGGGGTTTAGATGGTTACATATTTTTGATTGATATTGTGTATATATTGTTTTTAAAAGCGAAGACTAAAATTAAACAAAGATTTCTCACAAGCAATCACACGTGCTTAGCTCGAGCTTGAATTAGATGACGTTAGAGCGACAGCGTCCAATGCTCTTTTGGGCTGACGGGGGTAACGACTTCCATAAAAGTGGCTAATGGAGCCATTGTGTAAAAGGATGCTTATAATAATGATTATTGACACAACGACATCGCGTGATGTAACCAGAAAAAGGGTTACTCACAGGGAGGTGATGATTGTCGAGATGATTGAGGCATTTGAGGTGATTGGTTGAGAAACCAAGGGCCCAAAATAAATTAAATTGAATTATTAAAATTTTATAAAGGCGTTCATGATTTTGATTTAAGTGTCATAGAAAACATATCTTGTATATTTAAGCTCATCATAATGAAGATAAATTACATTGATTTCATTATTTTTTAGATACTAAATACATTGAATTTGTTCAGTCTACATGCAATGTTAATTTTATTTATTTATTATTTGGGATGCTGTTTAATCTACTGAGTCTGTTCTAACGGACTTCTGCCATGTTATGGCAGGTACATCATCTGGTGCACATGATGAAGAAAAGGGGACAAAAAAGAAGGGCGTGATCGAATAGCATTATATTTTGTTTATTATTGATAAGTTTTGTATATAAAGAAACTCAATGTAGATATTGATATAAAATTATAGTATCTGTAGTTTTGATAAATAGTTTATAGTGGTTTAGTTTTGTATGCAGTAAAATTTTGTGAAATATGAAATATAATATATAAAAAGTGATTCTCTGTTTGATTTACTGAAAAAAAAATGACATATAGATGTGCTTTCAATAATTTTTATTCTATTATTCTTCTGCGTCACACCTGATCAACTTCAACCTACTCTTGATTGATTCCGCTACGGGAGTTGGGGTGAACGGGGATGTGACATAAGGCATTAAAATGTAGGGGGTGTCCTCATCGTCAAAGTAGAACTCAGGCTCCTCATAGTTGGTATCAAGGCCAAAACAGGTCTAAGGCCCTATTTTGTGGAGGACTCCCACTAACACGTTTCCCAAATTCTTCACGAATGCAAGTTCGTCCCAAGTTATTTTCATGTCTACTAGTTGTCGCCTCCTACAATTTAGACTGATTTTGTATTCAGCAACAATAGCATCTTGGGACTGAGCGGCTTGAATCTGGCATCTCTCCATCAGCTGCTCGCGGAGCCTCAACATCACCTCTTAGCACATAGCTCGCTGCTGCAACTTCCTGTTCTCTACCAAAAGCGACTTTACTTCCCGCTCGAACTCCTCTTAGAAAGCCATCACCTGAGTGCCAGTTTCTTCTAGTTAATGGATCTTTTCCTTGCACCGCTCTACCATTGCCAACTGACCCCTAAACGTAATTGCACAGGATCGTCAATTTCATCATAGCCTACAAGGTTGACTCTCAAGCATACCTTGAGGAGATCAGTAGTAATCTTGTTAACCAAGTTCTCCCACCCAATTGTAGCCATCATGTCCTTGTAGTCTTGAACCCGGAGGGAGCGCACTATGGTTGTGCTTGCCATCGGAGGGTGCAACCCGCAAGGCCGCCTCCTGTAGATGCTTATGAGGATAGTGGCATGACAGGACTTCTCGTCCTTAGCGCTTACCTCTTAAAGCTCAATGGTGAGGGCCTTTAATTGGCTCATGCGCGAAGGACTAGGCCCCATCCTCCTAGCTGGCTCCTATTATGGAGCTAGTAGAATGAGTTTACTGATCATCCAATATGCAAAAAGGAATATCTAATTAGTTTATGAAAAAGCAGGTCACATCTAAGATTTTTACAAACTCACTGTCGGCCTTTAGCATATACGTCCTCCCTGATACTTGGAAGGAATTCTTCCAAGGGGCAAAGGTGGTAGTTTAGGCACCTAATCACGACTCACATCAAGCATTTGGCCCTAGTTGGGGCTGAAAAACCCCAGGGGTGCTTGCCACAGCACCGAGCTCTCCAAACCCAACTCACTCCTAACAAAAAAATAAAAATTTCTCTAGTCAAAATTCACAGTGCTTGCACCCGATATAATTCTAGCCTGGGTGCAAAAGCGACGATTCAAGCACCCGAGGTGGGACACATTCGCCATACACTAGAAGAGAGTATAGAACATGGTGATGGTCCACGCCAAATCCTCATCCTTGAGTAGATGTAGGCCACTGCGTTGGGGGTTAACTGCGCATGGGCTAATTTGGAGGTGTTCATCAACTCCGCAATTTCCCTCTGAAATGACAACATCAGTCCATGGTCCATATGGGATATGCAGATGCACATCGTCCATGCCGATGGGTCATTAAGGCGATTCTCCAGCATCATCGGCATGATCATGATCGCGAAGTTCCCCAAGAACCATTATGTTGAGGACTTCATGCTCTGCCAACATACATGGTTATAGGATTCATCATCAAGAAACAAGGCTGATAGGTCATGCTAGCCCAACTTTCTGGTAACAATTAGTTGTACAAGAGTTGTTATCATGATGCAAAGGAAGCACAACTAGTGAAAAAGAAACAATAAAGGGAAGAAAGGAGAAAGTGAACGACTCTCATCCTTACTAATACCTTGATGTAATGACTACTTCACAGACCACAAGTCCCCATATACGACACGTGGAAGCCTCTTATTGGGCAGCCTGTCACAGTTACACTATATCCCAAGCGCCACTTGATACCTAGCAATTTTGGCTCACTTTCCCTCCAAAATTCAAATTACTCGAGGTCTCCTCTACCCAAATGCATCGAGGTAATTAACATTAGGTAGCAGAACACCAGGTTCTCTCTTTGTGAACTTTAGGCCTTAGCACACTTAGCAAAGTTAACAGCATTATTGTAAACACTATCATGAGAACTTGAAATGTAACACACTCAGCCGCAACCAGTTTCTAAGAGTTCTTTTATTGTAGGAACTAGCAACATGAGGTTTACAAAAAGAAGGAAGAAGCAAAGATCGACTCCTCTCTTTAGAGAGGTTTGGGGGTTTTTTTAGGCTCAAACAAAATGAGGCCTTAGACAACACCTCTCTTAGGGTCAAATTTTCACTCTACAATCATCCCACCTGTTGCTGAAGCCCAACAGCCTCCCACATGTCCTGCATCTCGCTCCACCTCAGGTCCATCGTTTTCTCTCTGCAAGGCCTTCAAGTTCACATTGAGCTCTCCTTAAGTTTTAAGAAGTCAGGCAGCAAAATCCTGTTGGAGATCCTGTATCTCCTTTAGGATCTTTGTTGGAGCCCTTAGGGTTGATCAGCGTCCTCCTCGCGAAAAGCCTTGCCTTCACCTCTGACACAATTTCAGCCATCCCCACCATAATGTTGGCGACAATCTCCTCCAAAGTGTGGGCCTTTTGAACATCTGTAGTCAATTCCTTGTTGGTAGCCTGCGTGTTGGATCTCTGTAGCTCTATCACCTTCTCCCAAGCTTCTCAAAGGTCCTTCCCCACCTTCGCTAACAAAAAAGTCAAGGAGACTCGGGATTCATCGAACCAAGCATGGGCTTTCTCTTGGAGACCTTTTATCAAGGCCTAGAGCTTCAAGACCCTCTAACTGAGTTTCTCATCAAGGGCTACCAAATGGCCTCGAACCAGGTTCTCCACATTAATCGCCCTTTGGTTTTAGCCATCCGTCATCTGTTTGATCCCCATAAAGATCAAGTCTAACAATCGTAAGGATTCTAATGTAGAGTAAATGAGGGACAGTTTATCCTAAATGTTTTGTGCATTCAAAGCTAAATATAAAATATGAGAAAGATACTAGCAATATGATATAAATAAAAGTTCCACTTTTGAAATCCAAGAGGAAATCAACCTAGCCCATACAAGTTCACATTCAAGAACTAGCAAAGAAAATCACATACAACCTAGGACATTAACTACGTTAAAATTAATATGAATTCATAAGAAAATGCCTCTAATACATGAAAAACCCAAACTGCTAGGCTATGTAAGCACATAAATACCTACCAACTGCAACTAGTGTAGCATGTTCAAATCCAGACATGATTTCACTCCCAAAACATCACATAAGCAAGGAAAATAAGAAGAGAGGTAGGGGACAAGCATACAAATAATAGAAAACAATAGATGGAAATCCTAATAACTCAAATGAACTAGTAAAGATAGCATGAGGGAGAAATCAAAAGTAGTAATTAGTAGGGATACCAAAATGGACGAGGATCCAATGATACTAAAATAGAATCTATGGCTAGACTGTGAGATAAATGATCAGCATCTCACTAATCTCAACTGACATCATATTGATTGAGGGACCTCGCTGCAGTTGGTCGGAGCTGGCGAGATGGCGGAGACATCTGACCAGTGGCAGTGGCAGAGAGCAGGGAGTGGTGGAGGGGTTGTGGTCTGCGGGACTCTATGTAGCACCCAACCACGATGGCGGCGACAAAAAACGGTGGCATCAACGAATGACGAGAATCATTGTAGCAGTTGCCTTTGCCTCCACTTTGTGTAATGCCCTCAACTTCGCGAAGGCATCAACAAGGCCAAGACAATCCATCTTAACGACATTTGGGGGTTCTCCAACTTGCTAGTTCTCGCTCACTCTTTCTTTCTGACACTTGCAAGATTGTGAGAAGAAAGGCGAATGGTTGGATTCTCTTGGGTTTCCTCCTTATTAATGCCTTTTTTCTCTCCCTTGAGCGATGCACATGTGCGCCACCTCGGTTATAGGGAAAGAGGAGGCTAATGTTTACTCATAAGATCCCATTACATCTCGGTTATCCAAATGGCCCAAGGGAAACACTTAGCTCAAGAGAAATGCCACCAAAGGTCAAACAATAGACAGGTTCACCTCGAGCACTACTTATAAAGATAGTCCCAAATAGGTTGATTGCAGCTGGATAGCCGCACGAGCACCGTGTCATCACAACTGACCCCCAGTGTGGCCCAACTAACTACTTGCTCTAGCTCTCTTTGTTCGGCTACTCTTAGCACCAGCCTTATTTCTCTAAGTTTCCCTAGCCCCAGCCTTCAAAGACATGCTTCATGTGTCCCAAGCCAATCCGCGCCATCATCCTCAGACTATCCCCATAAGCAAGCACAACGCAGAATGTACCAAGAGATAGGTTGGATAAAGCAGGCATCCTACTTCTTACGTGGATTTTTGCAATTGTTGGCAGCTCAAAATATAATTTAAAATTTATTAAAATTATTTTATACTTAAAATAAATAAATTTGGGTTTAAGTATAAAGATTTTAGATCGGCCGCTAAGGCACCTGCCGAGCCAGGGAAGAAGAGGAGGAGAAGGAGGAGAAAAAAAAAACGAAGCGAAGTTTCTGGTCCAAACCTCTCCAAATATTTCTCTGTTCTTCATCGAGTAATCAATATGACACATAAGAGGTAGGCAATAGTTCTAAATTGCTCATTAAATTAAAATTTTAAATTAATTAAGTTAATTTATATGATATTATGTGTATGGTTAGATTAAAAAGGCATGTTTGACTGGATACTTGTTTTACAATTAAATTCATATTTATTGAAATTGTTATTTTACGGAATATGACGTTTTATGCATGATTTCTTACTAAATTGCATGTTTGAGAATCCATGAAATAGAACACATGATTTGTATTTCATTATGCTGAAATAAAACTAAAAGTATATTAAAGAGCATAATGACGTGTATTTAATGAATTATTGAGTTATTTACTAAGTTAAAAGACAAGTTATGACTTGTAGACTTGGAACAACTAAATAAAATTAATATGATGTTTTAAAGTTTGACAATGAATTAAAAAGAATTTCTTGTCGTGTTTATGTCCCAGCCTATACACGAGCTATGTGATATGGTAACCTGCCAAGTTCGCAAATGAAAATATATGTGGCACTCCTCCATTTGTAGGGTATAGAAATTGTCAACGATCCTATGTACATGAGATAATGAAAAGATGCAGTTGCAAGAAACCAGAGCCCAAAAAAGAAAATTTATGAAGAATAAAAAAGTGTACAACATATTATTTTTGCATGTTTATATGATATGAGCATTTATGTTTATGACTGATAATTGCCATGCTTATATAATATCGAAACTATTTGAAAAGAAAAATGTATATCTGCTTGTAAATATTTTTAATTAGCAAGTTAGTGTTTAATGCCTACTCAGTTTTGAAGTCGGTGGACTTATCAGCCTTTATTGGCAGGTACTGGTAGAGAAAGGGACACACGAGGGGATAACGAGCACTAAATCAAGGGGGGTTATACATTTCAGTTGACTTTAACTTTTTATATAAATTAGGATGCATGCATGAAACTAATGTAAATGGCCTGTATATAAATAAACTTGTGTTTTGACAAGTTTCCTGTAACTCAATTTGATATTTAAATTATACTGCTTCCGCTGTAAGTTTTTAATTGTTTTATACTGTTAAAATTATTTGATTCAATGTATAATCTCCCCTACGAAATAAGTTTGTTGTCGTGGTATCCTGAAAAGGGACGCCACAATAGAAGCGTTCAAATACGAATTTGTACATCATACAAATGGAATCTTCCTTAAAGATGCCAAGATAATTGACGAAGGGTAGTTTTTGAAATAATTAAAAGATTATAACATTTGCATATAAATATCAAAACTTTGGTGTCAAATATTTAAATATAAAAAAGTTAGAGGTATTATGCAATCCCATACTTGTCAAAATAAATTAGAATGAGAAACAAATGAGAATGAACTATAATAAGAAGGAATAACTAACCTAAAAACAAAATATTGTCAGTATCTTTGAATGGAAGTAAAACATGTCAATATTTTGGTTCTTCAAAATATTTTTGTGTTGTATGTGTAAAATATACATGATAGGTGTTTAATATGCATGTTGAATTCTGTTTGTATGAAACTATTTTTCACCTACTGAATAGATAATCGCAGAGGTTTTCATTAGCATAAGAAATGTTATAGCTGCAGAGAACTATTTTCAAGATCTGATGCAAGCACTTACGTATGTTGCTTACCTTAGGGGGTTTGCTAGGAAGCGCTGTCCAATGGTTACAAAGCTTGTTTCTTGATAAGACATGAAGCCAGCGAGGGAAGATATACTGAAATCAAGTACACACTGTAGTAAATCAGCCATCTTCCTTAAATGCTATTGACACCCAAATTTACTGAACTACCTTACTAAACTGGAACTCTAATGATGGTTTGTAAGACAATAGATTATCTAACCTTCCAGTAAATATGTGCTCTCTAAGGCCAAGTATTGTAGGATAATGATGTCCGGAATGTCTAAGAAATTCTTGAAGAAGATTTCGCATCTTATAAGCTTCTTCAAAGTAGTTATCCTGAATTAGCAGGCAGTTTTAATGTCAAAGAAGAAAACATAATGTTGGCAGTCAAAGATGCAGCAGTACCTGATTCATATCGATTGTTTGGAGTGCTTCCCCACGAGTAAAGATAATTGCATGATTTTGGTTTTCAGGTTTACCTTCTCCAATTATCGGGGGACCGGGAAGCTTGATACGATAAACCTCCTACAGTCACCACCAGTTAGAGCTTAAAGTCAGATTTAAATGCAAACTATACCCTACCAAAGTATACGAATCTGTAACTGCTGTATGGCTATCAACATTGTCCATCAATAAGTATAAACTTCATCTACAGATCATGTATAGGTCTCTCCAATGTCAGGAATCAAAACTAAACAGTACACACTTCAAAAAAAATTTAAAAAAAAACTCTTCAAAAAAAAAAAACTCTAAAAAGAACTATTGCAGAAGAATCACTTCCTCCTTCAATAACTGAAAGAAGGGATATCTTGAAGATGGACTGTCCCATAGACAACAGAAAAGGGGGGAACCAGCGGGGAGTAAGGGTTTTGGAGTTGAAGCGTAAAAGTAACGGTGGAGGAACCCTCACTGTCGGAGGCAGTTAGCAGCAATAGAGATAAGTTTTTCTTTTTACTACTTCTCATGATGAAAAAACAAAGCCAGGATAAAAGACAAAGACCTTGCTTGGAATCGAATTTGATGGTGATACTCGAGAGTAGAAGATCTATTCCACATAATGGGGAGGAGCAGACTACCATTAAGCATCTCAACAAGATTGGGATACAAAACTAGGCTTGCCCGCATAAATATTTGGTTAGGTGGAAAGATTTGCCTACATCAAAGGACTAGTGGATCACAAGAGACGAGCTGCAACGCTTGATCCTGACTTGCTGGAGAGATACTACAGCAAAATTGACTCTTACTCGATGGGATCAAGTTCTCTGCACCCAGGGAGAGGCGGTAGGAACACGATGGCATCGAACCATCGATTTATTCCAAGCAAAGTCTACACTTGATGCCTGAGAACTCACCACATGGGCTTGATTTGGATAAACGATTGACTATTGATAAATTTGATAGTAAGCGTGATTGGTACCCAATTAGATGAGTTAAAAATTCTCATTAATTTAAATAAAAATCTCCTAAATTTTCAGTTGATTTTATTTGCTTTATTTCCTTTTTACATGTTTGTATTTGAAATATTTGTATTTATTTTTATTTTCGTATTTATTTTTACAATTTGAATTTTAAAATGTAATAAGTCTATATAAAGGTATGGACTAATATTGTTTGTTTGGAATCTTGGAATAAATTTTTTTTTAATGCTTGAAATAGTGTGTTACACCTCAGTGAAAGAAAAGGCTGAGGCCTTAAATGAAAATACCTAAATAACTTAAAAATTTTTTTAAAGTATTACCCAACTTTCTCGTGCACTGTTTTGAGTCGATCCAAATCCAATTACCTATGAACAATTTTCCAGCCCTAATTCTAAATATCGTTTTGCCACCTTTTACGGAAGGTTGCAAACGTCGCTCGCCCTCCGTCCGTGCTTGCCTCGCACTCTGTAATTGCGGCAGCTTGCCGCCCGCGGACAAGATCGCTGCCGTTGGTGACTGCTTTATGCTCCACATCGTTGACGCCTCAACGACTTCCCTCACTCGCCGACGATTGTTGCACCTTCGTCCTCTACTCCATTGGTTTGCCCCTTGTCCGCCGGTTGCAGCGCTCGCGATCTTCTCTGTCGTCGGCCTCATCTACCTCTCGCCTAGGTCGCAGCGATACCATCGCTCGCTGGCAAGTTTGCTAGTGCTGGGCTCCCCCTGTACCGCATCCACTGTGAATTGGAGCTCCTGCTCAACGCCTCCATGGGCGCAATCGATTGTGGCATCTCTGTCTCGCAACCACTGTTCTGCGTTGCTGCATCCTCGCTTTCACTAGCTGAACTAGTTGTGTCGATGACCCATGCCGCAGCTGCTGATCTCATCTTTCTCTTTCGAGTTGAGGTTCAGTCTGCGCATCAGTTTTCTCTGAACTCAGACCTCTAATCCTAGTAATCCTTAAACCTAACATGTATTTCTTACTTCGTTCCAAGAATAGTTATAGATCTGTATTTGTTTGATTTGCTCACATGTGAAAACCTAAAATTAAATGGGCAATGATTACTATTAAGTTATTTATTAAAATACTACAATCACTGCATACCCTAACTCTGATTTGTTGAATTTATATTGCCCTAAATCTTATGGTGACTTACCTACATATTATTTGGATTTGCTTCTAACATATCTTAAATCTATTTGCTTGCATATTGAAGGTTTCTTGACTGTTACATGATTATCCTAAGCAAATAATTTTGTAATATTTTACGATCATCTGTTCATGTTTTGATCTCTAAGTAGGGGTTCATTCTGCATATTATTCCACACTAGAAGCTAGTCCATCAACAATAATACTCAAAATAACCAAATCCCAAAGAGATGAGCCATCACAGAGCAGCGAGTTAGGCCACAACGCAATGGCAATCAATGCCATCTGGAAGGAGCCAAAAAAACTCAGAGTTCAAGCTTTCTTGTAAACAGAAGAGGCCCTTGCCCATTCTAAAAGAAAGGCCTCCAACGACTAGGCCCTATAAACTAAAGATCAACCTTGTAACAATTTGATTTGAAAAAAAAAGAAGAGCACATAGTAGCAAGGATAGGGGTGGGGGAACAGCTTGTTCATGGATCGTTGAAATTGCAAGGGAGTGGGAAAAACTAGCTACCATAATCCCGACTTTTTTGTTTCTTCTAAAGACTAGATTCAATCTTGTAAATAAATGGACTATAGATAGGCTCTTGGGCAGAAGATGGAGTTTTGTTATTGTTCCATCACAAGGAAGAGATCTAAAGGTGCATGGCTTGAGATGATAACAAAGTGTCAACAAAGGTGCTGACTGAACATAAGTAGGTCATTATAACTGAGGTAACTCATCCTAGAGGTAGCAAGTGTCTTGTGGGGAGTGTCTGCAATGGTATATGCTTAAGAAAGGAGAGAGTTATCGAACACACACCTCTCCTAGATCTTCAATCTCCGGTGGTCTTGGGGTGAGATTTCAACTGTATACTGAATCAGTAAAAGAAAATGGGTGGATAAACATTCATGTTAGGACATTAGTTTCAGCAGCCCTTCTCATGGTGCAATAACAGACAGGATGCGAGGAGGATTTGGGAGAGATAAAAAAGAGTCTCACTCAACTCATTTGTCGTGGTGCATATGCCAAAAATGTTAACACCCACTTGGTTAGGATTATTATTGATTACTGCCCCCTTCTAACCAGTTATGGCTCTTTTGTACTCCAATTTCAAGGTGGAATCAAGTTAGAAGACGCTTGACTATCTTATGAAAAAGCTTATAAAATTATCAAATGTACTTGAAGGCAACCGGTAAAAGAGGGACCAGTGGCCGTGGTCAACAAGAAGGTAAAAAGAACCCAAAATGCCCTTAAGAAAGACAAACTTATTAGTTAAAACAAAAAAGCATGGTAAGTTGTTATGCAAGGTTGCATCCTATAACACTATCGTGGCCATAACAGAAGCTTGGTGGTGACAGAGGGCAAAAGGCCACTAGCTAGCCATGGGAGATAGAAATAGCTCCTTTCACAAGGCTACCACTAGAAAGAGATGCACCAGTTGGATTAGAGCCTTAGTGGACTCCGCAAGGAGCATAATGACAGACTTCTTCAACTGCAAATGGGGGATGGATGATTTGCTTGATGGGATACTCAAAAACTTCCAACCGCGAGCATTATTTCCCACTATTGTTGTACCATAACTAGCCTAGAAGGTGACTAAGGACCAAATCCATGCTGTAGTGTTCTCCCTAACAAATAACAATGCACATGGAACTGATGGGACCATTGAGAGTTTTCTAAAGAGCTATTGACAAGCTTAAGGGGATGGAGTTATGGGAGTACAACATGCTTTCAATGAACAATGACACAAAAGTGAAAGGACACAGCTGTTGCACTAGTGCCTAAGTAATGTTGAACAGGCAAAGTAGTTCAGGCCCAATAGCTATTGCACATAAATCTATAAGGAAATAGCCAAGGTGATGACTCAAAGAGTGAAAACTCATACAGCCCCTCTAATGGATTTGGAGAAAGGAGCCTTCATGCCTAGCTGGCTAACTGCAAATAATTGTATATTACCTCAAGAGGTGATCCACAAATACAAGCACATAATCCACATATGGTTTTATCACATATGGTCTTATGACGATCAAAGCAAATATGGAGTGGGCCTATTATAAGGTTAGTCGGAGCTTCCTTGACAGTATGCTGGCTGTGTTAGGATTCCCAAACAGGGGAAGTAGGTCAACATATGTGTAAGAGGACCTAGATATGCTCTTCTAATAAATGAGAAGAGGTCTCCTTAGATCACTATTAATAGAGAGCTTAGCCAAAGATGTCCCTTATCCCTTTACCTTTATATCTTGTATTCAAAATGCTCATCAGTCATCTTGTACTCAAAATGCTTATCCATCAGGATCTACAAGGAGATGCAAGAAGCCACTATTAAAGACAATAGACTCTCATCTAAAGGTCCACCTTGCTCTCATCTAATATTTGCTGATGATTTATTACTATTCATAAAGGCTACCCTACCAAACTCTGCAAAACTGAAAAGCATATTGGAATCATATTTTTTCTATGTTGGGTCAAAAGGAAAATTATGAGAAATCCTCCATTTTCAGCAAATCCATGACTAGAAACATGAAGGTAGTCATCAAAAGGTGATTCAAAATGCAGTAGAGACTAGAATGACGATATTTGCGCATACCACCCACTAAGCACAGACCTGCAAAATCCGACTATTCATCCATCATCACAGTAGTCAGAGATAGAACTAACTCTTAGGGGACCATACATCTCTCAATAGCTGTGGGATAACAGTAATTGATAGCACATTGACTTCAACGTAGTCTATGCTCTCACAACTTTATGCCAGTCGATATGTTAGACACTATTGAGCAACTAAGCCGGAATTTACTTTAGAGTCGAGATGCTACTTCTAAGGCAATACATTGTATTAAGTGTGAGGAGGCAGGTAAACCAAAGGAAAGGGAGGCTTGGAGATTGATAGCTTCAAAATTTGGTGGTGACTCATGGTGGCAAAGCATGCAGCAAAATACTTAAAACAATGTGGAGTGCATTTAGAGGGAGGGCCTAAAAGGAAAGTATGGGCTTAGGAACTGTGCCTTTGAAGTTAGAAGAGAAGACTCTTTTGATTTGGAGCCTAATGTATTTGGGAGGGGGGTAGTTCACAACACCATGATCTGTTAGCTTCAAGATGGGAAAGCAACCTAGTCTTTGAAGATCCTTGTCTATCCACCACACCTCTAAGCAAGTGGCTTGCATTCAACATGCAACAAAAAATTTTCCCTCCAAGGTGGCTGGTTTGATGATTGGTCGTAAATGGGATTGGCTGAATGTTATCCAATTGTTTGGCGAGAAATTAAGATGTAGAATGCACGCCTTATGTAGATGTGAGAATCGCAAAGGGAACAAATTGGTACAGGCTGAAACTAATGAATATAGAATCCCTATGGTGCTTTAAAATTTCATGCATTTTGGTGGAGAAGGTGACCCATTAAAGGAACATACTACAAATGGAAGGTGAAAACTCAATGAGACGACCCATGGTTGAAGAAAGCGGTGAGTGATCACTAGGTGATGTCTAGATGATGAGTAGTAAAAGAGAGTGCCAGAGTTGTCTAAGTACTACATCAGAAATAGTACTACATCAGAAATGGAGGAGAGTTCCATCTAAGTAAATAGCTTGATCTCAAATAGTATAAGCATATTTTGGGACAAAATTATGAAGCTAATGATGGGGAACTCCGTGGTTAAGCATGTTTGAGCTGGAGTAGCACTTGAATAGGTGATATCCTGTGAGATACTCAAATCAAATAGTTTCTTAAAACTAAAACGGATAATACCTCTATATTTGGGATACAGGATGATAAACTCAATCTCATACCTAAGCCTTCATATAGAGATTGCGTAGAGAGACCATTATGTCTTGGTTACACAAAAGAGGTTTAACTGCATCAAATATGATCGCATATAAGAGGATTAATAACATCAAATACATGTCTATGGGGCTATGACAAGGAGAGCCTCTCTCACATAAATGCTAAGTGCATGTTATCCAGGAAGTTAAGGAGTGTTCCCAGAAAGAAGCACATATTGTTGCATACCTCCAATTCTTCACAACATGGCAAAAGCATCAATGCAGAACAAGAAGGAGAAATGACTGTATTGAAGTGCCCACTCCAAAAATTATAGCAATCGATGTGAGGAATATAGTACAAGGTAACCAGAACCAAGGCAGGAAGTAATGGAACCTACTTGTCCCACTTGGACAAAGTATCATAACTAGAGCAGTGGGTTTCTCCCTCTCATGGTTAGTTGAAGGTCAATAGTGTAAGGATATAGCATTGAAAGGCATGATACTTCTTCATTAGGGACCACACAGGTGCATTCTTGGAATGTGGTGACAAGAAGATGATCACACAAGAAGTCCTCACAATAGAGAAACCAACCGATTATGAAGGAATGAAAGATGCTTCAAAATAGGCAAGAGTTTCAAGGTGTATGGCCAGAAGGTGACTCTTTGGAGATTTTAAAGTTGGTGGAAGTAGGCCTAAATCACGAGGCTGGAGCAACCCGAGAAGGATAACATATTGGAAAGCATCATCAGATTTCTTTCTTGCTTTTATTCTTGTAAAACCACAGATATACCAAAAAATTGTAAATAGTTCCCATGATTATTTAGCACATGTAACCACATTATGAGATTTTGCTTAGGAAAAGGGAATATCTCTTCCCACAGTTTTTTGTAACCTTCTCGCAAGGAACTTTACTTGATGTAGTTTTATTGTATTTTGTTATTTGATATACAAAAGGACAAACCACACTTTCACAAAACACATATTTTGTGATGGCTTGCTAATTCCCCAAAGGATTTTTCTTGAAAGTAAAGGATTATTCAGCATACTAAATAAACACTTTTATTTATGTAAGCAATTATGTCCATAAATCTCTCCATTGCAGAGAATGAGAGAAATATGTATTTAGTTAAGCAAGAAAGCTAGTTATCTAATACACAGATTAGTCACCAAAGAAGAAGCTTGAAAGGAATCTTCAAGAAGAATTACCTGGTCCAGATTATTTACAGCTTTAATTAATACCGAAGAATAAACCTTGTGAGGCTTGCCAGCGATAATATCTTCCCTCTCTTCAATGTAGGCAACACGTAGAGATGGATACCTTCATTTAAAGTAGATAGTTGAACAAGCAATCCAAAAACTAATAAAAAATTAATAAAATTATTCTCACAACAAATAGTGCATGCCTGGACATCAAATCAATAATATCTTGGGCATGAGAATCCCCTGAAGACTTTTGTGCTCCAAATGTTTGACAGGAAATGACATAGGTGAATTTCATGTCAACTAGTGCATCTAGCTTTGCCGCCAGGGATTGTGGACCTTCTTTCTGACTGAGATGTCTTTCAACCGCAACGCCTCCATTACATAAATCTGTTCAATAAGGTTAAAGAAAATAACGAAATTCAGAAGCAGAATGACGTAGTGTTGAAATATGGCCTACACCCCACCCCCCCTCTCTTCTTCTTGACATAAATAAGTAATTTCTGAAAATTTAAAAAATGCAAGTGAGACTTATTCTAGCAAGGTCCTCACCATGATTGGTAGCCATGTCCAGAAATGCTTGTAGTTTCAATGCTTTCCTATAATACATCATTCCTCTAACTAATTAGTCACAACAGAAAAAGGAATACATGTTAGATCAAGAACTGGGATAAATGTTAGCAACATCACAAAATTGAGTGACATGTCAAGTCAACGGTAATAACTGTTGTATTGTTTCTTTGGTATCTTCACCTGTTCGACTTAATGTCTGTCCACGGAATGAAGCCCAATATCGGGTGTCCTCAATAATGTCCTCATATGCCGTGTTATTGGTGAACCGTTCAAGAAAGTTTTTCCACTCATCTGAAGCAATCAAGACACTGAAGTAATTCAGTCCATTTGAACGAATGAAATATAGGGAGGCAATCCTTTGGAGATGTTTCATCGGACTACCTGGATATATCTTCTGCATATAATATAGGATGGATGAACCCCCATCTTGGTTCGAATGAAGTTCTTCCTCTGAAAATTTAACCTCTTCCATGAAGTATGGAGTTATTACACTAATTTCAACAAGAAATCCCTCGGTCAATTCAACAATCATAATGCTTAGTACTTAGTAAGATAATAAGTTTGCATTGCATACAATGGGTCCTTATTCCCTTAGAAGACAGTGTTGTTCTGCCAATGACTAGCCAATACTCATTATTGATTAAATCGCATCAGAAAGATCATCATCTGATGCCCCCAAAACATTATTTCGATAAAGACCATGGTTTAAGCCTCAAGGTCCAGAGGGGATGCCATAAAAACACAAGCACAGAAACCAAACAATAAAAATACCAGATGTACGTATTGAACAACAAAACATTTTGCAAACATAGCTGAATGAGATGTAATTCCATTTCCTGATTTGCTACTACAAAGGCCTCAATTATCATCAAATGCTGTTTCACTATGACTCATAATTTGAAAATCATTGTCTAATGGAACAAGTCATGTTAATCATGATAGTCCAAAATATTTTTCATAAACTGTAATGAAGTTACAGTTTATAAAATATTACCATAATGATGCATCTTCCACTCTTCGTTTTATATATCTAGACCACTTTAGTCTATTCTATGTAATCTTATTTTTTTCATATAAATATTACTCCAACAACCTCCCTAATGTAAACATTTTTACACAACTTTATTTTAAATCTCATCACATATCCATCTTGACAGTCACATGAGTTTTTAACTAATGATTTCTTCGTCCATCAGCATTGCCATCTATATGCCAAAAGTTGGGCCAATATGTTTTTACTAGAACTTTGTTTCGAAGTTCACCTCTATTTGTTTATCAAAACTCCCAAAACCAATCTCCACTTGCGCCACTCAGTCTGGCTAATGTAGTGATGCCCCTATCCATAAAAATATTTATCTGAAGATCAAAACAAGATAACCCAAAAACTATAAATCTAAGTATTACTTGTTTGTCCACTATTATTGACTGTTAATTTTAAATTTCAACTTTATCACAATTATATGCATATATTCAGTCTTGGTTTCATTAATTTTATGTACTTGCATTTAATGCATCTTACATCATTCTAACATGTTTATCTTAAATATTTATTTGAAGTTCCAATATGCAACTTCTAGTACAAGACATTGCTTCATGTTTATATATCTGAACCGTATCATGTTTGCCTTTCACTTGTCAACAACAACCACAGGAAAACCTTAATCCCAAATTAATGTTATCAGCTACAATGAATTTTCCTTTATATTTGTTAATATAAGGAAATTGCCTTGCATCCGGCCCATCCACATGGCTAGTATTAATGGAGAGACAACCAGAGAAAATGGTCAAAGGTGAATAAAGATATCGAGAATAGATCTATTCAGTTTGGGCTCCAGTGACTCTATCGAGAGACCCACAAAACTGGAATATAATATTCAAAAGCTACCACATTATTCGAGCAATTGCACCCACCAGCCCATTCCTTACTGTCAGACCTTGCAAAACAAGTCGGTAAGGTAGAGGTTGTTGTCTTCCAAGTTTGTAAAATGGTGTAGGAAAAGAGACAATTACTGTTAATACAAGGAAATCTCCTTGCACCTAGATCGTCCATCTGGCAAGTATCCATGGAGAGTAAATCAGAGAAAATAGTGAAAAATAGATAAAGACATTGATAATCAATTTTAGTCTAAATGGTGCTCTCATCTTTGCATCTCTACTTGAATTTTGTGACAGAAGGTGTCATGATTATTCGAGGAGACCATTGGCAAGCAAGAAGGTGCTACGAGAACTCCAGCCAGATGCATACTAACTACTTGGATAAAAAAAAAAAAAAAAAAAACTACTTGGATCCTGAAGAGGAAGAGCCCACCATGCCACTTGAACATTTAATATCTATTTCAATAGCAAGTGATGAAAGGTCGGGAAATGTAAATATATCCTGAAATCTTAATGGAAGTGAGAGCATTGAATTTAGCCATCCTTTTAGGGTACATTGATGCTTTTGGCTGGAGATCTCAAGCCTCAGGTAGATAGCAAAAGTATCAAGCACATGCTGAGTTTTCTCCAGATCCTGTCAGTTAAACTACTGAGAAACTTCGGAGGTGAGAAAGAAGAAGGAAATTGAAGAGGACACTACATGCTATGGCACTCTATTACAAAGTGATGCAATTTGAAGCAGAAGTATCTTATCAAAGAATGCTAGATTTAGTCCTTAAAGCCCAAAAGAGAGAATCTGGAAGCATAAGTGGATGATATTCTGGTGAAAAGCCAATCCCATAGTGACACCTTCCCAACCACAAAGAGACCTTCATACTTCAAGATGCTTTAAAATTGAACTTAACTCAGTCAAATGTTCATTTGATGCAGCATCGATGAAGTTCCTCAAACAATTGGTTTCAGCTCAAGGAATGCAAGCCAACCCTAACAAGATTAAGGTGATTTTCGACATTTCCAGCATCAGGAACAACAACCAAGTCCATAAGCTTACCGAAAAGATAATTACACTCAAGAAATTATCCTTAAGGCAAAAGTGCATCCCTTGTGCAAATGTCTTCGAAGTGGGCATAGTGTAGAATGGATCCAAAAGTGCGTAAAGGCATTAGTCTACTTGAAGAATCCCTCGAGCCAAATGAGGTCTCACATTTGTACCCTAGAGCAGTTGATAATGTAGTGCAGCAATCTTGTCCCGAGAAGAAAAAGACATCTACCACTTGTTGTACTGCATCAACCATATCTTTCAAGCCACCAAGAGAAGGCACCATACTTCTGAAAAAACTTGCTTATGCAATAATTATTGTAGCCAAGAAGTTTCTGTATCATTCCATGCCCTTACTACTGAAATAGTTATGGACCAAACACAGAAACAGATTCTCCACTCCTCAAAAGTCTTTGGTCGACTGTAAAATTCGGTTGTCATTGAATTTGACATTAACTATATAACTAGAACTAAGATATCTATCCAAGCCCTGCCAAAATTTGTCGTCGAACTAACCACAATCGAAAAACCTCAGATTCCTAGAAGATTAGATTTTAAGACAATTAGGTGCTTAGTTGTCTTTAATATTTTATTTAAAGTATGAATAGAATTAATGTCAAGTTTTTAATCTAGGAAAAGGAAAAAGTTCATTGCGCGATGCAAAACGGTTCTACGTATGCTAAATTTGCAGTTTATCTAAGAATATATCCATTTAAATATGAGATCTACTATTATGTGCTTATGATATGGACCTAAATTTATGTAATATATTACGTATTATGCTATAAATATATTATGACGTGATTACTTTATGCTTTGCGATTCATGTTATTATGTTCATGATTTTAACTTATAATTATAAAATAGATAAATTAAACTTAAAACAAATTTGTTCTAATATGTTAGACATGTTTGACGAGGGCAAAGCTTCCTTGTAGAGTTATGAGGAGAGGAACCCCTCCTTAGAGAGTTAATTAAGAAATAAATCTTCCAAGTAGATAAATATTGTAAGGGAAGAAAAGCCTCCCTAAAAAGAAAAACATAAAAAATCAAGCAGAACAAGAAAAAATAATAAAAATTAAAATTTTAATGTTTGTGTGCTATATATTTATGTGTCATATACTTATTTCATAAATATTTCTGAAAATATGGTCTGTGAGTCGATGATCTTAGTTCCTATTATGTTGAGGATTTACTACCCTGTAACTTTTATAAGTTGATTGGAGACCAAGTGCATTCAAAAAATTTGTGCAATTTACATAAAATTAAAGTCATGATTTAATTTGCTCAAAAAAAAGGAAAAGTCAAGATTTAGTTTCTTTTTATGTCTTTTAGTTTATATCAGACATTTAATAGTTTTATTTTTGAGTAAATTCTTTGAGATGTTAGTTTATGAATCTGAGCTTTATATGGAGGACTATAAATTGTGGCTGACTTTTTCATTTAATTAGATATATTTTGGTGATTAGAGCTCCCATTAATTATTTGGAATAATTATATAATCTAGATGTTGTCCTAAATATTATACAAATAGTAAACGTCAACCCGTCTAATCATTATGCATTTGAAATCTTGCATAACGATGAGGGCGAGTGTGACAATTGGCATCTATAAAACTACAAAAAAAGGTCATCTAAAGTAATGGACACAACAACTAGCAAATACCAAATTCTTTTTTGCTACAAAAACACTAACATACGTGAAACTCCCTATGATCCCAATTGCATAAGCCTAGAGTATCACTCTTTGAATTTTGATGTTTGAACCTGTTGACGTGGGAAGCAGGGGGTCCCAAGAAAAGAAGAGAGAGAGTCCCGAGAAACAGCGGTACGCAGAGAGCTAAGCTCGTTGACTGAGGCTCAGAAGAGAATCATATGCATCCAGAACAGAACACAGATTATTTAAGATAGTTTAGGGAGGAAATCCCCTACGTCCACCAAGCGGTCAGCTAAAGATGATTTCACTAAAGAAAAGTGGCCGAAAAGACCAGTACAATGAGTGAAAAAAAAAGAGAGAGAGCCTCCCTATCCTGAGCTCTTAATACAAGAGAGACTCTGCGATTCCAAAAAACAGTACCCAGATGGAACCCGAGAAGAGGAAGCCCTTTATCTCCTCCTTTCGCTGAAGCCTGCCCGAGGGTTTCTATAGGCAGGAGGTAGTGGAGCTCAGCCCGGGCTTCCTGGAGCAGGATAATCTAAACAAATGTTGAGTCCACACCAGGGGTCCCACCGCTGTCGGCCACTGGTGGAGCCGGAAGTTGAGGAAAGAGAGCTTAGCTTCTTGATCTTAAGGGTCTGTGATGGTTGAAGCATGCAGGCTCTTGGTTTACGTAACGGGAAGAAGCATGCTGTGTTGGAAATAGTGCGGTCGTGGCATGCCGACAGCGACAAGTGCAATTGGGAAACATCGCCATCGATGTTTTCGGGTCGTGATCTTGAATCGTCGTCGACGATGTTTAGTCGAACCCTCGTGGCCGAGGTTTGAGACCTGCAAGGATAATAATGGATAAATAAGAAGTTAATACCACCTAGACGCCACGTGTACGGCTGAGATGCAACGCTGGAACCACGTGTTAACATCAGCCCCCCGCATTGTCAAGGCGCAAACATTAACGTGGGTCGTAGAATGCGAACCGTCGCGATGGTGGACGCGCTGCCCAAGGCCTGTCAGGATAAAGTAGGAGCGGCGCCCTGCCGATTCGCAATCGCTTCCACCAATCTTCTGAAAATCCTGCAAGGAAAGAAGTAGATTGTTAGAGAGATGGCGAAGAGCCAAAAATAGGCAATCCTAAAGAGGGCTAGTAGTCCTCCGGTCGATGCACCTCCTCCTGAGAAGAAAAGGGCCCCGGAGTTGCCTGAAGGGTTGCCGAAACCGGCGGCTGAGAAGTCCGTCGCGGTGCCTCTGGAAGAAGCAGGAGCTCCGGTTGTGGACCTGGAGGGAGAGGCTCCGTCGGCCAAGGTGGCTAGGGTCCTGGCGCGAACATTGGAGTCTGCACAAGGTCCTGCAGATGAGGAAGCGGCAGAGGTGGTAAATGTCTCTGACTCCCCGGTCAAGGCGTCTTTGAAGACTGGAGAGCGGAGAGAGCTGAGCGTAGTACGTCAGAAGCTTAAAGGAGAAAAATTTGACCTAGGGAAGATTCTGCTCAAAGATGAAGACGTCGAGCGGCTCTTCCCTAATGTAGGGGCTCCACCTGAAGGGAGGTTGACGAAGACACCCCTAGTAATTTGCGGTCCTGCTCCTCTTGGTAAGTCAATCCCTCCTCCTCCTAAAGCAGGGAGACCTTCCTTTCTTTGTCTTCTTCCAGCAAGTGCTCGAGATGATGAGAAAGGAAGAGAAGGGAAGGAAAAGAGCAGAAGGCAAGATGGAGGAGGTGACTAAGAAAAAGGAGGGGGTTCCCCGGGTTGCCCCTGAGGTTGCACTTGGCACTGAAGGGTCGAGAGGCAACCTGGGGGAGAGGTTGTAGGAAATAAGGAGGGAGGAAGAAAAGATTCTGAAGAACACCTACTTTAAAAAATCAGGAGGAAAGGGAGGCTCGTTACCTTAGGAAGATAGCGGAGCTAGAGAGTGCTTTGCTGCAAGTCACAAAGCGTTCTCAGGCTGAACACATAGAGGAGCTAGGGAAGTTGTATAAATTGGAAGATAAGTTGGTTTTCCTAGTTCTCAGTAATTCAGAGTGGGCAGGCAAGGCTGAGGCTGCAAGGGGAGAGTTCCACCGCACTTTTTCGGACATAGGTCAAGCCCATTCTGCTCACGTCAAAGACCTCCAGAAAAGAATAAAGGAGTTGGATGATGAGAAGGAGGCTTTGAGAAGGGAAAGGAATAGGCTCAGGGGTGAAGTGGCGGAGGCCAAGGAAGCAGAGTCCAGGGCAAAGCAGGCGGCCTTCGAGACCCATTGCCGGGATGAGCTGCTGAAGTCTGAAATACGTTCTATGCGCGCCCTGATAGATAATGGCCTTGGATGGAGGGGGCGACGCATGGAGGACTTGGAGGAGGCAGTAAGGAGAGCAGTGAATATCGTCAGCGCCTCAGCCGTAGGTTACTATGTGAAGAGCCAAGCAACCTTTGATGTCCTTCTGCAAACGTTGGTTGATGTAAGTATTCTGAATCAGGAGAACATCAAGGGTTTAGCCGTTCTTCCCTTCTGTGGCCCCAAGGGTCCAAATAGGTTTTTCGACACTGGAAGCCACGGCTCAGTGGAGATTTCTCCCACAGGTACCTACGCCGGCTGGAGAGATCGGCCTGCATCTCCTCGCAGAGGTCCTGATGAAGGCCAAAGTGCTCCTCCCGAAGCGCAGCAACGGGCTCCTCGTGAAGGTCGGGAATGACTTGCTTCCTTCCTGTTCTTCTTCCTCAGACGCATCATCAACACAGTTGATGGAATGACTGGAGAAGAAAGGTGTCCCAATTCATCTCTTGAAAGCGCGCCGTCGGTTTGTGAGGAGGGTAATAGATCAATCTGGAGGGGGTCCCCCTCATATCTGAGATTGACACTATAACCCTAATTGTCTAAGTTCTGAAGCCTTGTATTTTTCTTTGATTCTGTTGTATGTCCTGTACTCAGAAAGAAACGTATAAGGAAACAGAGAAATGAAGTTTGTAACAAAATTTATCATGAATAAAATGTATTCCACTAAAAACTTGTTCTGGATGAATTCTGTTTATTGCATTTTCCTTTTGTCATTTTCTCCCTTTTATTTGAGAAAAATACCACAAGATCAGAAAGAAGAGATCAAGAATTCATCAGTGAAGGGAGGTATAAATTTAATGATAAACTCTGAGTTAAGGTTTCTTGCAACAAGAGAGGCCATCGTCGCAAGCGATGTCTATACAGGTAGAACATCGATCAACGATAGTGGGAGAGATAAAAAAAAACAGCGTCATTCGATGTTTCGAAACATTGTGCACGACATCAAGGCGAGTGTAGGAGGAGAGACGCTTCGATATCTGTGCGTCGCTTCGGTTTTCGAAACTGTCAGAAAATCGGACGGGCAGATTGGGTCCGCGCGTCGATCGATAAGATCAGTCGGTCAGAAGACGAAGAGCCATAACTGTTCCCCATAAAGTTTTTGCTTAGGAAGGGAAGTTTGAAACATTAGCCTGTCTGAAACCCTATGATCCTACTGGTCGCAGAGCTTTACCATGGGGGGAAGAGAGATTGAGTGGGCCGAGCTGGCCGAGCAGTTTGAGAATGACTCTAGCTATCAGGAGAGTCTCCTGATGGAGCACGAGATGCTCAACACAACAAGGGAGTTCAGGGAAAATTCCAGCCTCATGGTCATTCAGGCCACCGCCGAACTCCGGACAAATAGACCTCATGAGGGAGCGGTTTGCGTCTACCGGGCACAAGTGGAGTATAGGATGATGCTCCCTCCACAACTAGAATTCAGAGAGATTCTGAACTCGAATCAGATGGTGCCGGAGTAGCTCTCCCCCAATGTCGTCGCATACATATACTCCTTTCTAAGGCTGTTGCATGCACAGGAGATACCATGAAGTTTGACATTGTTCAGGGGCCTCTTTAGTTAGATGGCAATGCCTGGATACGGAGGATGCCTGGCCCTGAGATCGAAGACAAGGAAGGCGATGTTCTCCGGGGCGAGTAGTTCTCATTCAGACAGGAGAGACTACTACTTCTTCATAGGCGGGGATTTGGGCATCCCCCTAAAGCCCGGAATCTATCCATCTGAGTTTATCGGGGATGCCAGATGGATGGCTGGAGAAGGGATGCTGAGGAATCTAGAGAAGCTAAAGGGGGAGAACTGGCCCCTTAAGGACTTCCTCAGACACGTGAAGAACGACATATCCTTGTATGCGCAAGCGTTAGGGTATGTCGTATTCAAGGAGACGATTCCACCCCCTAGCACGGTCCTAATGAAGAGGGCCAAGAGAGAACAGCCCCCAGCCACTCAGCTCAGCAAGGAAGTTATTAAGGTGAGGGAGGAGCAAGGAGACAGAGGATCTGGAACCAGTTTGCGGTGGGACTGCCATCGACATGGTATCTTCCCCAGACGACACAACGAAAGACGGAAAGACTCTAGCCGAGCTATTCCAAGACGCAGGCAAAGGTAAGGAGCCTGCAACACCGACTAAGCCCAAGACGATCCCCAAAGGTAATAGGGGGATTGTTCTTGGGGGAGATAAAGGAAGGGAAAAGGCTGAAGAGGAGGGCCAGAGGAAAGAAGATAAGGGCCAAAAGGGAGCCTATGAGAAGGGAGTAGAAGGGGCGGTCGCGAGCCCTCGCCTGGACCTAGTGCTGAAGGAAGTCCCTAAGAGAAAGAGGGCGCTTCCAGAAAAGAAAAGTCCCGGGCCCCCTCTGAAGAAGGGCAAGACCCTGGAAGAAGAGCGACTGACTGCCAGGGGGCACATGAATGGCAGCTGAGTGTGAAGCCCCCCTACTGCATGAACTTTGCAGGAAGGTTCAGGGACGACAGCGCGAAAATTGCTGTGGAGACAAGAGAAAACGGGAAGATATTAACAGTACTCTCCCAGCAGTCGTCCGGTCAAGGCCTCGCAGTTCTAGGGGGCATGGGGCTGGCGATAGGAGGCAGTTTGGTTACCAAAGATCTGGAGGAGAGGATGGAGAAAATCTCGACGCCGGATGCCTATGCCAACGTTGCCAACAGGGTGGTCGTTGTAAGGATTTTCCCATCATTCTTTACTTTCCTGATAACCGCCTGGTTGAGTTGTGCTAACTCCATTTTGTTTTTTAGGCGCTTGCTCTTCTGCCCCTGCTTCTGAACAGGACCTTGCGGACGGAGGAGCAGGTGCTCGAGTAAGGACGTCAGCTTCATCAGCAGGGTGAGGAAATTGAAGCCTTAAGGGTCCAGCTCGGAGAAGACTAAACTGCAAGAGGAGTTTGTAGTCCACAAGTCTGCAATGGGCGCACTGAAGGCGGATAATAAGGCCCTGCGAGAGAAGCTGAATAAGATCGCTGAAGACCAGAAGGCCACGATTGCGGCGAAGTCCGCAGCAGCTGTGAAGGCCTACAGAATAAGCTTGCCCTGCAAAAAAGAGAGGTTAGAGGAGATCAGGAGGGCGTGGAAAGGAGTGGTTTCCACTTTGATCCAAGAGGGCAAGATTATTGCGAACGATCTTGCGAAAGTGGAGCCCATTCCTTGCCTAGCCGCTGATCCTATCTACAAGGAAGAGGGGTTGGACTTAACTGACGACTTTATCCAATAGAAGTTTGATCTTTTGAATAAGACTAGTAAAGATTAACCCACTCCGATGTAAAATGAGTGAATGTAACCCCAATTTTATACTTTGAAAATGTATGAAAGGGAAGCCTGTTTTCTTTTGCATACCTGTTTATTCTGATGTGTATGAAATGAACAGGTACCTTGCATAAAATTTGAAACGATCTGATTCTAAAAGCCAATTCATGAGAATATCCTCCATAATGAACTTTCAACAAATTGAGTCATGTAGAGCATTTTTCTAGGTTAAGTTTGAGATAGCTGCTTTGCACATTTGCTGCCAAAAGAACTTAGGTCGTCTGAAACATCATGAACGATACTCGTACTTGAGGCATGTGCTAATTGAGTAGAAAAAGCATTTGGAGCTTTGAAGTTGTACTTCTTTATAAACCTGTACAGGAAAGAAGTAACGATAATAGAGGAAATCCCGCCTAGGAGGGGTTGTCTGACTTGATGTCAAAAGAACTTAAATCGTCTGCAACATCGTGAACGATGTTTGTACTTTAGGCATAAGCCGACCTCCATTAGGGCGACAGATCCTAGTGGGAGGCGAAGGCACTCTGCTTAAGGGGGACCTGTATTGTGAGAAAATAGCAGGGACTGCCTCAAGGTTACGAGCGGGCCTTCTGGCCCTCCGCTAGCCAAAAGGGCTTATGAAAGTGTTCTAGATGTTTGTAGGAGACCCTGCCTACCTTAGGCTTAAATTAGATCGGAGATCTCTGTATATGAATTGTGAGCATAATGAACCATCGTACACGAGGTGATGTAACCTCGGATACGATGATTGAAGCTTTTGAGTTTGGGAATCATATCTGTCGCACGATGCCTGAGTAGTAAATGATAGGCTAGTTGTGCTTTAGATAATATGAGTACATCGGTATGAATTATCAATCACAGGATTAATAGCATAAGAACCCCAGAACATGAGATATTTAAACAAAGGACTTTGTACCAGAAAAGAGTCCTCATTAATTACAGTAATGATGATCATAAATCAGGGGTAACTCATTGACATCAATGTAACCTCTGGAAGACCATAATAAAAGGAATCTTGGATGTATATTAATATAGAAGAATCTCTGATGAATCTGCACAAACGAATCCCATGTGTAAAGAATGAGAATGAATAAATGCCAGGGCTAAAGCATAGAACTTCTTTAGATCATCCCCGCTCCATGTCCTGGGGAGTTGAACACCTTCAGAGGTCATAAGATAGTACGCGTTAGATCCTGCAACTTCGCGCACGATATATGGGACCTCCCAATTGGGTTCGAGTTTAGGAACCCCTAAACTGCTGCCAGCAAGAAGCTGTCGTTTAAGCATCAAATCGCCTTGAGCGAAGTCTCTGGGGTTGACCCTGCGGTTGAAGTATCGTTCAACTCGGCGTTTATGTTCTAGTCGTTTGAGTGCGGTCAACTGCCTTTTCTGTTCCAAGAGATCCAGATCAACCCGCCGTAAATCATCCATCCAGGTTTGCAAATCTTTGGAATCGAAGTTGGCCACTGCCTCTACCCTGGGGGAGTAATGCTCCAGCTCGACAGGTATGACAGCGTCCATCCCGAAGGCCAGGGAGAAAGGAGATTCCTGGGTAACTTCGGACGGGGCGGTGTTATAGGCCCAAAGACCGCCCGGTAGCTCCTTTGGCCAACGGGTTTTGGCGCCGTCGAGGCGCTTCTTCAAGATGTTCAGGATATTCTTGTTGGCGGCTTCAGCTTGTCCATTCGTGTGAGGATGCCAGACGGAGGCATATTTGAGATTAATCTGGTGTTTATCACAGAAATTGCGGATCAACTGATTAGCGAAGGGAGTGCCGTTATCTGCGGATATATGCAGACGATGTTCCCCCATAGGAAGTTCTCGACATTCTGGGCTGTGGGTTGAGTGAGAGGCTTTGCTTCTATCCACTTTGTGAAGTAGTCAACAGCGACCGGCACTCATTTGTAGCTCCGGATGGCCGTAGGCATTGGCCCCAAAAAGTCGAGCCCCTAGACGACGAACGGCCAGGACGAGTTGATGGGCCCGAGGTAACCAGCAGGTTGCCTCTACATGTCAGTGTAGTACTGGCATTGAGAGCACCTCTCCACGAATGATTGAGCGTCCTTGTGGATGTTGGGCCAGAAGAATCCTTGGCGCAGGATTCGCATGACCAGGCTTCGGCCTCGAGCGTGAGTTCTGCATTCCCCTTTGTGAACGGTGTTTGGCCGAACCTATGTGGCTGAGATGCAGTGCTGGAACCACGTGTTAACAGAACTTATTCATGAGTTGAGTTTTATGCATGAGACTTTTTCTTATCTTTGATTGTGTGGGTCAATCAATTGTTTCAACATTTGTTTCTCTGATTAAGTATCAAAAAGTGTCGAACAAGCATCGGATAAGTATCAAAATTTAAAAAATAAAAATACAAATTGATATACTACATGACGTATCGTATATTTATCGGGGAGTATTAGTATATAATATTGATACGACACAAAAACGTTAGACTTCATAAAATATAGGTGTTTATAAGTTCTATGTTTCGGTTTAATAGTATCTTAATTGAAGTTAATTTCTAATGAAATTAACTATGAAGTTTATGTTTTAGGATGATTCCAGAAAATATTGAAGCATTGTTAGATTATTCGCATGTTTAGTCTTCATCAATTCATCCGTGTAAACATGGAATAAGAGTGCACTTTGCAGCAACTAACCTACAATGCACCTGAAGTAGTAGTTGTTGACGTGGCACCATTCCAAATGGCTGTGATAATCCCGGCTTTTCTCACATCAAGTTTAAGGCGGCAAAATATGTCCGCCTTGATAGTTAGTTGTATAGGTGTTGCTACTCAAGAACATTGGTCAAGTGTCTTTGACAAGATGAAGCTGAACAAGTCATGAAAGAGATGCATGTAGGTGAGTTCAGGAACCATGCCACTAGTGTCTTGATCTCTTTGACAAAGCTACTTGTGTATGATATGAAACAAGTATAACAAATTAGTAAGATGCTTTTATGAGATAGTTACAGTATTTTGTGGTCCTTATCAAACAAGAGGCCTTAGGGTCTCCTTTTCAAATGTATTTTATAGATGCTTGTAATTCCCAGCCTCATAGGCTTGACATGACAAGGCACGATGATGTTGTGATGATGTGTCTTAACAAAGAACAATTTTTAACAAAAGTCACTAAATGAAGTGTCCTACGGCTGAAAAATATGCGACCTTTGACCCTCCGAAACATCCTATTTTCTGTGGGTGTGATTCTCATTTGAAGAGGGCTAGGAATAGCTTCAAGGACTAGTGATGCCTATGTCCTTTCTAAACCCAAAAAACAGTAGATAACATAGATTGAATTCAGAGAGACCTGCACAGAAACCATCCTAAAAAACTAAAGACAATATTGAACTCCTCCTGAATAGGGAGGAACATTTGCATGTTACTGCACCATGATGAGGTTTGTTCAAAATGCCACTCTAAGGCTTCGTTTGGTTCAGGCATTTTTTTTGGCTCAACACAATTTTCAACTATAAAAATCAACTTTATTTCACTTCCAATACAAATATAAATATTATGATTAATTTTATTTCACATCTTACACACTTTCTAATAGTAAAGTAAATTTTTTTCTTATTAGACCTAGAAAATAAAATATATTTTTTTTCTTGTTAAAAAAAAGGTTGAACTAAACGAGGCCTTAGGAAACTCCAACTCGACCTTATCCCCTCAACCCAAGTAATGTTCAGCAATTGGTTAGATGGGTTGCATGAATCAAAGGTCTCTTCCAATGAAATTTCCACTAATCTTCTACTTCAAAATAAGTGGCATCATCTTTGTGACCTCAGGGAGACAAAAGAAAGAACAAAGGAGAATTTCAAACAATACATAGTCCCCTCTCTACTCTGAGACGAGGGATATAAATGAGGCAAACTGAGCCGAGTAGCAGTTTGTTTAAGCTCATATTCATTTTCTTAAAAAAACCTTGAGCCAAAGCTTATTTCAAGCTTGTTCAAGCTTGATTTGCGAACATAAATGTTTGCTTAGGCTTGGTTCATGTGGTTCACGAATAAGCTCACTAAAGTGTTCACGAACGAGTTCATATATATTTGAGTTCACAAATACAAAAACTATAACCAGGCTCTTATATATTAAAGATAAAAATACTGCAATGTTTATGAACATACTTATCGTCATAATGCATGAATATTTTTTTATTAATAAATAAGATACATTAAAATCACTAAAAAAGCCACTTCAACTCTTGGATAGCTTATTCGAGACATGCCATCTAATCCGAGGACTAACCAATACAAGTTCAACCCCTGAACGAAATACCACCAGCAACTCTTTCATCCTTTGTAAATAGCCACCAAACAATCCTTCAAGATGGCTAGTTCCTGAGAAAGAGTTATCCTAACAGACATAGGAACCAAGGTGTCGGCAAATCCCTTCATCTCTTTACCTCCAAGATTGGAAGGACAGTTTCAAGGGCCTCTAAGAGATCTCTGAAGGGTTTGCAGGTGCAGAATCCTTACAGGCAAGGCTCAAGAAATTGGCTAACCCGAATTGTGAAAGTGACTTCTAAGAAGAGCTTAGGAGTGCATTATCACTAATTCTGGCATTCTATTTGCCCTCTTAGGATCATCAACGGCAACAGCAATGAAAGATCATCACATCAAGGTTGAGGAATATCACCTGGAGCTATCCCCTAGTGCAAAGCAGCAACACCATGTTGCAGCAATGAAATTCTCACCAAAAAGAGGTCACTAGGTCTAGTTGGAGGGGTTGAGGGTGAGGGGGATGAAATCCTTATTAGAATGTCCCTATACTTATAGCCATAAAAAGGGCACAAAAGAAAGTACTAACGAGTTACCGCCAAAAATCCAAGCACCATGAATAGGTTGACATTCTTTGTGAGGCTACAAGTGTTCATATAAGAAAATCTACTCACAGTTGGACCGTCCAAATGGAAAGTATCCATGGGAGCCAACTTGAGAAAATGGTCAATATTGAATAAAGACGTCGAAAGCAAATCTCGCCTTGTCCATCGACGAACTCTAACCAAAGGCTGAAAAAACCTGAATGCAATCTTCCAAAGCTGCTACATTATCCGAGCAGTTCCTGCCACCACTCCTCTGTCAACTCTCACAGATCTAAGAAGTTGGCATAGCAAAGGTCATTATCTTCCTAAGCTATGAGGTAGCACAGGAGCAAAGACCACCATTATTGTTGACAAATCGCCTCACATATGGGCAGTCCATGTGGCAACTAACTATGGAGAGTCAATGGAGAAAATGGCCAAAGAAGAATAAAGACGTTGAAAATAGGTTTGTACTACTTGTGCTCTAGTGAACACCTCCAACTAGAGATTGGCAGAACCTAAATAGAATCCTCCAAAGTTATATTTTCATCACCAGTCCTCTATCTACCATCTAAGCTCCAAGGAGAAGTGGGCATCATAGAAGTTGTTATCTTCTCAAGTAGTGAAGCGGTGCAAGAGCAGAAACCATCATTACATATTCTTTATGTTTCTATAAATAGGAAGGGGTAAGGGGGGATCAGTTCGTGAGATCTACTCCCCAGAGAAGCCTTTCGAACATAAATTCTGTTAATCATTACACAGTAGTGACACCTATTCAAGAATGGCGAGGTTGACGAAGATAAAAGCTTCGCCTCTGCACTCGAAGAGACTTCCACATCACCTAATCTCACTTCCTCTTTCTCCTCGTTAGGATTTTCGGCTCCCAATCCCTATAATCTTGCTTCAATTGTTAGTGGATCTTAAGTCACTGAGTTTGGCCTCACCCTTTATGTATTTATTTACCACTACGCGTCAATGTTTATCAATTGTCCGATCTAGTTGGCATATCTTCGAGTCAACAACATTCATTTCTCTTTAATGTGGAGCTCGCACATCCTTAACGACCACATGTTGAGTCATTATTTATCTCTCTTTCTTTCTTTATTGTCGTGACTTAAAAGTCCCCCACATTTACATACAAGATCCTTTATAAGTCGACAATGGACATGGTCTAGCAACTTTAATAATACGATCTTCTATAAGTATTAGACCAACTCAATCTCTCTCCGATACAATCATTTTTAAAGTGACACTCTAGTACAACCACTCATCTATGTGAGCATATCCATATAGACATTTTGCCATCTTACTAGAAGCACAATCCTTTATAAATAGATTGTTGATTAGCAACTCTATAAATATTTTTCGTTCAACTAGAAAACAATCTTTGTATTGCATAGTATGCACGTCGCACTACTTCATGCTTGTGTATTTAGCATGCTCCTCTATATAATGGACAAGAGGTACTTGAGTTTACATTCCACACATCAAGCATAAATGTACAATGTTTATATAAGCATTACAATTTTCCCAAGCCATAATTCTTTCAGCCAAAAGCTAGCTGAAGCACATGCTATTCTAAGATGATAATTTGCCATGTTGTAGCGCACAACAAACGTTATCACAATAAAAGCTTCATTTTAATTCTTGGTGCATGTAGACGAACTAATGGTGATGCTATGTCCTGTTGTCATGTGACAAAAAACAATAACAAAAGAAATAACATTGAGATGCAAATTGGTTTCAGTATAATCCTTACATTGGTCAAACGACTAGTCAAGTATTTATAAGACTTAGAATACCAAGATATTCTGATTTTTGATGAAGAATTCATACAAGCTAATAGTAGGTAGCATATTGTCACATGAATAAAAAATCACGTGCAGAAACTCTAAGTTATGTGAGATTTACTTACATCAGTTCACATTTTTAAATCATTTCACAAATGCGCCTAGTAAATTTTAAATTCACTCAAGTCCCTTGGGTCTTCTAAATTATTAGTGATCAATTCAAATAGTTCCCATCTAAGTAACTGACCTAAATGCCCATCTTTCCTCTCTTTCCCTCTATCCACTTTCTCCCTTTTTCTCCCACCCTCCTCCCCTCCATCTCATTTTATAATCATATCACAAGGCTCCTTTAAAATTTTCAAATCACGTAATCGTTTCTAAATTATTTCCCTCTCTATTATTTCGAAGAGATCAATTCTCCCCCTCCCATCTAAAATCTAACTGTTTAAATAACAGAAGCAAATGCCCTACTCTCCTTGCCCCCTCCTTTTTTTATCCCTCCCACCCTCTCTTTCACATAAGTTCCTAGATTTTCTAAATTATTTCTATCCTAGTGTCCCCCGTACCTCCTTCCCTCTCATAAATTTTAGAACACACTATGTCTTGCAAAACTATTCATGCACTCAAGAACAATGAGCATATCTTTTTTTTATTGCTACAATACAGGAAATAAAAATGATACTTAAATTTATAATTAGTAAAATTAATTTGTAAATTATCTTAATTAAACCCAAGAATATTTTCTAAATAAATTATATAATAAATAAGTTTAATAAATTCCGTAAAATTAAATTATTTTAAATAAAAAAATAAATTAAAACGATGACAAATAAAAATTTATCAACTAGATTAAAGTGATTGAGTTAAATACAATAGATCAGATCTGAGATTCAAAAATTAAGAAAGATATCACGAACTTAAATCTAACAGTAATTTTTGCTCAATAAAATTTTGAATGAGTTGAGATTAGAAATTAGATTATTACAAAGAGGATTATACCAACATAGAGGAACCTCGAGTCTTTGAGCCACACGATTCAGATCAAGGCGAAAAAAGAAGAGTGGAAGGAGAGGGATGAGGCAACCTAGGTCAAGGTGTCAGTGGGGGAGAGCAAGCACGAGGGTGCGTGCTTGTCATCGTGTAGGCAAGCTGAAGGTTTGATCACGGGGACACGGGTTGTGGGGTGAAGGCCATTGGTAGCTCGAGCGAAGGAGATAAGCCCAGTGTTAGAAGCGGCCGCTTATGCGAGGTGCTAGAGTCAGGAAATCATACGATAGTTAGGCTATTAAACAAATCTCACGTAATACTAACCTATACCGGTCCTTTTACCAAGATCTAACAACTGAAACACACAATCCAAATTTCATTCATCAAGAATCACTCTCCAAATATAATACTACATGACCTTTTTATATAAAGAGATCTCATGAAAAAATTAAAAAATATAATATTAAATGCAAAAAATAAAATACCAAAAAAATCTGAAACAAATATAGAACTAATTCTATCACATTAAATTAAAATCAGCACCAAATACGACAGGTCTTCAAATCTCCGGAATTAACATTGAATCTTCGTTAAATCAAATCAAATCTGAATATAAGTAATATAAAAATCTTCAATAAGATGTAATCGATTTGAATTTACATTTTGATTTCATTATGACAGCTAGATTATACTGATCTATGTTCCCACCAATTCTCCCCAAGTGAGAAGAACTCGATCCTGTCAAATATAAGTCATGTGACATGTGTCGCCGAGTGGATCAGATTTGCTATAGCCTCCGAGTCTCTTGAAAAATATAAAAATACCCGTTGAGCCAAATATCAGTAATAATTGAATTCAAATAAAATTATTCGTTCAACAAATATTAATTTGATCAACTTCAAAATTGATTGAAGGTGGATTTTTACAATGAACACTAGTGGATAAAGTTACACGCAAAAACAAAAGGCTACGACCACATTAGGAATTATTGTTGGGTCGTAATAACCACCACTCTGAAATATTGAAAATCTGGACTTTCCCATGATCTAATGATAAAATTCAAACTTACTCATTAGGCCCAAATTAATAAAAAATTTAAAATAAATTAAATTGAACATTTACTTATCTTACTTATCATAACAATACTAAGAAAATTTCTTGTACTTAATTGTAGTTAACTTTGTTGACTTTATTTATTTTATAATATGAAAACTGAATGAACAACACATGCAATGAACTAAAACAAAATGTAAATGCAAATGCAGACCTAAACTCTGAATTATACAATATTAAAAGAAAATCAAATACATGCAGACTCAGCTTATGACCCTACTAGTGCCTACTAGATGACTAAATTTGATCATAAGTGTGTAAGTAATAAGAGTTACGAAAAATGTAGTTCCTAATAAATGCTATAAGATCGGCCAAAAATAACAAACGAACAGAACAACACACTAAGTGGAAGTCCAAATGACTAACAACTCGATCTCACATGCTGTTTGTATATATTGGTTTATAAATGTTGAGTTTTTACTAAATTCAAAATGTGCATAAGTATGGTTAACCACAACAAACCTATTGACCTCACAAAAATTGTGATCCATAATCATTTCCATGTGATCAATCGTGTCATCAACACGATTAGATAATTTAATAGCCTCAATCGAACCTATGATCTGTTTCTCTTTATGACTCAGCTTGATGACTATTTCTTCTATTTTATTTTTAATTTCTATTTTATAATTTTCTTTTTTCTCATAAACTTCATCCTTATACTTCTTGTACTCTTCGGCTAAACTATAATTTGTTATATAAATAAATATAAGGAATCAAGTCTAACTTCTTCAGGAAGAGTGAAAGTATAGAGAACTCAATCACCTCTTCCTTCGACAGAAATTAAATGTGTCATATATTATCTCAAAAGGTTTGACTTCGAGAGTTAGAATTGGGACAATGGGTATGGTTTCAAAATCATATTATTTAAGAACTAAGGAGCTAACTCTATGAAATAAAAGAGAATATTTCTAACATAAGTAAGTTTTTGACCTCATCTCACGTCTCAAACGGCCTAAACGATCCTCTGAGTCTTTAATATAATATTTTACTTCACTAAAAAGCATGAATTCTGTGTATTTTTTCATCAAAACAAGTTTATATATTTAACCTTTTCCAACTCAACCTAACCACAATAATCAAAATAACAATTCAAATTATTTTTTCACACTTTATATGATAAATAATCCAACAACAACAATTAAGCCTTAATCCCATTAAGTGAGGTCGGCTACATAAATCTTTTATTTTTATTGCATTCTATCAATTAACAAATTCTTATTTAGGTCTAAGTGAATATAATCACTCCTTGTAGTTTTGTGTCATATCTTATTTAATCTCCTTTTTTGTATATGAGCAAAATTTAATAACTCAATTTTTCTAACTAGAATTTCAATTGGCCTAAAATTTACAAGTCCAAACCATCTAAGCGATCTTTCTCTAAAGATATACTCAATTGGTACAACTTTCTCGCAGGTATAATTATTTCTCATTCTTTTCTTTTGTGTATATCCACATATCCATCTTAGCATTCTCATTTCTATAACACATATTTTATTTGCATGTTTTCTCTTTATAAGCTAACATTCAGTACCATATATCATCATTGGTCTTACAACAGATTTATAAAATTTACTCTTAAATCTATATGAAAATCTTTTATTATACAACACACCAGAAGCATTTCTCCATTTTAACTATCCTGCTTGGATACTGCTAATAATGTCATTATCTATTCCATCTTGATTGATCTAAAATATCTAAAGTGCTCACTTTTCTTGATAAGTTGATCACTAATTATCACATCACCAATATAAGTGCTTCTTTCTGAACTAAATATGCACTCCATATATTCAATTTTTTATCTACTGAAATAAAAGTTTTTAGGCCTTGTTTAGCTGAGTGTTAATTTAAATAAACTTTTATTACATTATACATAAATTTTAATATAAAAAAATATATTTTTATCTTATATGTTCAATATTTTCAATAAAACTATCAACTTTATTTTACATTCTTAATGAGTGAAATATTTTGACCTAAGATGTAGAATAAAATTGGTAATTTTATTGAAGACGATTGAGCAAATGAAATAAAATAAAAAATTTTATATTAAAATTTGTATAGGATGCAATAAAATTTATTTATTTATTTATTTATTATTATTTAATATAATACCATTTTAGTCTTGGGCAAGACCAAAATAGTCTTGGAGCCAAACAGGCCCTTAAGGTTAGAATTTGTGATGAATGTAAAATAAAATTAATTTTTAAAATTGAAATTTATATTAACTCTAAAATAAAGTCATTAAAATTTATAATAAATTTAAAATATTTTTAAAATATGGATGAGGACCAATTTGAGGGAATCAAACAAGGCCTTAGATTTTAAAGTATTTTGTCATAGCTCGAGTTTCGCTTTGGCTCCCTCTTTAATTTTACAATAACAACAATATTATCTGCGAAGAGCATATGCCAAGGCACCTCATTTTGGATATGTCTAATCAGGACTTCTATAACCAAAGCAAAATGATATAGAGTTAAAGCAGAGCCCTAGTGTAATTCACATGCAATAGAAAAATTCTTAGTTAAGTCTTCTTGTATCCGAACACAAACAACAGTTCATTTATGTCTTTAACAATTTAAATATAAGTAATGTAAATCCCTTTTTTTCTAAAACTCTTCAAAATACTTTTCTTAAGACTTTATCACAGGCTTTTTTCAAATCATTACAAAGTAAATGTAAGTTTTCCTTTCTCTCTTTAGTAGATCAATAACTTCTATAACAGATCTACCTGACATAAGACCAAATTAATTCTCTGATATCTCAGTATCACGACATAATCTATCTTCGATCACCATCTTCCAGAGTTTTGAAGTATGACTCACTAATTTAATTACTTTATAATTGACACAATTCTGTATATGACATTTATCCTTATAAATAGGTACTAATATATTCTTTCTTAATTCATTTAGCATCATTTGAGTTTTCAAAATCATGTTAGATAATTTAGTGAGCCAAGAAACTTATTCATCTCCTAAGCACTTCCAAATATCTATTAGTATGTCATCTGATCCTACTATTTTTTTTTATACTTCATCCTCTTTAAAGCTTTTCAAATTTCAATTTTATTAAAACATTGAATATAGGAGCAATGTTTACTTTCTTTAGGAGTGTTAAATTTAATAAGATTAATTGTATTTTCATAATCTTCATTGAAAACTTATTGAAAGTAACTCATCTATCCATCATTAATATCTTCTTTTATGAAAAGTATCTTTTTGATCTTTATTTTTAATGCATTTTACTTTAGTTAAATTTTTAATTTTCTGTCTTGTCTTAATATCCAATATATTTGTTTTTCTTTTCTTTAGGCATTCCTTGTTTTATTTAAAATATTTTTGTCTCAACACAAATTTAAACTGTAAAAATCAATTTTATTTTACATCAATATTATTTCACATCTTATACACTTTCCAATATTAAAATAAATTTCTTTCCTACTAAACTTAAAAAGTAAAGTATTATTTCTCTTTTATCCAAGAAAAAGCTCAAACCAAACGAAATCTTAGCATCTAGCTTCTTATATAAATCCTCAAAAATTATATTTTTTGCATTGCAGGCGGCTTACCTAAACTCTTCTTAAGCCACTTTATATTTATCTCATTTGTCCTTATTCTTGTCTTTAAAGCATTCTTTATAATAAATTCTTTTCTTCTTAATTTTTCTTATACATCATCTTTCCACCACCGAGCATCTTTATTATTTGTAGTTATTCCTCTAGATTCTCCCAACACATTATTTATCACCTTATGAATACAATTAGCAACCATCAGCCACATAAGATTAATTTCTCATTAATGTTAAACTGTCTAAATTCTAAAATCTTCTTTTTAAAGATACATCTGTTCTCATTTTTTAGATTTTACCATTGAGTTGAGAAAAGTGTTTCGGCTTATTATTCTTTTTCCAATACTTTATCTCTGAATTTAAAATCATTAATCGATATTGAGTAGTCAAATATTCATATAGAATGATTTTATAATCTTTACAATCCAAGTGATCTCATTTTCTTATAAAAAAATAATCAATTTGAGTTCTTGAAGATCCATTCTTGTAAGTGATTACACATCTCTTTTTTTAAATAGAATATTAGCAATTACAAGATCATACGCTAAAAAAAACTCTAAAATAATTTCACACCTTATCTATCTCACCAAAACTATATCCAGCATGGATGTTGAATTTCTCAGCAACACTTCTGACAGGTCCATTTAGATCTTTGATAAATAATCTTTTCTCTTGGGGTATCTCTTGTATTAACTCTAGATTATTTCAAAAAAATTTATGCTCGCATCCAAACCCAGTTTTGGGGGCACACACGCTTATAATATTAATAATCATTTTATTTATTATAATTTTTAAAGTCATAATTCTAGTATTATTTCTCTTAACTTTCACTACGTGATTCTTTAAGTTCTTATCCAAAATTATACATACTCTTTTTATTTTTATTTTTACGAAAAAACTAAAATTTGAAACTTAAGCCATCAATTTCAATGGCTTTCTCCCCAGCCTATTTTATTTGTTAAAAGCATAAAATATTAATCTTTCTACCCATTAACTTATTTGTTAGAGTGCCTATATTCCAAGTTTCTAATCTAATCCTAGTTGCTTGAGTTCTAATATGTTGGACTAGTTTCTTTATCTGCATCCGTCCATAATGTGCGAATCATTGCTCACTTATCACTACACCCAAGAGCCGATGCAGCGGTCCTTTCTTATTTCTCACTGTATTCAGGCAATACAATGCGTCGCTTCTAAGAAACGCCCTAGCTTTAATGCAATTTTTAAAAAGATTCATGTCATAATTCATTCGATAAGTTTTAAGTCAACTGTCAACTACTTAACGCAACCTTCTGTATTTTTCATTTGGGACTTGGGACCCAACAACAGCACGTTAATCACCAAATAAATAAGAATTAATCGCCACTTCTTTTATGGATGGTTTCTTCGATGAGAATATGTAGTCAAACCTAACTATAAGGTCAAATATTAGAGAATTTACTTCAGTGTTCATACTCATACGATACTTATATCAAACAAAATGAGAAATATAAAAAGATGAAAAATATAATTCAGAATATGTAAAAATAATCAAACAAAATGTCTTAGTCTAAACTATGCTCTAGTACCAAGTTGATGCGGAACTGACATAAATATGAAATTCTATAATCAACAAAATTAATTAGTAAATTATTTTAATTTAGTTTAGGAATATTTTTTAAATAAATTATATGATAAATAAGAAGTATATATTCTATTTTAGATTTGAGCGGTCAAATAAATCAAAATTAAATTAGTATAATAATAAATAAAAATTTTAGATTTGAGCGATCAATTAGAATTCAACAAATCAGATTCAATATTTCAGAAATTAATGCTAGACACCACGCAAACAAAATGCAACAGTCATTAAATCCCTCAATATAATTTAGAATATCTCGATTTAGAGGTAAACCAAATAATTAAAGTCATGCAATATAATTTTGAGTTGTGAAATAATGATTAAATGATTCAATAAATATCTACCATAATTTATCAGTAGATCAAATAAATGAAGCAACAACTGATTCAGGATAGATGAGTCGTAGGCGGATGCAGGCCGTGAGGTCATGGGACTCGTACGCATGGTCAAGTTAGTGTAGGCTCAGCTGAAGCTTGGACATCAACTGCGAGAGGCAGACAAAATTGGCAAGTAGAGAGTGAAGCGGCTGTCGAGCGAAGGCTGATGACACACGTGTGGAGGTCGCTTGCGCGGGCGTGGGCACGGTGATGCTCGACATGAGACAGGATGCTAGTTGCGCAACATTTGCGCGAATGTACCCGCAAACTACCCTCAGGCAGCGTTGCAAGCAATGAGTTGGATCAGTGAATTCAGCAAGGTTGGATCAGTGAATTCACCAAGGCCGCACGCAAGCGTTCGGCACGATGGAAGACAGCACTAGCAGAAAGATAAAGATTGACTTGGAAGTTTTTTTTTAATAATGAGGATAACTAGGCTATTTAAACAGAATAATCACCAGGATTTAACAAATCAAATTTTATTCATCAATAATCACCCTCCAAATATAATGCCAGATGACCTCTTTGTACAGAGATATCTTATGAAAAAATTTAACAATACAATACTAAATGTAGAAAATAAAATACCAAATAAATATAAAATTAATTCTATTATAATAAAATAAAATTAACTTCAAATATGGCTGCTTTTCAAATCTCCCAATCATTCCTGAATTTTAATCAAATCAAATCAAATTTGAATATAACTAATATGAAAATCTCCAATTAGCTCTAATTAATTTGAAAATCTCCAATTAGCTCTATGTTAATCCGTGTTCCCACCATTCATTTTTTAGAATAAGAACCAAAGTTGGGAAATGCAGTGTGCATGAGAAAATTTTGGTTTATTTTTCCTTTCTTATGTCTTTAAGATGTGTATTTCAACTTCTAGAGGGATGTCACCTTCAAGATTTCAACAATGGTTGCAAGAGATTTATAATGTAATAGTTGTATGTGGCAACTAAATAACAATAACATTTCTTCATTTAATAGAAGAAAGGAAGGAATTTAAAGTCACCTGAAAGACAACATATTGCAAATAGTTGGAGCAGGAGGAATGTCCATAAAAAGAGATGTAGCAAAAAAAGAGATGCGTCTTCGTGCCTCTAAATTGACAGGAATATCCATAGAGCCTTCCTTGACCGTGAGCATCAAAAAAAAACGTTTGACCTATTTTTCACTGGATGTTAATGAGTCTTATTGGCATCGCCAAAATGAAAAATAAAATAGCTTTGTACCTGTTCCTTCAAATGTCCTTTATCTGGAAGTGGAAAGCGTATGACAGAATGCTTGAGGACTTCACCTTGCTGAAGTGAGGGAACAATAAATCCCTGAGGATCTGATTTAAACTGCTCAGGTGCATGTTGCATGAGAAAACTACCCCTACCAGTCTCTTGCATAGAGGAGGAATCAATAATATCCAGTATCCTAAATCAAATGCTTCCATGCATCAGAAAGAGAAGAAAAAACTTTTAGCTTGAAATAGAGGATACTCCTTCCCACCACCTACCTGCCACCATCGACCATCATCTCTTTAACAAAAACTTCAAAGATATCTTGAAGTAAAATTATGAGTGGTCCTCTGTGACTTGGATTATTTTCAAACTTATCACAACATGTCAAATGATATTGTAATAAGTACAAATTAAAAAAAATGAAGCAGAAAATGGAAGAGTAAGGAGCAGGGTATAGAGCCTGAGGTAGATAAGATGGAACATGTCAAAACCATTACCAGTATTTCTACCAGCTTAATGACTTTCTCAAGCAAAACAGGCAGCAAATTCATTTTGAGATCTGTCAGGAGGCTTGAATTTGCCATGGCTAACTCAATTCCATCAAAAATGGCTTTTACAACCCTGTAAAACCACTTGATAAAGTTTGTTACACTGCTTTGAAAGAACAAATGATGTGGCACAAGTTGCAGGTTGTTCCAAGAAAGAAACCACAGATCTCAAGCATAAAATGTTAAAGATAATCACCTTCGATCAATGCTCCCAATCACAAGAAAATTGAAGATTTTCTTCACGGAATCATAGCACTCCTTTACAGCATAGAACATGTATTTGTCCTTTTTTATTTTTCTATAAAGATTCTCATGCTTTCCAACAAAATCACTGGCTATGTTCACTGCTGTTGAAAACTGGAAAGCAAACAAAATGCTAAAATATAGAAAATGAAATGATGACATGTGGATTTTCACAGGACAAAGTACCTTTGTAGCCAAAAGAAACAAAGGCCATCGCGCTGAGGTGTTGCCCAACTCCAATGAAAGTGGCATGATCATCAGATCCATCTCTCTACAATAAGCATTTAAACAGTTTAAACATATGGTTGAATACAAAATTTATGCCATTCGAAATTATTATTAAGTTTACCTGTTACTGATCAAGTCTTCAGCCCGAAAATTAGAAATAATCTGGTTCCACACTTGAGCAAACCTAGCTAATTCATCTCTCTCAACGTCTGAATTCTGAAGATCAAATGATGATTCGTTAGTTCTTTGTAATGTAGACCCAATCCAAGTAAAAAGGCTGACTATGCCAAGAGACTGAGGAGGAATGAAGACCTTGAAATTTCCGTTAGCCAAGATATCTTTGAAGATGCTTCTTTTTTCCTTGTGAGATGAATGAGCCACAAGAGAACCATTGAACATGGATGGGAAGGAGTAAAATTGACTTCTGACCATTCCAATTGTTCTAATCTGCATTACATTTGAAACTCAAACACAAAACTATTAGATGATTGTTGGCATGCAGTTTCAAAAATAGCACTGTATGGAAACAGACCTCACCAACATGATGAACAATGCCATAGACTCCCCCCAAAACTGTGCAGAAAACAGAATACCATATTTGTGTGTCCATAAAATAAACCTGCAAAAAAAACAACAGGCAATGGAAAAGATTACGAGTGACAGTCTGAATGGCTAATATTCATCCAACAATAACCAAGATTTCTCACAAGAACAATTGGGGCCCATACAGAAAGAATTGCTCCAGCATTGTTTTTAACTGAAGAAGGAAATCAGTTGTAATTAAGTGTTATAACCAAGAAATGAGAAACAGAAAGGTACTGGGAAAAGGAAATACCTTCTGGAAAAAATTCATGCCAATCATAAACATTTATACTAACTTTCATTATGTGCTTTGTTGGTTCTATAAGAGGCTTTATCTGCACCAATATAACAGTTAGAATATCGAAAGAAGAAGTAAAGCTGCAAGGGGCCAACCGCAGCTTATGAGCAGTAATAACATACTTTAGAAATTCTGGAATATATATAATACAAAAAAAGCCTTCAAATGAAGAAGTGTATATTTGCATGGTAGAATTGGTCGATCCTTTAACATAGAGATCATTTCCAAGGAACAATGACATTCTTAACATATAACATCAACTTCAGAACATTATCAAATGAAAAAGAAAAAAACATCAACTTCAGAAACAAATTCACATCAACATAATGAATACAAAAACTATAGCAAAGGTGGTGCTGGAAGTGCTCTTCAAGATAAGTCTTTCATGAAGAGGACAACTGAATATTTAACACAAATATAGCAAATTATTTAAATTTCTATTCTTAAGCATTTTTTATTATACACCATCCAGTTTAGCATAAGCTAAAAGCACAAAATGTAATCAAATAATTGATCAGCTTTGATCTTGGCCTTTCACATAATGATCAGGATTAGTGGTCTTGACTTCAAAGACACTAGTCATTGTTCACATGAAGTCTACTGTGAAGAAGAATTCAAGTTTAACTTCATGTCAATAGGAAATCTTCCCTTCATCTATCTATCACTGTGCAGTTGTATGTGCATATTCTGTTGGTCATGTAAACCTTACTTTGTTGATAGCATAACATTACAAGGATAGCTCTTTGTTAGTCACCTGAAAGTAATAGCTGAATAACATTTTGCTTGACAATAAAATAATCCAAAACATTGTGTACCTGAAAGTGGGAAGTCAATATGTTAGCAAGAAAATTTTATTTAAGTACTATAATATAATAAAAAATAAATTACTTGAAAAGAGAAACTTGGGATTCCTGCATTCCTCGCCCTACAAATAGATTAGGCTGCAAAATACAATGACAAAAAGCCTAATCAACAAAAACAAGAGAATAAGACCATTTGAGACTTTATCAACAAAACAAGAAATAGTTTAAATAGAAATAAGTGCCCTAATAATTACTCCTTGGCTCACAAAGTAAAACAATCTGACTATGGATATTAATTTTTCTAAGGGATTTGGCATAGTAACTTTATGCCACAGCTTTTAAAAAATGTACCACAGCCTCTTAAACAGAGTCATAACCTGCATAAGTTGTTGCTTAACCACTAACCATTTCACATCACATTGGTTTAGTGCGTAATTTGTTTATAGGTGCTTTATCTCATAAGTGGTAGGACAACGAATAAGCTATATGCTATTACTTAAGATTAATAATGCTAAGCTCTAAATACGTCAAAATTTAAATCATATATGGCATCCATCTTGCATTGATTTAATGCAAAGATGCCTCAAAACATTACCATTCTCACTCTGATGCAAGAACGTCAGATTCATGTTGATAGGTCACAGAAGAAAGCCTTCATCAACGTTTCCCGTAAGTAAATAACAATGTAGTCAAAGTTATTGCAAAAGATAGGATCTTTTAGAATACCTTCTACTTCCAACAATCACGAAAAACAACAATGTTCAAAATCTATATCAAAGTAATAATCCACAATTGGTCATAATATCAATAATTAAGAATTCTAATGAAGTGGTCTCAGCACGTCAGAACTCCACCTTATACTCGGTTCCTTTCTCAGCCTTAATACCGCAAAAGGATTCTTAAGAATCCACTATCAATTCGTCAGCATGATGGCTAGCATATGGGCTTGACATGGAGATGGTTGTTCCATTTTTTATTTGCATTCACAAACTATATCCATATTTTATGAGTTAGCTTTGCAGATAATAATAATTATTTATGTATATGAAATCCCAATGGAACTAAACAATTATTGACTTGACTACAAAATTTTGATCGGTTTGATAATTCAACATGTTAAGTTAACCGATTGACTTACCAAATATGTTGTATAGCTCATGTAATATACACTATGAGTTTATACATAATATGATATGTACTAACCTCTATCAGAGGTATTATTCTTTAGTTTGCACATACCATCATTGTTATCTATTTACTAAACATTGTTTACCGATAATTTGTTTTTTTTTTGTACAAATTAAGCTTAGATGGGCAAAGACAAGAAGTAGTACTTATCCTAGAATTCTATAAAGATTTAGATTTGATCATGTATCCTAAAAACATAAACTTATTCAATGAGGATGGTCAAGGCACAATGTCAATGTCAAATCTAATTTTAACTAAACGAACCAAACTGACTGAACTTTGCATGACCAGTTCGATTTTTTATTTGTAATTTTATTTGGCTGGTTTGGTTTCCTAAATTGAAAAAACAAAACTGATTCTGCAAACTGATCATCTCCACACCCATACTCAAAGCATACCACATGCTGCAAAGAACACTCCTACCTTCAGCTCCATTAGCAATGCAAGCAATAAAAGTATTAACATGTCTGCCGAAATGAAAAACCTTATTTTTCAAGCAAAGGACAATTTTTGCCTTCATTAAAAGATTATCCCTCCCTTTGTTTTTTATTCATTTTATTGCTATGCTAATCGTCCTGCGATTACTAGTGATTCCAACTTCATGTTCCCGAGTTGCAGAGAACAATCCGAACTAAGGCAATCTTTCCGAATTCGCTCTAGGGTGCCCGATCTTTTTTATGTTCCGCTGGCGAAAGGATGGAAACTGGTTCCAAGCATAGACCCGCTTGCCCGAGCTTTTGTAAGTCGAAGCACTTTTGAGAAGTTTTAAGCTTTTTTGATATATAAAAAGAAGAAAAATTATTTTAATATTGTGATTTATGAAATAGATTTATTTTATTATTAAGTATTGTGTTGTGATGTGAAATAAATTTGGTTTTATTTAGTGAAGTATGTATGGATATGAAATAAAGTTAATTTTTAATGTTAAAATTTTTATATGATTTGAAACAAAATTAACTTTTAAAATTTAAATTTGTGTATTATGTCAAATAAATATAAAATATAGAAGGAAGTGGAGTTTGCTGGTGTGTTTAACTCCAACTAAACGAGTGCCTAGATGTTAGGGAATCCCATGCGTTTGACAACACCGCCTTCTTAGGATAAATTCCTCATAATGCAATATGGAAGCGCAGAGCTATATCGAAAAACACAGCAACACGATCCCGATGCAAACATCAAAGAAGAAAACAAAAAATACAAATCTGAGAAAATGTTACTATCGTACCAGGATAATTCTTAGAAAAGGATTACAAGAGATCACACCCTAACCCTCTCAAATCTTAGAATTGTTCTCTCAAAATAGTGACCTCCTGAAGGATTATATTAGGATGTACAAGAATTTACTTATAGAGAAACCTATCTAACATATGAATCATTCAAAATATACAAATTTGTTACTAAGATTGTATGATCGGTTCATCGATCGGATGTCCAATCATCATCCATTCAATGCCAAGATTTTCTCGAGGTTTAGGACAGACAATGATCGGACAATTGATCTTCCTGAATCCCCTCAACTGTGCTGACTTCTCCAACTCGCTCGATCGTCTACCTAATGATTCATCATTCATCAAAGCAGCACTGCAAAGCTTTAGGCCCATCAATCTCCCATTTGGAGAATTATCTTAATGAAACATTTCCAATACTCAACCATGTGACCCATTTCTTCAGCAATCACTCTCCTTCCTAATGTGGCAATACCTCCTCATCAATCTACATAAAGGCCAACAAAGGCACTACACAACCTTGATTTCTTTATAGTAATCATCTTGGTAAGCTTATTGGATGGTTTTCAGAACTAAGAAATTTCATTACTGATCGCATCTCATCATTTATCAAGCTCCTGATATGATGATACTTGAGATGAATGTGTTTTGTCCTCAAATAAGATACCGGAATACGGGCTAGATAAATAAAAAACTACCACTGAATAATTAGTTGTCTTCTTCTTTGTTAATTTCCTTCAAAAAGGTCCTCAAGCACAACTCCTTCCCAGCCTTTAAGATAATAATGTACTCGACCTCTATGTTGGACAATGCAACACATTAGTAAAGCCTAAACAACCAACTTATAGGAATCGTACCAAAAGTAAATACATATCCTAAAGTACTCTTCCTATAATTAAGATCACCATCAAGATCCACATCCATATAACTTTCCCGCAGCATCATGTAGATATCTTCCTCCAAATCATTATCATTTTCACATCCAACTGCTCCAAAAAAGTCTTGCACAACAACAATACTTAAAAGAGTCATAGCCAATCCAACATCCATTGAAAATATCTCGACATAAAAAATACCTTCCTTTTGTTAGAAAACCTTTCTCCATCATCATGCCCTGTACATCATGCCACCATCAGCCGCTTTCTTTACATCTAGTAAAGGAGAGAAACTCCCAAATCTATTTTTCATCAATGAGTTGAACTCATGTTGCATGGAAAACACCCTAGACACAAAACCTTCCATTCACTTCACTTCGAAATAACATTCTGGCCCACCAGAATCATTATACAACAAATATATAAAGATGATGAATACCTCTGAACTGGCTCAGAAGTTCTACTTTATCCCCTCAAAGTAAGCGTGGCGCCAGAAGGGTTACCACTGCTCTAAGATTCGTCATCAAAATTAAGTAGTAGTAGGGTCAAATACCTCAAGCTAAACTTCCTCTAACCCATCCTTTCCAGCTCAATCTCACATGCTTTCTGTGGTAAACCACCAAATTCCAACAAAGACTTGTATACAGTACTCCCATCAAATGTAACATAATTGCTCCTGATAATCTCCCTATTCGATTCATCCTAAAATTTGTAGGCATAGAGATTATCTCCGTAGCAAAAAAAATAGCACTTTACTGCCTTAACATCCAGCATATCTCCCTCCTCTACATCCGCATACATATATGAAAGAAAACAAAAAACTTTCACGTGAGAGAGATCTACCTTCTTTCTATTCTATTCTGATCATCTTGATGCCATTGCCTACACAAAAATCTTTGAATCTATTGTTTCCATACTCACGAATGTTTCCACTTAACTCTTCAAACCATTTTTATTTTTTATCTTAGCCTTACATTTCTTAAAAGTCAGAAAAAATATCATATTTACTCTTCAAGAAACAAATTCATATCTTTCAAGTAGGGTCACCAATGGAAGTCATATAGTGAGATCCACCAAGAAAATAATTACTAGCACATGCCCCCAAACATCCACATGAATCAACTCCATTTTGCATGCATGTGATTCTCCTCCCATTATAGACTTCCCATTATAGAGAAGCTAACACATCTTTGCATACTGAGAATATAGTCTTCACAAAGACCTACAACCATAGATTTTAGTTTCGGAAAGTAACCTCTCGAGGCTATCATCTTCATTCCATTCTCACTCATGTGGCCCAATCTGTAGTGTCACAACTTCAAGTTCCCATATGCAGCCAACATCAGCAGCAATTCAATTTCAATCGATCACATAAATTGTACATCACTATGGTCTATGTAATGCTAGGATGGTATAGATCATATCATGAGTACTTAGAATAATATCGATTGAGATTTATTGGGTCGAGTCTAAACTGTGTTGAAGTGAGAAGATATCTGATGTAAGGTGAGGTGCACTCAATATTTCTTCGTCGACGTTATTGGCAAACTTAGCAAATTTAAGTCACTGATATTATAACTTATCTACCATTATTTTATGTTATTTTTCACATTGTAGGCATTTATTTAGCAAATTTTAGTCACTGAGGAATGATCATTATTATGTATTTTCATGTTACATATTTTGGACTATATGGGTTATGATGAGTAATATGTAATTTTGAATTTATTTGAGTTAATAGATAATAATAAGTTATTAGGATATTAGGTCCATGGCAATTAGGGAGTTGACTTTCACATTTTCTTTTTCAAGGATGGCCAATCCCCCTCTCCCTCCATCCTTTGGTTTTCCCTTCAATGAATAAAGGGGATGACAGTCAAAGCATTACTTTATTCTTTTATATATTTACAGAATTTTTATTTGGAGAGATTTTTATGTTAAACAAGAAATTTGGAGGATCCCCATCCTTCGACCATTGGCTCCAATTCCACCACGGCCAATTGCTTGCAGCTGCTTTGGGGAAGTTGTTAGTATCATCATGGAGTCATGATCTTCATCCTAGCTGTGGAAGGGACCATCAGTTCGAAGGACTTCATGCGAGAGGATCACTTGGAGTTTCACTCGGATTTGACACCAGCTCCTGTCGTGAATTAAAGGAGCTTGAGCCCTCTAGTTATCTCTTTGTTTTTCCCTAATTGTTCTTCGTTGTATGCCCATTTACTTGTTAATTTCTGTGCTTCACAACTGTGTAAAATCACGAATATTATGAGGTTTGCCTCTATTATTCTAAGTGCTTACTTTTTATAAGTTATTTTTTTATGACTATGGCTAGTTGTCTAGTTTATCTTCTATCACCCCTAAAATCTATAAGTTGTGCTATATCATTTAGTTTATTATTATTTAAAAGTTAAAATTCCTCTTCGAAGTTCACAATCAAAAACATTGTTTAAAAAATAATAATACTAATAATAACAAAATATTTTGTCCACTACATGTCCATCATTTTGGTATGAGAGCACGCTTTTTTAGGTTTTACATTTTAAAATGATCTCTTTAGGGTAATAATCATGTCATTCTTTTGATTATAACATATACCCACAGATTACTGGATAAATCTGCAAAAGTTTGAATTATTCTGCAAATTCTAATTCATTTCGACAAATTTCACAGTTAGGATTTTGCATTCTATACTTTCCCTGGGCATTTTTGAAATTCTATTTTGTTCTAGAAAATATGACAAGCAATTTTATCCTCTGTTTTAACTGATTTGTAATTTTCCAAACAATTTAGCCTCTGTTTCCCCAATATTATAGTTAGGTCCAGTGCATCCAGGTTTTGACAGCACTACATATAGGTCATAAGGATAAAACTCTTAGAAAATTACAAATTTAGTGCATCTTCTTTTGAAAATTCACCATGTCATTAAGAAGTGGATGTAATTACCAAGATTGATTAACGGAAGCACAAGGAGATGCATTTTTGATCTAATTAAGGGATCAAATGGAAGATTTATCAACTCATGTGAAAGCTTTAGAAGCAACTCATAACCCCAACCCTGATCCAACTGATCTCAATTTACATGCTTGAGAAGGTGGGGTGAGAATGAATGACAGCCACTAGCCAACGAGGAAGCTGAACATCAACCTATGGGCAGAGGAGGTAGGTTTAGAGATGTGCTACCCAGAAACATACCTAGTGGTCGAGAATGCTTTGAAGAAACATGGAATTCGATATGATCACTCATGTATAACTATACCACAAGGTCATGTACCTCATGATCCCTGCAATGATTTTGGGTATCCTCAGCGATACAGAGGTGAGCATTATAGGCAATTTCAAGACCCAGTTGATGATTTTGAGGTCACTACAAGGGTGAAACTAGGCCCTCCTACTTTTGACAGACGTATGGATCCAAAAGCCTTCACCGACTGAATGGTAGATTTAGACCTTTATTTTGAGTGGATCCCTATGCATAACAAGAGGAATGTGAGATTTGCTTGAATGAAATTATAAGGTTATACTAGGGCACACTGGATGAGATAAAAGAAATGTTAAAACAAAAAATATCTTCCTCACATATCGTCATCAATTACTTGATGAGTGTACCTCTATTAGACGGGAATCTAGTTTGGCCACCAAGTATATGACTCGATTTGATAATCTAATTATTCGAAGTGACCAGTCGGAGGACGTTAATGTGACTGTCACATTTATGGACGGGATTACAGTCAGATATTAAAAGGGAGCTGACCATTTATGATGATTCTATGGTGAAAGAGAATGAGAGTACACTTCAAGTTCGATAGTATCTATGTGTCCCTTCTATTTGTAAGCAAGCAATCATCCTCAAGGTATCCTCCCGCAAGACAACCCCTCAACAAAATCCTACCAATACTAAAAGGAATTCAAGCAATGTCGTTGATCTGAAGGGTAAAACAGTTGCTAGTGCTTTGTCCATCTAGAAATTTACACATCACACATCAGAGCAATGGGCAAGGAGGAAGAACCAAATAAGGAGGATGAAGAAGTTGTGTATAAGCATGAGGACACAACGATTGATGTTGAGGACGGACAACCAAGTTCGCATTGAGCAGTGATGTGGTGCGTGCTTGCCACACCTCAGATGGGCCGACTAGCATTGAACTGCCATTTCTTCACACTTACTTCAAGTGTAAGGATAAATTTTTCAAACTGATAATTGATAGCGATAGCTGTATGAACGTCATTTCAATTGCCAATATTTCTAAAATAGGATTAAAAGCTGAACCCGACCCTCAGCCTCACAAAGTCGCATCGGTGGATCAAACTTCTATCCATATAACTCAATGTTGCAAAGTGTCGATCACTTTGGCCATCTATTCGGAGGATATTTGGTGTGATGTTATACCCATGGACATGACTCAGATATTATTGGGCTGACTATAGCTTTATGACCAAGGCATCACACATTACGGCCCTTCAAACACTTGTGTTTTCAAATACAAGGGAGAGAATACAGTGTTGATGCCAACTCCTAAAGATTGTAAGAATGTGATGCTTAAAGAAACATTACATCTCTCTGAGAAGAAGAAAGTCTCCACTTGATGTCTCCAAAGCAAATGGAGAAAGAAAGTAAAAGTGGCAACCTAGTCATTGCATTAGTAGCACTTTTATCTTCTGAGGCAACCCATAACATTATTGAGATCCTAAAAGAGGTGAGTTCGATCGTTTCAAATTTTCAAAATGTGACCAAAAAACTTCCTAATGAGCTTCCCCATCTACTGGACATTCAACATGCCATAGACCTAATTCTAGGATCGTCTTTACCTCATCTTCCTCATTATAGGATAAGCCCCACTAAGCACAAAGAGCTTAGGTGTCAAGTACAAGAACTCTTAAGAAATATCATTTTCCGAGAAAGTATGGTACATTGTGTTGTTCCTACCCTTCTTACCACTAAGAAGGTTGGTAGTTGATGTATGCATGTCAATTCTACAGCTATCAATAAGATCATAAGTAAATATCATTTTCCAATCCCTAGGTTGGATGATATGTTAGATATGATAGCCAGATATGTTTATTCTCGAAGATCAATTTACGAAGTGGTTATCATCAGATACTAGTGCGAGAAAGCAACGAATGGAAGACAACCTATAAAATCAAGGATGGTCATTATGCATGGCTTGTAATACAATTTGGTCTATTTAATGCACAAAATACTTTTATGAGAATGATGACTCAGTCATGCAACCTTTCATCACAGTGTTCCTTGTCATCTATTTTAACGACATTTTAATTTATAGTAAGTCACAAAAGGAACACCTTTCTCATATCAGATAAATTCTTATAGTCCCACAACATGAGAAATGATATGTAAATCTGAAGAAATGTCACTTTATAACTTTTGTCATTTTCTTAGGATTCATTGTATCAAGCGAGGGATTTTCTGCTAACCCCTCTAAGAATTTTGCTATTCAAGATTGGCCAACGCCAAAAACTATTCACGATGTGCGTAGTTTTCACAGATTTGCTACTTTTATTGCCACTTCATTTGTAGGTATAGTGCAATTACTATCTTTATTACTAACTGCTTAAAGAAGGGTGAATTTAAATGGACCGCAGCTGCTAAGCGAGCTTTCCAAAATATAAAGCAAAAGCTTATTGAAGTGCCAGTTCTGCGACTTCCCAATTTTTGGGAAAGTTTTTTCAAGAAATATTTTGGAAAAAATTTTGAGATTGCATGTGACACCTCTAGTAAAGCAATTGGAGGTGTGCTAAGTTAGAAGGGAAATCCCATCGCATACTTTAATGAAAAACTGAACGAAGCATGACAGCAATATCCTACATACAATAAAGAATTTTACACTGTTGTTCAAGCCCTCCCAAATTAGCAACATTACCTTATAGCCAAAGAATTTATCTTGTATTTTGATCATCAAGCACTTAGATACTTAAGCTCTCAAAAAAAAATTTAACTGTCAAGCACGCCATGTAGGCATCATTCCTCTAAGAGTATACATTTTTGCTGAAGCATACAGCTGGAGTCAATAATAAACCTATCGATGCCCTTAGTCGAATGATTGTGCTTTAACAAGCTATGCAAGTTAAAGTCAAGGGCTTTCATATCTGGAAGTCTGAACTGTAAAGACTTCGGGGCTGCTATACTTGTATTTGAGATGGACCCTCCCATAACGATACTGAGTATGAAATTTTAAAGGAATATCTTTTTCAAGGTTAGAAATACTGAGCTTATCCAAGAAATTCATAGTGGAGGTGCAGCAGCTCACTTCGGCAGGGATAAGATTATTATGTGAGATAGACCCTCCCATAACAATACTAGTGCGAGAAGGCAACGAATTGAAGCCATAATGAGCTCCTGCTACCCAATAGAATATTTTTACTATCAAATTAATATATGATAGTTTTCTTATTACTTTCAAGTGAGATCTACAAATTATGAAATGTTTTAAGTGCTGCCCAATATGTTTATTTGAATTAGGGGTTCTATTCTCAAGTTACATGGTGACTTCTTGTGAATGAGCAACATAGGAGTACTACATTTTGAAAAAAAAAGTTTTGGTTAACACATCATGTTCATTGCATATATGCATAATTATTATCTATTTTTTATTGTAGAAGCGCAACAAAATCTAGTCAAGTAAATTATGAAATTTTATTCTGAAGTTTAATATATGAGCACCATAACTCATGTGGATAGACTTCTTTGGTGCTAGAAATCGCTTCAAGTGGCCCATGATGAGATTTGAATATAGGAGCAAAATCTTAGCAAGGACATAAGTTTCTGTTCCTCCACGAGGATTTCTAAAACCTCTGGCCAATAGGTTATATATTATCTTCTCATTTGTGCATATTCGATAGGATATATATATATTGCACATCATATGCATTTTAACTGTTTGTGGCATGAATTTATCTTTTTGTGTGTCTGAAAACTTATTAGGAATGACTAGTTGATACATGTGCGTGTTTATAAGGATAGTTAAATTAAGTAGCATTGTGTATTCATTTACATTTATTGTAAAAAAATCTTCTTATTGAGTAGTAAACTCACTCTTTTACACCAAAAATTTATATTGAAAGTAACACTTGGGAGTGAAATTTTGCATCTTTTGAAAGTTGTGGGTGACTTCCTCTTTTATATAGGTTGTGATGTAATTGTCAAGTGACAGCTTTTGGATATGTTTGTGGAAATCATGTGTATATATGTTTTGGGACATGTATATATAAAAAGTATGTATATCAAAAATTGTCGATTTGTATGATGTGTATTGTAAATATTTAGGATTATAATGTTTATACACACTTGATGGTTGTATATATAAATATGGAATGGAGAAATTTTAGTTGCTATGATTAATTGTTTGGATATTAATTATTTAAAATAATTATGCTATTACATAATTAATTTTAAATAGTTCATGGCACGTGGTTCATTTTATTGAATCACGAATCGTGACAGTAGTCGTCTCAATGGTCGTCCTAAATTAATGGTCTCAGATGAGATCTAAAATTTAGGAGTTATTTCTGGAAAACTTTTTGGAAGAAACTAGGAACTAAATTTTTTTATTTTACTGCAATCATCCTCAAACTGATAGACAAACTGAGGTGGTAAATAGAAATTTAGAAAATTTATTACAATATTTAGATGGAGAGCGCCCTACTAGCTGGGATTTGTTGTTATCTATAGCCGAAATTACTTTTAATAATTATTTTAACCAGCTTATTGGTAAAAATTCATTTCAAATTGTTATTGGTTGTGATCCCCACCTACATGTTCATCAAGTTGACCTTCCACCAACATATATAGCTAATGATCTTGCACATTCATTTGCACAATATATGCATGAACAATATACTAAAATCAAGAGAAAAGTTGGCATTGAATTACGATAAAATTAAGTCTAACATTGATAAACATTGACGATTTGTAAAGTTTAAAGAAGGCAATGAAGTCATGGCTATGGTACAACCTTATTAAGGAAAATTAATGGTAATGTCTGAGTAAGAACTTCCACTAGAGTTAGATATTAGTTGTACTTTCAATGTATCTAATCTGACTAAATACCTAAAACCCATCTCTACTACTTACTCTTATACATTTGTTACGGCACCTTCTACTATGGCTTCATCTATTAGCTCCACCGATTTACCTGTTAGTCATCCTGATCCTATTCCTCAAGATATTCCTGGAGGACACGATTGAGAACTCGAGCATGCAACCATTACTCCAACCGATCCAGTCCTCCCAGATGTCCATTTAGGACAACATATTACCAGATCTCTTATTCCAAATCAAGTTGTTGCTGAGCAGAGTCGGACTACTTCTGATTATAGATTCCTGATCAATTGGAAGGTGCTCTACTATCTGATGATAGTTGGTTTACATTATAGGACTTCCAGGTATCATACCCAAATTTTAGGCAGGTAATATAGGAGTATCACTCAACAGCATCGTGTTCTTTCCAGTCAGAGGGAGATGTTGTAAGGCGTACTCAATATCGTCCCCATCGACGTCATCAACAGACTTAACAAATTTTAGTTGCTGACATATTGTGGCTTATTTACCTATATTTTATGTCATTTTTCATATTGTGGACATTTATGTATTTAGGCATTTATATTATATTTTTATTTAAAGTGACAAATGACCATTATTATGTATTTTCATAGCACTTATTTTAGATTATATGGGTTATGATGAGTGACATGTAATTTTGAATTTATTTGAGTTAATAGGTAACGATAAGTTATTAGGTTATTAGGTCTATGAGAATTAGAGAGTTGACTTTCATCTTCTCTCACAACTTTCACCTTGTCTCTCTTTTATGGATGACCAATCCCCCTCTCCCTCCATCTCTTTGGTTTCCCCTCCAATGAATGAAGGAGGTAGAAGTCAAAGTTTGAATCCTCCAATTATCCCTTTGTTTTTTCCCTTATTGTTCTTTGTTATATCCCATTTGCTTGTTATCTTTTAGGTTTCACTAATGTGTAAAAACCATAAATATTATATGGCTTGCTTCTATTATTATATGTGCTCACTTCTTAGAAGTTACTTTTTTCTGGTTGTGGCTAGTTTATCTTCATCACCCCTAAAACCTACAAGTCATTATATCATTTAATTTATCATTTTTTAAAAGTTAAAATTCCTCTTCCAAGTTCACAATTAAAAGAAAAACAATTTTAAAATAATAATAATAAAACATTTTCTTCAATGCATTTCAATCAATATCATTTAAGATGTTTAAACTATCTAGGCCAACCTAAAAGTGTGAGAGGTTGACCCATGTAACAGTGAGTTGCAATTGTGCAAAATTGGCTGCACAGTTGACCTAAAGTTGACCATGACTTGTGGAGTTGACCTGGACTTCTGGAGGTCGACTTTGGACAATGAACGAAGTAAATAGTGGGTTGACCATAGGTCAACTTAAACCTATTGACTGCTTAAATATCATGTTGTTTGGGGGACTTTCTATATAAAGGAAGGGGGTGTTCTTAAGCTTAATGATGGTCTTCTTACAAATATTTCGATCCCAATTAATTGTTAATCTCCTAATGTATAACCAATAAAAGAGTAATTTATGGGCAAATAGCTGGTGATCAAGTATTCAAATTCTCTCTATTATGGTAGGCAATCATTCTCCTAGAGCATCAAGTTCCATCAATAAAAGAAGAGTTGTAAGTAGTGGTTCACTTGTTCTATATTGTATCTTATTTTTTTTGTTTGTCCCTCACACAGATAATGAGAACAGCCTCTAATTAGTGATTAGAGAAGGTGATTTGTAGCTCCTTCACTTGCCAGTTAAGAGGGCTCCTAGTGCAAATTAGGGAAGATGCTTCTTATGCCTCACATTAAGGGTGAAGAAGGTTAGATCATACCTTGTGGATCCTTCAATTGGTGTGAAGAGTACCTCTAGAGTAAACTAAAGGAGGATTGTAAGGGATTCACTGCATAGAAAAAAGGCATGACTGATATAGTGATTTGGATTGAGATGGCCGAAAGTAGGCACAAGTGCGCCAAACCATATTATGTCGTGTGTTCATGAGTGATTTCATTACGTTCTTGTACATTTACTTATATTGCTTCTGCTTGTATATTCATTTGATCGCTAACATGTGCTCTCATGTGTTTTATTTGAAAGTATATCGGAAAGTAAATTAAATTTTTAATTCTATAATTATTTATTCACCCCTCTCTACATGCAACTCATATGTTCTTATAAAATTTTCTTTCTACATCCCATCATATTGTGGTGATTTCTGCAACACGTCTAATCCTTTGTGTAAGCATCCTTCATCCAACGGATATTGTAAGATCCAAGCTCCACATACAAAACATACCTATGCCCCAACACCAAAGTCCTAATAGTATCTCCGCTAAAACTTAACCAAATTCCTCCTCAAGCAATGAGACAAACAATGACGTCGACGTCCTAACACATGGGCCTTGTTTGGTATAATGCTTCAAAATAACCCTAATAACTCTTTTTATATTAATTTCACATCCTATACAAAATCAACTGTATGCCACATCATACATATATATCTCAATATCAAAATAACTTTATTTCATATCATACACATATATAATATTTTCTCTCTAATCCAAAAATATCCGACAAAAGAGCGCATGGTGTCGATGTCACACGTCACAACATCAACACTTCAAATGCCATCCCGGTCTACACCCAACACAAATTGGAAAAATAATGTCTCAAAACTGACAACAAGTCGAGTCAAAGAGCGTAACGCCTCCATATTGATATACTGTGTAACACCCAAGACCAAAGAAGGTGAGGAGTGGCCTGAAGTGACCCAATCCAAAGATGGTGAGGAGCATAGCTCCTAGCAAGCGTTTAGAATGACAAAGGAGCTGGAACTCATGTCAAACTTCAAGGTGGAAGGGTACAAAATGATAGTCCAACATTGGTAATGGAGTAGGATTCTCGATATATATAAGTAGTAATGTGACCTTAAGATGTTAAGCTGCCTTCTGTGAGTGCTTGAGATAGAAAAATACTTTAATAGATGACCTCTTAGGAAGTCCTCATGGTGCACCAATTCATGAGCTAAAGCAAACAATGCCTTAACGTCTAGGTCACGGAACATTACACAATGGTCGAGAGAGAACCAATAAGAGCCCTTGAGGTTCAACCTCAAGGCCCTTTTCATCCAAGACTCAACTTCAACTTGGTACAAGGTTTCTAGGCCCAAAAATAGCTAGCAAACCCGTATGAATTTGGAGCTTCTGTCAAATACCTGGAAACAATGCAGTGCCACCCTAATCCCATCAAAATCACACATGGATTAGGAAATAAAGCAGAGTTCATCTGCTACATTACTACAAGTTGTGGAAAAGGTACACGGGAGACTCTAACAAGTTGCTTGAGAAACACACAACACCATATCCATCTAACTTGCTATAAATAGGAGACAAACTGTAAATCAATCAAGTAGAAATTCAGAATTTTTGGAAAACTCTGCCCATTTGTCTTCTTTATTTACATCTAACAAAAACAAAACTTAACTCCTTATTGCATAAGGAATCTTTGGTCAGAACTTGAGCCGAAGGAACCCAGGTTACAATTCACAAATCACAGTCAGCATAACATCAACATACCATCTTCTCAAAATTATAGCTCAAAACTTGTAATCAAGTTTCATTAGTCTAACCAATTTCTAGTCGAAGCAACTTCAGTAAGTTGGTTGCTCTTCTTTCTAATGAATACCCTCATAACTTATGTTCTATATGTGATTTCCTTTTCCTGAAGAACTATTACTTCTACTTTCAGCTCGACCATGCCAAATTATTACAAATTTAAAAGAACATATGCTTGGGTCCAGAGGATAATTTCCCATTACATGTTTTATTTCTTTTTAGGAATATTGCAAACAATGACATTAAAAAAGATGTACTTCTTACCTTCAGATAAACGTAAATTTGTAGAAGCACCAACACTTAAGTTGTTCGATCCTTCCCTTCCGGGACTAGAATTCTCAATTTTCGTACTGTTACTATACTTGATTAAAATTTAAATTTTCAAAAAGATTCATTTTGATGATAACCATTGACATTTCTATTAAGTTAAACATAGGGAGCTCCAAGAAAATAAAAAGGCATCAGGACCAATGAAATGATAGAGATAAGTGGACTTTAAAAAAAAATCCACCAAACATCATGGACAAGTGCAGTTACCCAAATTTAATCCCTTCCGAAAGTTGACTAACTTCAAGCAGCATATGCAACAACATATGCTTGCGACTTAGTTTTACAGTACTTGTTTCTAGTAATGAATATGGTAAAGATATGGTATCATCTATGGCTATTTACTAGAAGCTATAGGCCCAACAACCAAAATTTTCTAATGCATACAAAGTGTAGTAAAGATATGATAATGTGCAAGGAATAAATCATGCTTCAGAAACAAAATAATCTAGTCAAGTAAACTTTAGCACAATAACATAAATATAGTACTTCAATACCATAAAAACGTACCTGGGTCCACCATGATAGAATCTTGCAAACCCGCCAACTGGAAGTCTCAACGTAGCTAGTGATAGCAGGGACAAAAAATAGAGCAACCCCAATAAAGTTGCTTATAAGGTAAATTAGAACAAAAATTACATATAGTGATATGCAGAAGTTGTCACTATTACTCTCAAACTGCTTGGTGGAACAAAAAGAACTTTCATGAGAAGTAATATATGTAATAGGAAGAGTGATAATCCATATCAAGGCGACAAAGAACTTCAAAAGATATCTGAGTTTCTCGCTGAAGTGAATGTTATGCCTTGCTTTCCACATGAAGGAAATATCAAGAACCACTGTAGCAACGAAAACGACACTTTAGAAGTAATTTAGTTTCAACCATAAGGAGTAAAATCATAAAATAGCATAAGTTGTACAGCAAAATTAAAGGGGAAGTCATTTGCAATGAAAAATAGTTGAGCTACCACAGCTTCCTTGCAGAACAAAATGAAAAATGGTGGAAGGTATTTATATTTTTTACTTAAAATGTAACTGTTCAAAAAATGCTGCGGTCTAAAAGATTAAAGAATAACAACGTTTTCAAAGTTGATCTCTTATATTGTAGCATAAATCATGCAGAAGGAATATATATATATAATTGCTGTCAAATATCATTGGAAATAGAATAAATGAAATGTAGAAAAATGACAAAACGAAAGGAACATGACTGAAGCCACATAAATAAGAGTTGTTCCGCCTAAATAATAGCCATTAAAGAAGGTATGTGCTTTGTCCATGAGTTGCACTTAATCACCATCATGATAACCAAAAACCACTTGCCACAATGTGACTTAAGATATAGGAAAATCTTTCCACTGCCATATGATTGTGCTCTATATAAAAAAATGTTTTGAAATCAAGTTCAACAAAGAATAACCTGTCTGATGAGAAATTTATTCCAACATACTAGTAGTTTATAAATACCATAACACCTACTGATAAACCTCTAGGAATGTACTATTGTTCCTATCCTGTGATTAGTGATAATCATGGGTTCTGATCTTGATAATTTGCTTAGGTTAGTTCTTTACTAACAAATATCAAGCTAGATTGTGCAGCCTTCGGAGTTCAATTGAGTTTAACAGTGATCAAGTCAAAGAAATCAATAGAAAATCCTCGACCTTTGTCAATACAGTTGGAAGTGAAACAGTCGTAGGATGGAACAGAGCATTGTGTCCACCCTGTGTGATCTTATTTGAAGCATGTGGAGCGTTCAAGACGCATAATGAAGTCAATAAGACTACCTGAAGATCTCAATTGTCAAATCTAATGTATTTTGGGTTAAATTTGGATAGATTTAAGCTGTAAAGCTATTTTTGAGTGTGAGATGATAAAAAAGTAAGAAGAGCACTCAAGACACCTTAAGATGGTTATAAATTAACATATTCTATGCCCTAAAGGGCTTGAAGTGTGCAAAAGTCTCAAGACAAGCAAAAAATAGTGTTGAATTTACTTTGGCTTTCGGCTAATTAAACCAAAAGTAATAACTTAGTACATGTAACAGCCCAGCCCACTATACATATTGTCCTCTTTAGCTCCACTGTACATCCACTAGAGGTAAGGGTGGTGTGTTCTCGAATATAATCTTCTCATGCTTTGTTGATGTGAGACTTGCCAATGGGTACATCCCACATAGAGGTCACATTGCATATTCAGTATTAGATCTACAAAAATAAAGACTTCTAGAATCTAAGGTACAACTCCATAACTCGGACTTCACATTGGCCTCACATCCAATATTATCAACAAAAAGAATATCTACGAAAAGCATACAATAATACCCCTTCGGTTGATTGTGTCCGATTAGGACCTCCATAACTAATGCAATGAGATATGGACTAAAAGCTAAACCTTGGTCTAACTTAATTGCAATAAAAAATCCTTAATCAAATGTGACAACCACTTATACATGTCTTTAATAACTTATTAATGAATATGATAAATAAAGTATTTCAGCCTTATCTAAATTAGTTTGTTATAGGCCTCATTTAATGACATACTTGTCTATTCAAAAAAAAATTGAAAAATCATATGTAGCACTTACATATGGTATTGTGAAAGCTAAGAAAACACAAACTATACACTAAGTTCTCTAAATGTGAATTTTGGCTATAAAATATTATTTCTTGGTCATATAATTAGTGTAGCTAAAATTATAATTGATATTCAAAAGATTTCAATAATAGTTGATTGGCCGAGATCTACAAATGTAACAGAATTACGAAATTTTCTAGGATTAGCTGGCTATTATAGAAAATTTGTCAAACGATTTTTTCAGATAGCTCTGCCTCTGACTAATTTGACCACAAAAGTGTTAGTTTTGAATGAAATTTTGATTAATAAATTAGCTTTCACAAATTAAAAAAATGTTAGCATTACCAGAAAGAATAGATGGTTTCCAAGTTTACAGTGATGCTTTCATCTGAGAATTGGGTTATGATCTAATGCAACATAACAAAGTTACAACATATGCATCTCGGTAGTTGAAACCTCATGAAAGGAATTACCCAGCCCAAGATTTAGAATTATGAGCCATTGTGTTTGATCTAAAGGTGTTACCTTTATACAGTTAAGTGCGAGATATTTACTAACCATCAGAGTGTTAAATATATTTTCGCTCAAAAAGAGCTAAACCTAAAACAAAAGCAATGGATAAAGCTACTCAAAAACAATGATCAAGAAATTCTATATCACCAAGGGAAAGCTAATATAATAGCAAATGCCTTAAACTACAAAGCCCATACAAATATGCTAATAGTAGAGAATAGTGAGCATCAACTAGTATTTAAGATGAAAAAATTATGGCTGCAGTCATCTGTTGAGGATAGTTTGTTACACCTATTTCAACTAACTATTATTCCAGATCGGCTGCAATAAGTAAGAGAAAATCAAACCCAAAATCGTAAATTGGCAAAGTTGATATAAAAACTAAAGAATGGTTGGGAATCTGATATTAAGCTGGATAATAAAGAATTAAAATTCAAGAACAAACTATGCATTCCGGATATTGATGATTTCAGGCAATATTCCTATAACAACAGTTATCAAACTAATATCGGAATGGCATCATATTAGGCCTTTTATGAAAAGTCTCGGTCACCCGTATGTTGGTTTGGAAAAGGTGACAGAGCTTCACATGGATCCGAACTAGATGAGGCTACAGAAAAAATTAAGCACATTCAAAAAAGGTTACAAGTGAGACAAGATAGACAGAAGAAATACCATGATTCTAGCCTTTGACATGTTGAATTCTAAGCAAGTGATCATATATTTTCAAAAGTTAGCCTTGTCAAATGAGTGACTAGATTTGAGAAGACTGGAAAGTTAAAGCTAAGAATTATTAGGCCTTCTCAGATGATAGAAGATTGGAGGTGTGGTGCATCAAGTGGCATTGCCATCGTAGTTAGGAGGTGTACATATAACATTTTCCATGTGTCTTCACTAAAGAAGTCCTAACTCGACTCATGTTATCCAATATGACCTTGAACTGATGAAATACAACCCAATCCGAGTTACAAAGAAGTGCCAATAAAAATTTTAGCAAAAAGCATCAGTAAAACTTTTAGCAAGAAGTGTCAGAGAGCTTCACAAGAAGTAGATCGGTGATGAATCTGTGGAAGCATTAAGAGGAATGCAAAGTANGGTTGGAGGCCATTTTGGCCATGGCCTGGCCAAGATGGCCTCCAACCAAACAGGGCCTTAGGAAGTTAAAGATAAAATGAGAAACAAGTTCCCTAAACTGCTCTAAGTAAATTTCAACAATGAAATTTTTATAAGGACAGGAGAATTGCAACAACTTGAAATTTAATTAATAAAATCCCTATATTAATTAAATTTATTTGATCATGTAATGTTATTTTTAGCCCATAATTAATTAAATTGTATCAATATTAAGTTAATTATGTGTACAAGTTAAATATATAAAAAAGAGAATTTGTTTTAAATGAAAAATGACTTGTGTATACTCGTTTGGATCGAGCTTTTTTTTTTTACATGAAAAAAACTATTTTATTTTTTAAGTTTAATGGAAGAGAAATTTATTTTACTATTAGAAAGTGTGTAAAAATGTGAAATAGTTTCAATTCTAATATTCGTATTTGTATTGAATGTGAAACAAAGTTGATTTTTATAGTTGAAATTTGTGTTGGGCAAAAAACTTGACTCAAATCAATACAAATACGAACATTAGAATTGAAACTATTTCACATTTTACACACTTTCTAATAGTAAAATAAATTTCTCTCCCATTAAACTTAAAAAATAAAATAATTTTTTTTCATGTCCAAAAAAAAGCCCAAACCAAACGAGACAGGGTGACAAAATAGGACTAAAATGTTTTTTTTTTTTGTTAATAAGTTGTGTGGATTTTGAAGCATGTCTGGCGCTGGCAAATGAAGGGGTGATCTAATTTGTCCCTTACTTCATCTTCTCCTCCATTATTCTGCTTTTGCCATTGCCATTCTCTCCATTGTTGTGACCTAGCTTCTCCCAGCATTTCCTTCTCTCCATCTACAATTATTTCTCCCTTCCTCTTCATCATTCATCTGACATTTTTAGTGAAAAAATTATTGGGTTCAAATGCCTGATGTGATCAAGCGTCCATTCGCCAATAACAGAGAGCCATGCGGATGAGTGGTCCCCGATTCATGCATAACGTTGCAAACGACGTTGAGTTGCCGAGCAGCCGAACGGACAACCCGGTCAACCGGAACAAGTAGGTGTTTTTCAAAGAAAAATAGATATAGATTGAAATTAGATAGATATTCGTCTAGAATAATATCACGTGTAATCACATCTTCTCGAATTGATGACTACATAATTTTCAGCTATGCTTACGTTTTTTATTAATACCTACTTAATGCCTACTTGTCTGGTGGCTGAACGGATGGTCTGGTCAGAGCGAACGAACAGTTCAATCGACCGACCAACCGGTCCGGCCAATAGACCAGACGTTCCAACCACCCGACCAGATCGTTCGGTCGATCGAATGGTCTGTTTGGCTGCTGGGCAAGTTAACGTCGTTTGCGGCAATATACGTGAAGCAGAACCCACTCATCCATGTGGCTTTCCGCTATTGGCGGATGGACGCCTGACTACATCAGGTGCCCAAACGTAATAATTTTTCATCGCAGTGAAAGCAAGCAACGTGATAAAACCAACAACAAGCAAAGGCCAGTGGTAGCCCTAGTAGAAGAGCGTAGAAGTGATAGAGAAACAAAAAGAGAGAGAAGAGTAGGGAGGGTAAGCAAGGCAACATTGGCAACATCGGTGGTGAAATCGGTGGTGCATTTGGCAGCACGATGTTGGCGGCCAACTGTGTTGTGGAGCACTTGGGGCGAGCAGGTTCGCAGTTGGGTGCAGGTAACAATAGATAAATAGGAGTTATTATAAACACATCTATATAGCATTATCGGATTTATATATATATATTATGTTATAATATTAATTTAAACTTGTGTACAAATAAATAAAGGAAAAATGTGGTAGATAGATTGTGAAGTTTTCGAGAATCAGACTTGAATCTTTATAAAAAATACTTTACATTAAATATCGATTGCCTAATACAATCCTTAATTTTTTCATCAGGGGTAACAAAAATAAGAGAAGTACAAGAAGTTCTCTATGAAACACGGATACTTCTAGATACTACGTCATGTTTTTGTCGGACATACAGACATAGGCAACACAAAACGTGGTATGATATAATAAAAATTAAAGGACATTTCTTGGGCACTTGAGGATACATCTGAATACTTTCGGACACTTTAAGATAATACTAAGATACATGACACTTTTAAGATGTAAGACACTTTGGTAGACACTTTCGAGACACTTTTACGGTGCAGGATACTTCTAAGATATAGAATAATTCTAAGAGCTTCCAGCATAAATTTATCGAATAAATATCACATAAAATCTTTAAAAAATGCGCTAAAGCTAAAACATTTTATAAAAACTACACATTGTATTCCCTGAGTATAGTGAAAAGTGTGCAAAAATATTTTATAAAAACTACACATTATATTCCCTGAGTACAGTGAAAAGTGTGCAAGCGTCATTGCATCAGCACCCGGGTGTAGTGATAAATGAATAAGAGTTCTCACATTATAGACGAACGCAAGTAAAAAAACTAGTCCAAGATACTAGGATAAGATTAGAGATTTTGAATATAGGCACCTAGAAAAGCAACCTAATGGAGTTAGTAAATATTATAGTTCGTAGGAGGAAATAAAATGGATAGAAAAAAGTCAAAAAATTAATAGCTTTGGCTTCAAATTTTAGTACACTGGTAAAAATGAAACCAAAAATATAGTGCGTATAATTCCTGACAAGAGCTTGAAGGCACATGTAGTGAAAATAAAAAAGAATGAAGATAGAATTATATTTTTAAAAATTATTATCAATGAGATGAATATTAATATTATAAGTTTGTATGCCCCCAAGTAAGATTGAATAAAGCATAAAGAAAACGTATTGAAATAATTTAAAAGAGTTGATATAAGAGATGCCTCAGCAGGAGAGAATATTTATTGGAAAATTTTTAAACGAATATGTTGAAAGCATAGCCGAGAAATTTAATATCATTCACAGTGGGTATGATTTTTGGGAGACTAATGATGAGAGTAAAACTATTTTAAAGTTTTCCCAATCTTATGATTTTTTGAATGCTATTACTTCATTAAAGAAAAAGATATGAATATCTTATCTACGTTTTAAAGAACACAAATTGATTATTCCCTTACAAGAAAACAAGATTGTTTAGGGCATGTTTGGCAATTACCCAAAAAATAGGCAAAATATTTTTTTAATAATATTTTAAATTTATTATAAACTTTAATAACTTTATTTCACATCCAATACAAATTCCAATCTTAAAAATCAACTTTATTTCACATCCAACACAAATTCTAACCTTAAAATCAACTTTATTTAACATCCTACGCACCTCCTAATATTAAAATAAATTTCTTTCCCATCAACTCCATAAAATAAAATATTTTCTTTTTCTTTACCTAAATTTATCCTCCAATCAAACAAGCCCTTTGACTACAAAGATTATAAGATTATTCCAAGTGAATGCTTCACTACAAAATATCGATTAATGATCTTAGATTTTAAGATAAAGAGCTCATTTGATTTGGATTTTTTTTAAGCCTAACACAAATTTCATCTATAAAAATCAAATTTATTTCACATCCAACACAAATACGAATATTAGAACTAACATTATTTCACATTTTATATATTTTTCAATATTAAACTAAATTTCTTTTCCATTAAATCTATAAGATAAAATATTTTTTCTCTTGTTCAAAATTTAACCTTCGAATCAAATGAGGCCAAAAAGTTAGAAAATGAATAGTAAGTTAAAAACAATACCATCGGATTCAGTAGTGGAATATAAAAAATGAGAATAAAAATATCTTTAAGAAATGGATAATAAAACATGAGCAATTGGACATTGAAGAGCAAGCTCATCTCATAAAATTAAAGGCTGTTAATTGCATCTGTAATATTGCAAAGGATATATTGGGAAAATATAAAGAAAAAGTTTCAAATAATAAAGAAGTTTGACGATGAAAAGAAGAAACACAAGAAAAATTAAAGAAATGAAAATTTATTACATGGTTTAATATAAATTTAAGAGCAAAAAAATTTAGAGAAATATAAAATGCTCGATAAGAAATCATTAAAGCAATCTATAATGTAAAGAATGCGACTATTAATGATCATTATAAGAAGCTGAGCACTATACAATGAGAAAAACAGATATACAAGCTTGCCAAAGTATTAGCTAAAAAACTAAGGACCTAATTGGAGCAAAATATATTAAAAATAATAATCAAAAACTACTTTTTAAAGATGAAAATATTCAACATAAATGGATGATTTACATTAAAAAAATTCTAAAAACGGTTATAATACAATTGATCTTACTGATTTTAGCATCTACAAAGAAGATAAAAATTTCTTTACATCTAGTGTATAAGAAAAGCTGAAATTAGCGATTCTTTAAAAAAGATGAAGTATAGAAAAACAGTAGGGTTGAATAACATTCTAATAGATATTTGAAAATACATAAGAGATGAAAGAGGTTTATTAGCTCACTAGATTGTTTAATATAATTTTAAAAATTAAAAATATATCAAATAAATAGAGAAAGAGTATATTGGTATTTATTATAAGAATAAAGGCAATATACAAAATTATGCTAACTACAAAAAAATTAGGTTAATGAGTTATACTTTAAAACTTTCAGAGAATATGATAATATTCAAGAAAAAGCATTTTAGTATAAGCTTTTTAGAAGTACTTATAGTGAAGAAATGACAATTAATGATCAAGTTATTAGGAAGAGTGAGCGGTTTAAATATCTTCAATTAATTATATAGAATAATAATAAAATAAATAATAATTTTATTAGCAAGATTCAAGCAATATGAATAAAGTGGGGGAATACATAAAGCATATTATATAATAAAACAATTTCACTGAAACTTAAAAAAAAAATCTATAATATAATTATAAGACCAGCGATGATATATGATACTAAATATTGGCCTATAAAACAAAAATATACAAATAAAATAAATATCACCAAATGAAGATATTAAAGTGGAAGAATGAGTATACGTGAAAGAACAAAAAGAGAAACAAGTATATCCACGAAAAAGTTGGAGCGGTCTCAATTGAAGATAAGCTTAGTGAGAGTTAAATAGTTTGGACATATAAATTATAAATTGATAAAAATTTCAATGAGAAAAATTGAATTATTGAATCTTGTTCATGTAAAAAGTTGAAGAGGAAGGCCAAAACAAATATAGCAAGAAAAAATAAGGAATGACCTTACATATTTAGAGGTAAAAAAGGATTATCTCATAGAATGCAATGAGCAAAAGATTCTCAAAAAAATAAAAATAAAAAATTCATGTAGCCAACCCTGCCTAATGGGATAAAGGCTTAGTGTATTGCTATTGTTGTTATTAAAATTTCATCTAATAAAACTAAAAAAATATCTATAATTATTAAACTTTAGTTAATATAAGTCAAAATTAACATCAAATTTCTTCCTCCCTCGCTGCCGTCAAGCCTCACAAAAATAAACCAATTATAAAAAGTTTGGAACTCTAGGTCCACCTCTATCTTTCTCTCATTCTCAATGCCGATAGATCTTACTTTCTCTTATTATCGTGCTTGTTGTGGTTATCCTCACAAGTAAAACTGCATTCTTTTTATTCTCCCACTCACTTTTTAAAGTAAATCCTAAAGTAAATCATCGCAAGTAACGTCATCTATTCTCAAGCTCTCATCTTAATCGTATGACACTTCTCTGCTACTCTCAAGTTATTTATACTCAAAAAATTAAATTTTTTCTACATTTCTATGTATTTTCTTAAGTATAAATTGTTACTTTTATTATTATTCTATTTGATGTATTATGTAGTGCTCATGTTCTATATTTTGAAAAATCACTGTCATTATGTTGTCGTGTCACATCGCGTTTTGCCCTTGTATCCCCGTCTCGTGCCTGTACTTCATAGACAATTTTCAAACAACTTTATCAAAAAAATAGAAGGAAAGAAATTTTTAATTTGAACACACCACTTCTGTTTAAACAATGCATATATCCAAGAATCATAAAAAGCCAAAAATCACAAAGTAAAAGAAGATGAAAAGAGAAGGTCAAGAAAAATGTGGTACGTAATCACATAAAATGATAATTGATGGATAAATAGTCTAACATAAACAATCTTACCTTGTACAAATCCAAGAATCGCACTAGTAACAAAGATACTCATAATGCCATCAAAGACCACCGGATCAAATAATTCGAATGGTGTCTCCAGCTCGTGCCATGCCATGAGAATCATTGCCTGGAAACAACAGTAATCAACAACAGATCATAAAGAAAATAAAGATTTTTGAACTTCATTAATCATCACCAAGATTAAACCTGGAAAGCTAATATAAGAAATGCCCACATCCGGTCAAAGCTTCTAAAAAGATGCCAAAATGAACGAACTTCCACAAAATTTGTCTTTCCCAACCACTTCTGCTTATTGTTTCCATCTGTAGAATCCTAATTGTCGAATTACAGCATCAAAGAGAAGGATCTAATTCCAAACCAAAGGAAAAAATGACAATCCATAAAAATTCTTACTGTAAGTTATGCAGACTCATAGATCAAACCCTATTTACATTGCAATGTTAGTTGCAAATAACATGCTTAAAAAGCTACTATATTATCCTGTCATGAAAAATAGATATTGTCATGGTATCAATGTCTCAAATATATGCTGTTCGGAATAGAACATCACCTAACAACACAAATCTCAAAAAAAAAAACACAAATCTCAAGAAAAATCTCACACAAAGGCAGTAGAATATGATCGAAATCATGAGTGATACAAGGAAATCAACAACAACAACCAAGCCTTAATCCCACTAGGTGGGGTCGGCTACATGAATCCTTTGTTTCCATTGCGCTCTATCAGTTACCAAATTCTTATCTAAGTTTAAGTAACTAAGATCACTCCTTATAGTTTCTTGCCATGTCTTCTTTGGTCTCCCTCTTCCTCTTTGTACATGGGCAAAATCCAATAACTCAATTTTTCTAACTGGAGCTTCAATTGGCCTACGATTTAGATGTCCAAACCATCGAAGCCGACTTTCTCTAAGTTTATCCTCAATTGGTGCAACACCAACTTTCTTTCGGATATACTCATTTCTCATTCTATCCTTTCGTGTATATTCACACATCCATCTTAACATTCTCATTTCTGCAACATTTATTTTATTTGTATGTTTCTTCTTTGCAGGCCAGCATTCAACACCATATATCATCGCTGGTCTTACTACAGTTTTATAAAATTTACCCTT
>JAEMOT010001814.1:1037904-1068200 GCA_019297695.1 Apostasia ramifera | reverse complement strand
AGAAAATAATCAATCTGAGTTCTTGAAATTCCATTCTTGTATGTAATAACATGCTCCTCTCTTCTTGAATAAAGTATTAGCAATTACGAGATCATATGCTGAAAAAAACTCTAAAATAGTTTTACCCTCCTCATTTATCTCTCCAAAACCATATCCACCATATATATTATTAAATTTCTCAGCAACACGTCCAACATGTCCATTTAAATCTCCTCCAATAAATAATATTTCCTCCTGAGGTATCTCTTGTATTAACTCTTCTAAATCATTCTAAAATTTTTCCTTTGTGCTCGCATCTAAGCCAACTTGGGGAGCATACACACTTACAATGTTAATAATCATTCCATTGATTATAATTTTTAAAGCCATAATTCTATCACAATTTCTCTTAACTTCCACTACATGATCCTTCAAGCTCTTATCCAGAATTATACCCACTCCATTCTTATTTTTATTCTTACCAGAGTACCAAAGTTTAAAACCTAGGCCATCAATTTCCTTAGCTTTCTCTCCAACCCATTTTGTTTCCTGCAGGCACAAAATATTAATCTTTCTATGAATCATAATATCCACCAACTCCATTAGCTTGCCCGTCAGGCTGCCTATATTCCAAGTTCCTAATCTAATCCTACTTACTTGAGTTCTACTATGATGGACTAGCTTCTTTACCCGCATCCGTCCATGATGTGGGAACCCTTGCTCATTTTTCACTACACCCGGGCGCCGATGCAGCGGCCCTTGCTCATTTTTCACTGTATTCAGGCAATACAGCGCGTCGCTTCCAGGGAACGCCCTAGCTTTAACGCAATTTTCTAAAGGATTCATGTCATGATTGATTCGACAAGTCACATGTCAAATCCCAAAATCCAAGGAAAAACCACAACCACACCAAAGAGCAAATTGCACTATTCTTCCAAGATTCTCCTTACACAGTACAAGGGATCACATTTTTACCCTATCAACCCTAGAAAACTTTCCAATATCATGTCTCAATTAAGATTGGACATACACTGCATATTCATAGGGAAAACATAAAATAAACTTAGACAAAGACCAGTACCTGCAAATTTCGCAGCATCGGATTGTATGTTCAATCAAACCAAAAAATCTAATTTTCTGTCATTTGATCGCTAGTGTACAATCTATTCGTTCCAAAGAAACTGGCAGTCTATTCCCTGATCAAACGATCAGATCACCAAGATCATATAATTAGTCTTTTGTATAGTTATTCCCAGTCGTCCAGTCATTTAATTGATGGCTATGTCTCGTCCACCTTGATGTACATACTGTGGAAGACCCAAGCTCCACACCCTTAGAAATGCCCCACGTAGAGACTGATCTCGACATACTCATCATGTACTCACTCTTGAAGCTAACTACTTTATCAATTTTTATCCTCCTTTCAGGTGCAGTACCACCTCCTCATCGATCAATATGAAGGCCGACTGAGGCATTACATAATAGCAATTTCTTTATGGTAACCACCTTGATAAGTAAATCGATTAGGTTTTTAAACCCAAAGATTTTCACCAATGATAGTGTTTCATAATTAATCAAACTCATACTGTAATGATACTTTAGCTGAATGTCATTTTCTTTGAATGAAACATTGGATTAGGAGCCAAACAAATAGCACTTTAATCGCCACTGAATAATACATCATTCTATTCCTTGCCAATCTTCTTTAGAAAGCTCCTTAACCACATCTCCCTTCCAACATCCAAGATAGCAACGTACTCAACCTCTTTGGTTGACAAGTTAATATATATTTTTTAAAGCCTGGACATTCAACTAATAGTAGTCCAGCTTAAGATAAATACATACCCCAAGGTGTTCTTCCTGTAATCTAAGATCTCCGCTAAGGACCACATCTATATATTCATCCAGTATGACTTTGTTCCTCATGTAACATAGATCCATGCCTATAGTGCCTCTGAGATACCTAAATAACAGCTTCCTAAAGCTCTAAGCCTGAGTTTGAAATAAACCTGCTCACAACACATACTGCATATCCAATATCCGATCTCATGCATACCATAGCAAATATAAGGCTACCCATTGCTGAAGCATACAGTACCTTCTCCATGTATTTCAGCTCTGCCATCTTTGATAATTGTTCCTTTGTTAGCTTGAAATGGCCTCCCAATAGAGTTTTCCTGCACTTCATATCCTTAACTTCAAATCTTTCAAATATTTTCCAAATGTACTTCTCCTGAGATAATTTAAGGGTCCCCTTAGATCGACCTTATGACTCACACTCTCAGAATCTAATTAATTGCACTTCAATCTTTCATCTCAAACTACTACAGTAAACATGTCATACACATACAACAATATAACATAGCAATCACCTAGAATCTTGAAATAATAGCAACAATCCATCTCACACACACAAAGTGAAATTCTTCCCACACATAAAAGTCAAACTTTTTGTACCATAGCTTCAGAGACTATTTAACTCCACACAAGCTCTTATTCAATCTACACACTAGGTTTTTCTTGCCAAGCACCATGTAGATGTCTTCCTCCAAATCACCATGAAGAAACACAATCTTCACATCAAACTACTATACAAGTCTTTCACAACAACAATACTCAACATAGCTCTAAAGTAATCAACATTACAAAACAAAATATCTCTATATAATCAACACCTTTTTGCTGAAAAACTTTTACCACTAATTGTGCCTTATACCCCTTACTTACTACTATGGCTTCTTCCGTGATCCTATATACTCACCTATTCTGCAAAACTCTCTTTCATTTGGTAATGGAGATAACTCCCAATTTTTTTTGCATCCTAGAATCAAACTCATCTAGCATAATTGACTCCCACTAAACACAATCTTTCATCTTTTTAATTTCAATGAACATTTTTCTCACGAAAATTAATGGAGAGATAGAGAATACCTTTGATTAGGTTTAGAATCTTACTCAATCTCCACAAAATAGGCACCGAAGGAATCTTCACTGCTCCAAATTCATCATAAAAATCAACAATAGTAAACTCAAACCCTACATATTGAACTTCCTCAAAATCATCCTCCAGCTAGATCTCACTTGCTTCGTTCGGCATACTACTATATTCTAGCCTAGACTTGTACATATTGGCAGCACAAATGTGATGATTACTACTGATAATATTTCTACTCAATTCATCTTAGAATCAATTGCCAAAATAATCCCTATAGCTAATGAAATTGCACTTCATTGCCTTGGCATCTAACTTGTCTCTCATCTTTACATCAACTCACACATATGAAAGGCAATAAAACACTCTTAATTGAGCAAGATTGACCTTTTTCCAATCCACAACTCTTCTGGAAACTCGAAATTCACTAGAACTGAAGGTCCACTGTTGAGTGAATATGTCGATGTGCTAACTACTTTTGCCTAAAATAATTTGGGCAATACTATATGGAGTTTCACACTTTTAACATGTTCATTCAAATTTTTATTCATTTTATATACGATTCCATTCTAGTATAGCCTATTTGGTATTATTTTGATCATCTTGATGTCATTCTTTGCACAGAAATCATCAAATTCCTTGCTATCACACCACCCGGCGCTATTGTCTAACCTGAGGTACTTAACATTCAGACAACTTTTATTTTCTACCACTACCCATCCACTTCTTTAAAAAGAGAAAAAATTATATTTATTCTTCAAGCAATAAACATATACCTACCGAATAGAATCATCAATGAAAGTCATGTAATAACAAGATCTACCAAGACAATATGCTAGTGTAGGCCTCCAAACATCTATATGGATTAGCTCTAACTTGCGTATATGCAATTCTCTTCCAATTTTGACAAAGCTGACTCTTTTTTGTTTGCCTAAAACATAGTATTCACAAAGACCTACATCCACATTCAACTTGGATAGATAACCTCATAACACTGTCACCTTCATTCTCTTTTTTTCACATATTGGCTGCAATGCAACAATTTTAAGGCCACCTTTGTACTAGCATCAGCAGTATCCACATTTTAACAATTATATAGAGTGCACCTCATTTCATTCCTTTAGCCAGAACCATAGCATCCTTAATAATCCTTTAGGAGCTACCCCAAATGAAGTGTTGTATCATGTGCTATGCAATCGACCAATAGAATTAAATTCCTTTTAAGTTCAGGATTATACTTCACATCATAAAACTTTCATAAAGATCCAGTCGATGTTCTGACGCACATCACCTTTCCTAGGAATCTCTAAAGGGTCATCAACTGCAATATAGACCTCTTCAAACTTTCTTACAGTAAAGCCCTACAATAGTTCTCTACATGAGGTGGAGTGATGTTACACCCAAGTTCAATATCCAAGACTCTATTGGACTATCTATAAGTAACATCAAAGCATCCTGATCAACCTCAATGGTTGCATAATTGCATCAATAGACTTGTTACCATCCTAACTCTAGTTTTTCATATTTGGGGCTTTGATATCTCTTCTCAAATGGCCATTCTTGTCACAAAAACAACAAACAAGGTTTTCACTTACTTCTGTTAGTTCCTCCCTTGTGCCAGAGTGTTTTAATGTTTGCCTAACAATTTAATGTAGTGTTATACTAATCTTTTTTATTTAGTGTCTGTTAATGTTGAACAATTTGATGAAAATATAAAGGTAGGAGATAGAACCATGATGAAGATGCTGAGTAGGAATCATGATCATAGTAGATAAGCTTGATAAATTGCAAAGGACGAAGCACACGCAATCAAGAGCTCAAGAAATCAGAATTGTGAGGCTTTCAAAAGCTACACATACATTGTTTGTGATTGTGTTTTCCTGTGCTCAAGCATCATAAGGAGAAACCCTCATCATGCTTCATACATTTATTGGTGCGTCTAGGTGAAATTAAAATTTATTTTTCTCATTGATTTGTATGCTCTCTCACTATCATAAGAGGTTGAGTATGTGTAAACTTGAGTATGTGTAAACCTTGTACGAGAATTGTGCTTCTGTGTTAGGCCAGTCTACTTTTGTATCAGGATGTGAGTGGACCTTCTAAGTGATGTGTGAACATTTTCGTGTGAAGGATTATAACCTTTTATTATTTGTGATAGTGAAAGATTTTGGGATCTTTGAGTGAAATGGTAGGGTGAATATAGGCACTAGAAGTGTTGAACCATGTAAAACCTTGTGTGCTTTCTGATCTCAGTCTCTATATTTGATTTATGAGTGACTATGTTTCCATGTATTTATTTTTCTTGCTATTACTAATATGCTCCGTGTTGTGTAAAAAAACTTCAATTTTCATATACTGTCAACCCCCCATCAATCCTATCAGCTTCTTCTTTTGGGCTAGGATTTGTTACCCAAACCACCATAAAATTTTCTACCTCTACCCCCATCTAAATACAAAACAGTACCCTATAACTCTCGAGATTCCCTCATCTGAATCCTCTTTAAAAATCAAATCTCAAATCTCCTAAAGCTTCAATATTTTCTAGCAAAATGAACTGCTCACTGTTCTGACAGTTGCACTCCAACTCTTCAGAAAAAAAAGAAAACAATGTAAAAGCCTTCACTCCGTCATCAAAGTTAATATCCATAGAACCCAATTGGATCATAATGGCATAACAAGTTAATTTGTCTGTGACAGAACATCCCCTAGCCATCAGATATACATTCTTTGATGTTAAAGGCATATCAGACATAGTATAAAGCCATTAACAAAACCTATAATCATCTTATTAGCAATGTTGAAAGTGACATGTCAATTAAAAAGATCTTATTCTTCTTACTTCATCATTCCTGAAATCCCTCCTAACATGAGCTAATATAGCTTCTTCTAGTATAACAGATAATCTACATCATCCAGAATTCGATATCCCTGCCATCAAATTGATCGATCTTCATCTTTACACCATCCATTGTGCATTCACACTATTCTGATCAACCAAATAAAACAAAGAACCTTGGTTGAGATACCAATTGTTAAACTTCGCCTCGTAACACAAGTCCCAAGAGCAACCCAACACTGACGTAGTGGAATATGATCAAAATTACAAGTGAACTGTGGAAATTTGATGCAAATAATAGCAAAACTGAATAAAAAAGAAGAATACACCAAGTTTACATGGAAAACCTCAAATCTAAGGGAAAACCCCAAATCTGGCAGTAAACCACAGTTATACTAAGAGAAAATTGCACTATTCTTCCAAAAATCTCTAGAGAAAATATAAGAGATCACACTCTCACTCTCTCAAACCCTAGAAATAATTTGAAATCAAACAGTCACAATTAGGGTTGACGTACACTACATACTTATATGGAAAAACATGTAATAAACCTGGAACATGAAATTAGGCCTACAGATTTTGCTTCATCGGACAGCCCGCTCGATAGGACTGGACAGCCCGATTTCTATCATCTAATCGCAAGTGTATAGGTTGTATATTCCAATAAATGGACGGTCTGTTCCCTAATCGAATGGTCTGATCACTAAGTATAGACGATTCAATTTTCTATAGAATTCTTCTCACTTATCCAATCATCCGCTTGACAACTCCATACCTCATTCACCTTGATGTACATGCTATAGGCTCACACTTTGATCACATTCAACCAATAAAATGTAAAAGACTATTGTACATGATTAAGTTGAAGTCAAATGTAAACTCAGTGCTAAGGAGGTTTCTAAAATAGTCCAAATGATTAAACTTGAGCTTTTTTCTCTGCAGAGAATGATAAACACTAAGGGTCAAATAATCCAGAAAAGCTGACGAGTTTTTTTGTTGTAGAATAACTGAGATAACATAGATCAATAATGTCCCAATCATACAAAATGCAACCTGCAAAGGTTCCAGTTTTTTATCATCAAGATATCTCATGCATGAAAACAATATCAGCTTCCTTGACTAATAGTAGGTCCATTACAGGCTATGGAGAATAAAAATAAGTCCGAGAATTATTTCTATTCTTTGAAATCAAAGCAGGATTGAACCACATTACATCTAGGTGATTAATATCCATTACAGGTTATGGAGAATAAAAATAAGTCCGAGAATTATTCCTATTCTTTAAAATCAAATCAAGATTGAACCACATTACATCCAACAATAATAACAAGTCTTTATCCCACTAGGTGGGACTGGCTACATGAATCCTATGTTTCCATTGCACTCTATTAAATAACTTCTCATTGAACATTACATCCAACATTTATACTGCATTAATGCACTTTATTTAAAATATCAGTTGAACGTATATTTTCTTCAATTATGTAGCATAATAATATCCATGATTCATAATTAAGTGCTAACCCATACAGATGTTATAATACATGACAGTAATTGGAAAAGTGTAGCACGGCCTTCCAAAGTATTTAGAAGGAATTAAAGCCTTGTCAAATATTCCATATGGAAATACATTATCTTGTTTACTAAATAAATAACAACGAAGACAATCACAAGTACAGACCATAGCATCATTGATTTGCTCTGTTGAAAATGATGTGCAAAAGAAATCATTGTCAAGACGCATTGGCCAGCCAAGCTTGAAACAATTCACAGACCTGCATGCTCAATTGGGCATCCACAAGGCATCATTTAGCATAATACTTTTGAAGTGTGTAGAAGCTTCATTTAACAAGTATGAAACTAACCAAAAAAACTCATTCAAATCATCATAGTTTCTCCATTTTGAATGGCCAGAAATCCCATTTTTATTCTTCTGAGCTTCCTTCATCAATCAAAAGGAAATATAAACATGGAAGAAGGATAACAAGGCATCAAAGTAAAGAATACAGGTGCATTTTGACCAGATACAAACCTCATAGATCACTTTGTAAATTGGGGTGACAACATTGTCAAGAAATGATTCACTTCTACCTCCATAAGCTGGGATAACTTTTGCTCCAGTATTTAAGCTGACAGCACTAGATAGTATACCATACAATTCATATGCCATCTGAAAAGTAAGGTTTTAGAGAAGGCAAAAAAAAGTTAAGACAGTGGCTATTGATTTTAAGAGATGTCATTTAAAGTGTTTTCCTGTTTCAATACCGCATTATGTACAAAGGCCAGGAGAAAGTAGAGAGAGAGGGGGTTAGAAGAAATAAAATTTGGACTGTATCATAATACACTAACTCAAATATTATTCGATTTAAGGAAGCTTCTGAAAATAAGAATATAAATGAAAGAGAGTCTAAAGGTGTTTCAGCCCGTCTTTTCCTTCACCTTCCAATACTTTAAGATAAAGGCAACGGTTATGCAATGTTTGAGTTGACAAATAGGATAGTTAGCATGAAATGCAGCAAAAATATAAATATCTCCACAGCTCTTCATTATTGAACTAAAAAAAAGAAAGAAAACAATAAATGAGCATTCAATAATTTCATATATTGGTGATGGATGAGTGAGAGAAAACAATGGAAAGGAAAGAAAATACAAAAATGAGAAGAAAAAAGAAATCATCATCGGGGTACAATGGTTCCAATTTTCATCTCTTTCAATTCCACTATATTGAAATAATGGCTCATAAGAACTGGCTACACGTGTTGAAGATATAGCTCATAAGAACTAGCTAGCTGGTAATTCCTGAGCACAATAGGTTGCTGGTGGAGAAGTGAATGACAGAAAATTTAAAATTACCAAAATAAAGTATAAATTTTCAATAAGGACAAAATGCTATCGATTTTCATTGTGTTCCCTTGAATTAATATAAATGACAACTAAATTGTAAAAAGTTCACCAAATTGAAATGTCCTGCCATATTAGAAGATTACATGATGAAATATGTAGCATAAACACTCTGGCATAAACCGCAAGTTTGAAGCCTCTCCCCAAATAAGAAGATAAAGGGCAATATAAAGAATCTTATGTTGCTGTATTTCTTGCCTCACTGACGGTAACCTGGGAAAAAAATACTAGTAACATTATTAGAAAAATAAAAATATCTGTAGAAGTAGCTTTTAACAAATTCTTCATTGAAATTTTTGTAAGAAAAGGTTTAAGTTAAACTGATGGGTAAAGTATTTATAAATTAGCATGGGGCATAATCATGACAAAACATACCAGAAACTACATTTTCGATCCAAAAATTTGCACCAGCTCCTATAATTTTTGAATAATTTTGCCATAAGCTCATCTATAGCTCTATCATCAAGCTGAAAATTTATAAGATGTTTTATCTAATTTTAAATGTGCGTACAAGAAGAAAAAACTGAACCAGATTTACAAGGATACAGCAAATGAAACCTTTGTAACAAGTCCAAGCTTCAGATTTTGTCTGACATGAATATTTGCAAGCAGTAAAACTAAATGCTCTCGTTGATTGGCAACATTTCCAGTCTGGAAAATCATTAAAGAAAAACTTCATCAATATCAATGAGTAATACAAGCTCACAAAGTAGAAGGGAGTAGGAAATTATGATATTCACAAGTGATTCCTGCTCTGCAACCTATAAAGGAAAAAAACAATTTCCAGTTCCAAAATTGAAGCTTTAGATTCTATTTTCTACCTGAAAACCAAACCAGCTCTGTAGCCAATCAAGTAAATCCACTACAGGTGGTCGTGTTTCCGAGCTGTTATCCGATAATGGAAGACCTCTAACATGGCGGATAGCTGAAACAGCAGCTTTAATCTGTCCACAATTAGCTAAAAATTAATTTTATTTTCCTTGCTGAAAGAAGAGATTTTGATCAGAAAGTATATTAACCTAACAGCAATAAACTAAAGGAAATAATGTTTAACAGATGAATGAAGAATGATGGCACAGAAAGCAAGCATGCAACAGGGTACTTCATGTATAGTTCTTTTCTTAAGGAAAGTCTGATTTAATGATCACCCTCAATGACATAGTAAGTTACACCAGTTTATGTACAGGAAGTGACCTTTCCAATTCCACGAGCTCACTAAAGATGCATGATTCCTTTATTACAATGGAACTAACTAAAGAGCTCAACAAAGATCATATTTATTTAAGATATGAACAGATTGCCACGTATCTAACCTCTGGAAAGAGCAATATAGCATGTTGGCCATTGCAAGCATGAAGAGGAAGAATATTAAATGGACCATATAAACCAGATTTTTCCTCATCATCGCCAGCACCAAGAGACTGGGGACATTCCAAAAGCAAAATCAGTAAATGATATTTTATGGTTTCCTGCTGAAGAATACAGATTCAAGCAGATCCCAAGGTGATGACAGCATAGGATATGAGACTTGTGTGACCTCATGAGCAGCTCCAGAAAAGACTGCTTTCAAAACTTCCCAAAGAACGGAAGCAATTTCAGATGCCTCTTCCGACTTCTTTCTAAAAGGAACACATAAAAAAATGAAGCAAATCAAATAATGTGAAAAATCAAAATCATGGATAAACAGAAGCAATAAGAATCAAAATGCATAATTGAACTGTAAGGAAGGCATCAAGGATGTCCATACTTAAGGTAGAATGATCTCAGTTCCCGAGCATCACCCTTTTCCTTCCGTAACAATATAGTAATATCTTCATCCTATCAACATGAAAGAGCACAATAACATAATAATTTCTTCATACTATCAACATGAAAGAGCTTAATATCTGAAAATAAATAGTAAACACAAGCAGATTACCATAACAGATGTTACAACTTACAAGCTATGAAGCACGAGTACGATACGGCGATACGGATACGATACGATACGGATACGACGATACTCCAAACTTAAAAAAAGTAGGATACGGATACGTCAGGATACGGCTGTTATATTTATGTATAATATGTCATATTCACATATTTAAGATATAAATCTATAGTAAATTATAATAATTTATACATTTTATTGTTATAATTTTCAAAAATATCTTTTAAATTTTTTTTCAAATTAATTATTATTTTTTAAACATTATTAATATCACTAAAAAAATATTATAGATAATTGAAATACAAAAAATAAAAATATCCTTCAACAACTATTGAGTTTAAAAGATTTTAAATTAAAATAATATTTTAAAATTTATTTAATTACTTTCAACTTATCACAGATTATCTAAATGAGATGAGAGTTTAAATATATATCAGTAAATTAGTTTCAGTTTTAATTTAAATCCAACTTAAATTAATTAGCTCGATGCAAACGACATATAATTGAAAATAACATAGATAATGTGACATAAACTCATATATACTAATATAGTTAAAGTAGATATATGCTCTTCTCTCTCTGAGTCTTAACTAAATAAATAAACAAAATAAAAAAGATCAAGGTTCTATCATTTTCATAATATGAATTTGATTAAAGTAAAAAAAAAATGATCGGTGTCTAATAGAAGGAAAGATAGTATAGTTGATATAGAAAAATTAGATAATACAGTTGCTTACGAATACCAAATTCTTTTTCTATTGTCGAAACACTAGCGTGCATTAAGCATTTTGCAATCCCAATTGTGTGAGTTCAATATATCTCTCAATCTTATTATTTGAGTTTATGCGTGAGTTGTATTTTATGTATAATATATTTTTTTATTTTTTATCGTGTAGGCCACACCAACTGTTTCAATATTTTTTTCTTTAATTAGAAGTATCGGACAAGTATCGGGCAAGTATCGGGCGAGTATCGGATTTTTAAAATTAAAAATAAAAATTGATACGCCACGTGGCGTATCGGATACGTATCGGTGGAGTATCGGAAAGTATCGGTATCCGATACGGATACGTTAGGCTCCACAAAGTATCGGTGCTTCATAGCTTACAAGTGGTCTGTAAATGAACCTAACAAAGCCAAGCTTGGTTATGTTCATGTTCAAGCTCAACTCAAAATGAACTGAGCTTTGAAAACTATCTTCAAAACAGGTTAGTTTATAAAATGATTGACGTCAATTTGTGAAGTAGCAACCTATCCTCTAAATAAGCCTGAAATTGAGCACTATATTAAGCCCAAATTTGATCCTCAAAATAGCCTACCATCGAGCTTGCAGATAAGCTAACAATTGAGCCTGTTTGAGCTAAATAAGAAAAGTTCAATAATGAACAAATCATAAACAACTAAATTATATTAACCACAAAATAAAAAGAAAACTAATTAATGTACATAGTGTACACATTTTAGACAAGCTCCAAATTGTAATTAATGGCTCAAAGATTCATTGTGATGCTAAAGAAAATAGTAATCGAGCCCATTAGCAAGCCACTAGTAAAGAGTTCTCCTTCGCTCGCTTGCCACTTGACTTGTGGATTATACTATCGCGGGTTGTCCTTTCATGCATGCCCTTATCCTGTTTGCTTTCACCCTATCTCTACTTCCAACGTGGAGATTGATCCGTTGATTCAGGTAACTCTACACCTACGCAGATATTTATGGTTTCTCCAGAGGGAATGTTGATGACTCTCGCATCTAGATAGTTTAACTTGTTCAATTATGAAATCTTAAACATTTTTCGTGCAAACATTAGTGTTGCATATACATATATATGTGTGTGTGTGCATGCGTGTGTGTGACAAAACCGTATGTTTACATACCCCATATTTGCTTCAATGAAATTGTTGTTCTAGTTTATTTAGAGGGCCCCCGACTTATCTTTGATCTATTTTTCTTCAGCAATTTTGGACTAATATGCCTGCAATACTGAAATTCTTGATTATCACTTAACCATTCTCGTAATATATTCTTGTACAGTTTGTAAGGACTTGTCCTCACAACAACTAATCACTTAAATTAGGTTGTATCTGCATATTATTCAGCATTAACTATTGTTTTGCTCCACACATCTGAGCCTACTAAGAATACTTTTTATTTTGACTACAATTAAACATTTCCTAATTGATTTCCAATACCTCAGTCTTGATGATCTCTCAAATGAACCTCCTCTACAGCACAGTATCCACCATACAATATATATAATACCTATCAAATAAGTCCAACAAAGCATTCTGAGCTCCAGCACTAGTTACAAGACCTACTCAATAAAGGATTTATCTGTAAGAGCATGTATCCTTGTGTTGTACATGCACTTCTCACTATAAAGAAAGATGGTTGTAGGCATATATGCATAGACTCCCACACCACTAATAAAATCATGATCAAGTATTTTTTTTTTATTCCTCAATTGGATGACATACTTGACATGATGTTGCAAGCAATGATCTTCTCCAAGATTGATCTACCTAATAGATATCACCAGATCCACATTCATGACATCGACGAGTGGAATGCCATCTTTAAAACTAAAGTATGGCCTTTAAGAGTGGTTAGTCATTCCATTTGACCTTTCCAGCTCACTCAACACCATCATGCAAATGCTTGCGATGATGTGTGCTTCGTTTATTTATTAGAGTTTTCCTTGTCATCTATTTCAACATCAATTTGATTATAGATGTACTTGAGGTGCCACAAAGACTATTTGCGATAGGTGCTCGTGGTCCCATGATGTAAGAAAAAAATTGTAAATCTAAAGAAGTATACTTTTGAAACTCTCGGTTGTTTTTCTTAGCTTAGTTATATTATGTTGGGGTGTCTCTACAGACCTCGTAAAAGTCAAGAAAATTGGGATGGCTAGTACCTTCTACTATCCAAAATCTCTATATTTTTCATGGACTAACCACCTTTTATCGGTTGTTCATTCATAAATTCAGCATCATCAAGGCTTTCATCACAAGTTGCTTGAAGAAAAAGGAAGTTCCAATGGACCACTACAACCACTGTGCATTTCAAGAGATCAAATATCACCTGACTGAAACTCCATGTTCTCCATTTACCAAACGTTCACAGAGGTTACATATGACGCTTCTAACGTAGGCGTAAGGGGAGTAGTTAGTTAGGAGAGCCACCTTGTGGCCGATATTAGTGAGAAATTAAATGACACCCAATAATGCTACTTCACTTACAACAAATAAATTTATGCAATAGTGCCAAATTTACATTAGTAATGTTATTATCTCCTTCCTTGCCCTTGTTTGGTTCATGGCCAAGTTGGGTATAACTATTTTTTTTAAAAAAATAAAGTAACTTATACAATTCTCATTACATAAACCGTTTTTATTTAATATTCTCACAATTAACTAACTTACTTCTCATCACATATATCTCAAAAAAAGATTTATATTTTTTTATAAAAAAATTGAAAAAATAGTCATGCCCAACTTGAGCATGAACCAAACAGGGTTATACTCTGATCACCAAATACTCAAGTATTTAATGTTACATTCTCATAGAGCATCTCATCACTTTGGGAAGGATAAAAACCTCACCTTGGCTAAGGACAAGTATTATTAGTCCCTAGTTATTGCTTGGTGTTGTACATGTCAAATGGCCAAAGGTAGAAAGAATTATACTTAGCCTATATACTCCTTTTCCTATCCCCTAAAGATCATAGAAAAACATGAGCATGGACGTTATCCTAAGGTTGCCCTACACTATCACAAGGCACATTTCTATTTTTGTAGTGATGAACTGTTTCTCAAAAATGGCCCATTTTATCCGGTGTCTCAAATCTAAATATGTTTTTATCCTTACCAAAGCCAGACTATCTTACATGTAATGACTTCTATAATATTCATGGTGCATGTGACGACTTCGATAATATTCATGGTGCAGACGATTTGGGACCTAGTAAGTTGCAATTTTGAATATGTTTTGGGAGATGATGACCTCTGTGAAGGGACCAAGCTACGTATCCCAATTCATCTCTACATGATTATATCTATCTCGTAATTGTTCATCATATCTATATCTCTATGTTTCTATTTACAAAATTCCAATGTCATTTCTATGTTGTAGTTGTACATTGGGACTGGACACCTACATGCCTTTATAGATATTTATATTTACATAAATCACAGTTGTTTTCATTGTAGTCATGGGCTGGGAGTCTGGGACTAAGCATTATCTTTATTTGTTATGTATGTAAATCTTCCCAGCTTGGACATCTCACACGAATGTCCATATCAAGTTGCATGTTGGTAAATGCTTTCTCTAGAGTTAAATCCACTACAAATGAACCATAGTATACTGTTCGACTTCCTAATCACTAATGAAAGCTGTTTAGAGTATGTTCATAGGCACAACCAAACCCTACGTGCTTGCATCAAGTAACGAGCAACTCATTGAGAACACAATTCATTTTCCACAAATCAAATTGCATAAGAATAGAATGCCCTTGTAAATGCAAAGAAATGAAATAGAGACAAGAGAGAGTTGACACACCTATATACTATATGATCGTTTTTTTTTAGTGTATCATAAGCGGTCAACAATTTCTAAATAAATGTAAAATTTTAGTTGAACTGTGTCTACTTAAATCATTTGACTCGTTGCAGACAAAAAGTCATGACAGTATTTGCCTCTTTGAATTTAAAATAAATGTTGAATGAATATGACGAATATGAGAAGATTCACACATATGATTATAGCACAATGAAACTGAGTTCATTATAAAAGTGAAAAAAAAAAAAATGGAAACAATTGTTATGATTCCCCAAACAATATAATAGATGGTATAAAAGTTATTCTTAGCATCTGAGGAATGCAATTTTTTTATATAAACTAAGGAATGCATAATTGACAACAAAAGAACCTGCACAAGGCGCTGGAGAAGAGATGTTTTAAACTGCAGAACACCACGTCCAGCAGAATGCTGATCCAATATATGCGCCCTTTCAAAAGCATGGAAACGGCCTAACCAAGACAAAGCTTAAGAATCAAAACCACTTTTAGTTATCATTCAGAAAATCCCCTCCTATTTATCCATCAACTCATAAGAAACCTCAAAAGAATAAAATAAATAAATAAATCAAAATTAGAACAATTGTGAAAACATTAATTTGTCAGAAAATGATGGAAAAAATTGTCAAATTTTCATATGCTTTTTCGATTTTTCTTAAAAAAAAACTTCCTCAAATTGACAAAAGCCTTAAGTCAGATATGACTATCAAGGAAGACCTAAGCAGATAGGAAAAAAAGGCACAGCAATCTCTCTCCCCATTCCCTCACTACTTTTGGAGATGGATCCAAAGAAAGTAATATTCCATTCAAGAATATGGGAGACCTCCTTCGGAATATCCCATCCCAATTCATTATTCCACTCGATATCCATCAAAAGGTAAACCAAAAGAATAAATCCAGCAGATACTATGGAATCCCAAGATTATCCAAGATTTCAATATCATTGAATTCAAACAATCAAGGACATAAAGCAACGGCAAGTCAAAAATAAACACAGCCAAGCAGTTCATAATGAACTCCACTTATAACGAATTGCTAGAAGTTAATGCAACGAGATCTGGCCCTTACATAGGTAAGCAACGCGAGGGGACTCCCTCTCTATCTGATTGGCAACGCGGAGGAAGCGCCGGACCTCAGAAACAAGGGTCGGCGGCAGCTTCTCGCTATTGAAGGGCTCCGGCGAATAGCGAGCAGCCCCCGGCGGCTCCGGGAAGGGCTCGTCGTAGCAGATGACTGGCGAGTGGGAGGGGCCTTCCGGCACGATCTCCGCCATGGCATGGACTGCTCGAGATCTGGAGCCCAAGAAGGGGGCTCGAAGAATCCGGGGTATTTCTACCTCCGATCCCCATGCCTTTTCAGCGCTAAGGCCTCGCCCTCTCCTCCTTTTCTACCCTTTTTCGTTGTTGCTGCTGCTTTTTGAGAGAATGGAGGATGAGCTCTTTAGCTTTTGCTTTCCATGATCTCGTCTTTTCCTTTATTGATTTTGCTTCGAGAGTAAGGTGGGAAGAAGATGGAGAGAGGCCGTGATCTATAGCTAGTCAGGGAGGAGGAACAGTTGGCGGAAGACGTTCGGTTTATTTGATTTTAAATTTAAAAAAAAATCAAGCCAAAATTAGGTTAACAATCGAAACAAAATCAATCAAATAAATACCAATTTAATTTAATTTGATTCAATTAAAATTATATTTTCTATTTAATTTTTTATTTCAAAAATTTTTAAAAATTAAATATTATTATATAAATATCTAAATAATAATCTTAATATAAAAATAATTTAGTACAAAACTTAATTCAACTGAACGAAAAATCCACCCTAACTCTCAAATAATATACTATAAAATTTATTTAAGTACGTGAAACCTAACCCAAACCAATAATCGATTAATTTGAGCTCAAAATTCTTTTTTAGTCGATTTCAATTTGATTCGATTTGACTCAAAAATATAAAAAAAAATATAATTCGTAATTATACATTGAAACTTAAATTATATGATTGTATCTAAATTTAAATATTAAATGAGTAAAAGATCTTATTTTTTAAGAAAAATTATTAGATTTTCCAAAGTTATAATATTTCTAGACAAAAATTAAAATTTTATAACTTTAAATTGCTGTGCATTAGGAAGAATAATATTATACAGTATTCAAACATATATAGGTAAATATTATTCATTTAAGTAAGTGAAGATACACTCAATATTTTAAAATTCGATTTTAGCTTCAGATAAAAATATTAGTTTCGGCAGTTTTAATAATTTCAATAATTTGGATCGATAAAATAAAAAATTAACTTTATTTCATATCAAATATAAATTTTAATATTTGATAAATTTTATTTTATATTATAATATTAAATTATTTTTCTTTCTTAAAAAAATACTCAAACCATCGTAAAAAAATACTTACAAATCAAGGGTAACATTTCAATTGTTTGAGCATATTAATGAATATTTTAAAACAAGCTTTTCTTTTGATCAATTGCATTTCTTAGGAATTTGGAAATCAAAGGACTAAAGTAATGAATTGAAAAAAATGAAAGCTAATTGCAAATAACATCAAAAAATAAGGATCAAAAGTTTTTTCTTAGAGGGCAATATGATCATAAAATACAAAATTCAACTCCATAAATGTTCGCAAGATTCACTTTTGAAGAAGCCTAGAAAAATCGTTAGATGGACCAAATTTCTATATTTTTTCTAAATAGAGACCCAAATGGAATTTTAAAAAAAATTTAAGGATCAAGCTATACAGACCATCATGGTTAGGAAGGCCAAACAGCTTTTTACACATTTGGAAATGTACTGACTAATAACAAACTCCTTTATATTTGATAATGTATATATGGGGTTTGTAGTTCAAGATCAAATATCAAACTAAATTTGTTCAAATAGTAATATCTTCATGTTGTATGCTTGACAAAGGCATGATCACAAGACTTCTAAGTTCCGATTAGGCATAAATAGTTCAACGTGATCAAATATAATAATTGTAAGTCACCTGAATTTATCTGTCTCACACGCAATTTAGTATTTTAAGATGTTTATAAGCTAAATAATACTTAGTCAAATATGGCTCATTTTAATCAACCTAATCAGAAGGCGTCAAGTTGACATATTAAGAATAAGTAATAATGTCAATCTTCTTGCTTATCTATATCCGTTATAATTTTCATAGAAAAATAAGGTAGATAGTGCTTTAAATCATGCAATCATAACTAGGGGTGGCAAAATGGGTTGGCGGGTCGGGTTCGGGTCGAACCTGAATCTGACCCAACCCAAATAGCTTCAACTCGAACCCGACCCATTTATTAAATGGGTCAAAATTCATGACCCGAACCTGACCCGATTAATAAATGGGCCGGGTTGGCGGGTCGACTCGACCGTTTATAGAGTATTTTTTAATAAATGCCCAACCCGAATTCTACCCGAACCCGACCCATTTCATAATGGATTTTCGAAATTTACGGGTTGAGTTCGGGTCAGATTCACGGATCGGATCATATATTACCACCCCTAATCATAACAAAGCATTTGAAAGGGATTATTAATATAGGCATTTCATCATTTACGAGAGCCATTTAAATAGAGAATCCCATTAAATATATATTGCTTTAAACATCAAGTAAAGTAGCTCACAGCACGAATCTTGATATCCACGTGTCAATATGATATGTTAATCAACTGATTTTGTAGATTTGACTTTTGTAACAGTTGTTGACCAACATCACGCCGATGTCATGGACGCGGACAAGCAGGACGAGAGGGAGTTGGATATTAAATTGACCGAACTCCTTCAATCAACCAGTAATTTTTTGGTATAAAAAAATTAATATTCTGATTTATTTATAATATAAAATAAAATTATTTCGCTAGATATTTAAATAAATATAAATACTCATTCTTTATATTACTATTTTTTTCAAAATTGTCTGTATTTAGGTGGCTAATTATTATTAAAATGGCATGTAATATATATTATTTGTAAGATTTTATATGAGTTATTAGTTATATCATCGTGCACTTTTTTTAAAAATAGAAATTAATTTAATTAATGTATTAAAAATATTATAAAATATTAAAATAAAATAATATTTAATATTAAAATTCATGCCTGGACACAGAAAAAAGGAAAAAAGAAATTAATAAAAATTTGATTTTTTATTTTTTTTAGAGTAACAAATAAAAGTTAATGATAGAGCATTAGAATATTGTCGTGCATTAATTCATTATAATTTTATGAAAATCAAATAATAATTTATGTAACGGCAATAATACGAGAATGGCAGTTTCCCCCTTGCCTTGAATGCATTCCTTATCTTTTCCTGCTGCTCAAACCTTCTTCCTCCTTGACCCTTCTGCTTCTCCTAGTCATTATTCGCTTCTCCAACGTTTTATCCTTGTTTCTTCACTCCTTGGCACTTAACGTTGTCTCGGCCATGGCTGCCGATGGGGCTTCGGACCGTGCGAGGTCGCCGACGAAGAAGAGGGGCGGCACCGAGGCGCTGAGGAAGCTCGGCAGGCGGATGAAGCCCTTTGAGCATTTTGGGGTTCTGGGTTTCTTCGTCCTCACTACCGTGGTCTTCTTCCTGGTGCTGCTTTATTTTTTACACTTCGGCTTCGGTGCAGAGTTCGCTGCCCGGGCGGCCGGCGGCGTGGCGGTTGGCGGGAGCTTGCTTTTGGAGTTGGAAAATGGGAGGAAGGAGAAGGAGATGGTCGGCAGCGGCGAGGACTGCGATTGGTTTGAGGGGGAGTGGCGGTGGGACGACAGGTACCCGCTTTACAACTCGACGGACTGCCGGTTTCTCGATTTGGGATTTCGGTGCTCGGAGAACGGGCGTCCCGATGATTTATACGCCAAGTGGCGGTGGCAGCCATCTCGGTGCCGTCTTCCTCGGTTGGTTGCGTTTTCTATCTATTTTGTAAAAAACTTTTTGCTGTTTTCTCAGTTTTTGCAATCTGATTCTTTACTTCCATTCTGATCTTGTTGATTTCTACTGCAAGATGTTGTCTAGTGGGTTCAACTTTCTTCTTGTTCTGCAAATCAATTCTTGTTTTCTGTTTTCTAATCTTTCTTATTTTCTTGGTCCCTTTCAGATTTCTCCTGTTATTTCGTTTGCAAAGATAGAAAGTAAAAGAAAAGAAAAAAAAGGAGAAAAGTTCATTTTCAAAAATTTCCCATACCATGTTCTTTCCTTTTGATATTGATTGGAGTCTACCAAGCTGACCTATTGTTTTTTGTTTATATATTTCTGTTTATATCACACCTTTCCTTTTAGGAAAAGTGTTAGGATAAAAAAAGGATGTCGTTTGTTTCATATGTTTGGTGTATTATCTTCTTTCTTCTTCCTCTTCTTGTTTGGAGGATAACGAATTCAAATTGTCGCCTGCATTCATATCTTTCAGTTTCTTATCTAAGCTCTGCACGTTCTACTTCAGCTTTTTTCTCTCATCTTTCTGCACTGTGGATTTGGAGGCCGTTGTTTGGAGCGTAGCTGATGATCTCTATCGTTTTAGTAAAATTATTTTGAGATGTTCACCTGCTCATAAATGCTTTATACGTTGATGAGGGAAGTTCTATGTTGGTATACTGAAGCAGGGGTATATAGTTTATGGTGAGAATGGTAATAAGGTGTCTTGTTCATGATCATAATTATGGTCTAAAATCACCCCTCCCCTCCTTTCTTTTTGGATTATAAGATGGTGCATTTACTCCATATTATAATAAATTCTGTCAATTTCAACAAGTATTCTCTGGTAAAATTTTCATCTTTTAATTGAAATCATGGATTTCTTCTTATTTTGCATCATTTTCTAGGAACTCCTTTTATTGGGTCTGAATCATCCTTGCTTTTTTATGGGTTAACAGTAAAGAGGCATTTCTTCAGGCAGAAGTTAATTTTAAATAGATACGACTCCTTAGAGGGTGTTGACTTTTTGTGCAGAGAAAGCATGTATACAGTGTCATGATTTTATTTTATGTGACTTAGCTTGATGTAAATTGTTAGAGGCAATAACTTTTATAATAGGGAAGTACTCTTCTTTTGAGGGAGAAAAGAATATATGATTTTGATTGCATGCTTTGTTTTTTTATGATGCAGTTTTGATGCCAAGAAGATGTTAGAGAAACTACAGCATCGTCGGCTTGTATTTGTTGGCGATTCAATCGGGAGGAACCAATGGGAATCACTACTTTGCATGCTTTCTTCAGTTGTTTCCAACAAAAACTCAATCTATGAACTAAATGGAAATCCTATTACGAAGCATACTGGATCCTTGACCTTCAAGTTCGAGGACTACAATTGTACTGTGGAGTACTTTAGGAGTCCATTTCTAGTGGTTCAAGGTCGTGCACCCTCAGGAGCATCGATGAAGGTAAAAACCACAATTAGAGTTGATACCATGGATTGGACCTCTTCCAAGTGGAGAGATGCTGATGTGCTAGTTTTCAATACTGGGCACTGGTGGAACTACGAGAAAACCATAAGAGGGTTGGTTATTATATTCTTATAATTGTTCTTTTACTAGTTACATCATTTACCTTTCTCAGCCTTTTGACTAAGATCATGTGTAATATTTATATGTTATATGGAAGTGAATGTTAAGCAGTCAACTAGTAAAATGTTTATAACATTAGTACAGCTAAGTTCATGATGCCCAGATAGATATGTATTCATGCTGAGAGAGTGTGTGTGTTCTTAATAGAGAATTAGAGTAGGTAAGGGCATTTGAGGTCGTTTAGCTATGTCCTTTTGTTGACTTATTAAATTTGAGGGGATCTAAGTCAAGGCATCAGAGTTTACACATGATGTTGACTCGCGTTTACAGAGTGTGTTGCTTTAAATAGTGATGAATGTCAAAGAGAAATACGTTTAGATAGACATAACTAGTTGGGGAAGCCTTTGTTCTTGTTATAGCATGATTTACCGCCATTAAAGGTGAGAAAGATCCGAGTTCGAACCGAGCTAGGCACGACTCAAACTCGGCTCGTCGCAATTCGATTCCAGTTTAAGCTAGTTTGTTTCATCTCTTGAACATTAATTGAGTCAACACAAGCTCTCCAAGAATTGAAACTTTTTTAAAAAAAATATACCTTATTTCCCATTGTGCTTGACATTTAAAATATAGGAAACTCTTCTTATGGTTCTTTGCATTTATGAATTTAATTGATTTTTTTTTTTTAATTTCAAATTGTTGACTCATCATTTTGTTTGTAAATGAACTGTGATAACTTTTTCCTTTTGTGTGGTGGTGGCTTCATGTGTAAGATAGGGTGATATCAATTAGGCTTGGACTAAGCAAGGATCATTGTAATTTTATCTTCATGCCAACATAGCAGAAAATAGATTTTGAATTGTTTATTATTTTATTCTTATGTCACAGAGGGACTTACTTCCAAATTGGGAGTGAAGTGAAGATGGATATGACGGTGGACGATGCTTTTCAGACATCAATTAACACATTATTTGAGTGGATACACAAAGAAGTTAATACAAGTAGGACTAAAGTCTTCTTTCGCACATATTCTCCTTCGCATTTCAGGTATGTGAAACTTTGTTACTTGTTAATCATAGTTTTGACACTTTTTTTCTTTATTAGATATTTTAAGTTGTCCATTCCCCTTTGCTTAGATACTTTAAGCTATGTTTTAGCAAATGTACTAAAATTTTGATTTTGCACTATAGAGTGCTTATTTATTTGTAAACTATAAAAGAAGAGAAGCTTAATGCTGTCTTTGAAGCAGGTCTACTTTCTTTTTCTTTTTCTTTTTCTTCTGAGGATTGGCTTCAAGTTGTGGCTTTATTATTGATGAACTTCTATTTATTGTTGTATAATACTATTTTTCCTATTTGTATTCTCTTTCAACGTAGCATACTAAGGGAAATTATTGTTGATGGGCATGGTTCAGGTTTACCCTATTTTAATCCGACTCATTTATTCTACACGCAAATATGAGTGATTTATGGCTGAGCTATGTGTCTCGTACCCATCACCTTTATTAAATGGTAATAGGAAGCTAATGTTGCTTTCAAGGAAGTGGTCTTTCTGAAGAGGGATCAACTAAATCGAGGATGTCGAAATGGGGTTTGTTGTTTCTCTCTCTCTCTCTCTCTCTCTCTCTCTCTCTTTTGTCTTTGTTTCTCACTTAACTATATTTACATATATTCTAGCTTACTTCACTTAGTTCCTTTTCTACATAAGTAACAACCATTTTCCTCTTCTTTTCTGAAGATCAATCGATTTGGAAGAAGCTATACAGGAAATTGTCATCAGAGGACAAACATTGGCCTTTGGAGTGAGGTGCTTTATCTTTTGAGTGATATGCTCTAGTGATGAAAGTGTAAGGGAGAGATCGATTAAGATGGGGGGAGTAAAAGGGATTTTAAACTAGTTCCTCCAAATGATTTTTAGCCAAGCCTTATTGTTTCTTGAAATTGGTGTCATTTTCTCTTTGGACATGAGTGTCCTGTTTGTATGTAGAAGTAGGGGGGTGCATGTTTGGAGGAGAAGCCAAAGCATCAAAATACAAATTATAAAGTAGTCCAAGAAGAAAGAAAAATCCAAGAAGAGGGAAGTCTCAATGAATGAAAAACTAGATTCGATTCGATCTCGAGCAAACTCAAGCAGGATCGATCTGATCTTGAGTAGGTTCAGTTCGATCCTATGACAGCTCGAGATTGGATTGATCAAAATTTCGAGCCATAAAAATGGATCGACCCATACAAACTCAAACAGGCTCAACCTGTTAAACCTGTTTGAGTCCTAGGGAAGTAGACTGTTTGGGTACAAAATTCCCACGTAATGAATTGCTGTATGCAAGACATATTATTCGTCATTTTAATCCAAGTGTTAGGCATGTATTAGCAGATCCCAAGTGCATGATTTCGTTGCTTTTCATTGAATCATGGTTTTAAGATTTTACATTGGTTTTCGAAAACTTTCTATTAACTCCTTCCATAGTTTTGGTTTGTGAACTCAATTTAATATAGGAACAAAGGAAATCAACCATGAAGCGCTTGGGATCAACTCCAAGATACATACACCTTATTGTTTTCAAGGCGCAATTACATCTTCGCAATTGCTCCGAACATCCACATGTTGCATCAAGCTCAGTCTGATTGCAACCAAAATGCATGTATTTTAGCAAATTTGCCTTTCAATATGTCAACTATCTCATAGACTACATTCTATATGGTTGAAAGATGTAATAGATATGTTCTACGTCTTCAGTGATTTACTTACATCACACATTAAGTTTGTATATTTACGTACATCTCATCATTTGAATGACAAGAGTAACTAACCGTTGTGTTGAAATATTCATATATTTTGAGTGTGTACGATGTTAATTTTGGCTTAAATTTTCTGCTTGGCATCAATTAGTTTTCTGTTTCTGTTTGGCAGCGGAGGGGACTGGAAGAGTGGAGGGAGCTGTGAACTGGAGACTCTTCCTATTCTCAGTGGCTCACACATTTCACTGAAGCCATGGTCTCAATTTTTGAAACCTTTTAGAAACTTAAGCTTACTTCATTCTAGCAAGATGGATTTGTTGAATATCACATCAATGACGGCTCGCCGGAAAGACGGCCACCTTTCACTGTTTTATCTCGGACCATCTGTCCGAGCCCCGCGGTACCGGCAGGACTGCAGCCACTGGTGCCTGCCCGGAGTTCCTGATGCATGGAATGAGCTTCTCTATGCTTTTTTCATGAGGCATATGGGAAGTTCACCACAGGCTTTAGGGAAAATCAAAACAAAATAATCAAGTTAGTTTTGAAAAACAAAATCAGGGATTATATTATGAAAATTAACCTCTGGCCTGGAATGTGAAATCTTCTTATGAGATTTTCATGTGCTTCTGAGGCTCCCAAGAGCTGAAGTTCTTTGGCAGTGATAAAAGAGATTCGGAGCTCTTGCAATGTATTTATCAATTCCTCAAAGAGAATGAAAAGAAGTGTAGATTAAATTTCAAATGTAAATACTTGTTGTAATGTGAATACGGTTATCAGAAATGAACAAGTTTTCGAATGAATTCGCAGAATCTAATTGGTTGATTCTTCGTGCTGTGTTGATCTTTTGTAGCGAAAAATTTATATAATGTTTTCAGCACTTGCTGAAACTAATGTCTCCACGCTTCATTTCATCTTGAAATCTGTATTTCAGCCTTCTTTCTGATTGATTGGGATCGAAACTAACGATAGAAAAGTTCTCTGTTTCCGTTTAGCTGGCTTTTGGAAATTATAAGATAAGAATAGCAGTTACATTTTTAAGTTTCGAATTCAAAATCAACTCAGTTTATTATACGTATTTATGTGTGTTTACCTTCACATATATGTGCATATGATGTATATAAGTTATGTATATCATGTTAATATGTTTTGATTGTTTTCCACACGCAAATATGTATATGCATATGCAACTAGTAGTGATTACTGTAGATATGTAATATATTATGCTTGTAAGTAAAATGAGTTAACTAAATTTTGTTCTTTGTTTTTTAGTAGATTCATATTATACTTAACATGAAAGTGTCGCGACATTAATCAGTTATGTATGTTTGACTCTAATGGACCTTAATATCAAACATGCACTCGGGTCAAGCTCGATATTCAATAAGTGAGTCAGGTTGGCGGACAGTATGAAAGAGAGATGAGTCAAGATGAGTTAAATAGGTACAGACAAATCATTGTCATCCATAATTCGATATCCAACTCAATATCGAAAATAAAATCAAGCATATAGGGTTGGGGATGAGTGCTATCACATCTTTTGGCAATGAGAATAAAGCCTGCAGGCTGGTAGTGTAATTAGGTCAGTAATCAGTAAGCTCTTCAGCTTCACACGCTTATTTTCTGGTTTTCATTAAACAATATTGTCTGCCACTTTGATCCTTAATTGATATTTGTCCTAAAATAATGCAATTCATGATGTTTGTTGCAATTGTGTCTGAAAGCATATGCTTAGCTTGGTTTCAAAGTGGTATTTTTTATTCATTTCACTTGAATAGATGTGAATAAATACGTTAATGAGTTGATCAAATCGCATTGACACGAGTCAAAAATCATGATAAGAGGCCATGATATTTTTCAATCATCGTTTCATTTGTGCTCTTAGAGAAGGGCAAAAGCCGCATGCCACATAACTTTTATATGCTAGAAAAATGTGCATGAAAAAACTGATAAAATAACTTGGAAAATAAGCAAGCCCGCATTCTATATTTTACTTCATATAAATAGAAGAAGAGATTGTAAAATAAATCCCACCATTGGTTATATTAGAAGAAATATGAAGCCAGATGAAATCGAATTATCGAGAGTAGCACCTATGCCTTTTTTATTTAATACTTGCTTTCCTCTATTTCTCTTTATTTATTCTTATTCCAAAGTGTGAGTGATAGATCAAAAACGGAGAAAAAGAAACAGAACTTATACATCCTGAATAGTGCCCATGATGATCTACTCTCGCAAGACCTCATACTAAAAGCTAAGCTATTGTAATCTTGATTATGGATCACTTGTATTTTTTTTTTGAACTTAGATTCCTGAGTCATACTTTAAAATTTTGGGAGAGGGTGATCGAACAAAGGTTACGCCATAATACTAAGGTATCAGAGAATCAGTTTGGTTTTATGCCAGGTAGATCTACTATAGAAGCCATTCATTTACTAAGAAGTTTAATGGAGAAATTTAAGGAGAGAAAGGAAAACTTACATTTGGTTTTTATTGATTTGGAAAAAGCTTATGATAAAGTCTCAAGAGAAGTACTTTGGAGAGTTTTAGAAAAGAAAGAGATTTGCACTGCTTATATTCAAGTTATTAAAGACATGTATGAAGGAGCTGTTACCTCTGTTCGGACACAAGGAGGTTTGACTAAGGATTTTCCTATTACAGTTGGATTACACCAAGGCTCGGTTTTAAGTCCGTATCTTTTTGCTTTGATTATAGAAGTCATGACTGGACATATTCAAGATGAAGTGCCTTGGTGTATGCTCTTCGCAGATGATATTGTTCTTATTGAGAAAACTAAAGAGGGAGCTAAAGCGAAACTAGAGCTTTGGAGGAATGCTCTAGAATCTAAAGGTTTGCATCTCAGTAGATCAAAAACTGAATATATGGAGTGCACATTTAGTCAAGAAAGAAATACTTATATTGGAGATGTGACAATTGGTGATCAAATTGTCAAGAAGAGTGAGCGCTTTAGATATCTTGGATCAATTATACAAAATGATGGCGAAATAGATAATGACGTTATTAGCAGGATTCATGCAGGCTGGGTAAAATGGAGAAATGCTTCTGGTGTGTTATGCGATAGAAAAATTCCATCCAAAATTAAGGGTAAATTTTATAAAACTGTAATAAGACCAGCGATGATATATGGTGCTGAATGCTAGCCTGCAAAGAAGAAACATACAAATAAAATAAATATTGCAGAAATGAGAATGTTAAGATGGATGTGTGGATATACACGAAAGGATAGAATGAGAAATGAGTATATCCGAAAGAAAGTTGGTGTTGCACCAATTGAGGATAAACTTAGAGAAAGTCGGCTTCGATGGTTTGGACATCTAAATCGTAGGCCAATTGAAGCTCCAGTTAGAAAAATTGAGTTATTGGATTTTGCCCATGTACAAAGAGGAAGAGGGAGACCAAAGAAGACATGGCAAGAAACTATAAGGAGTGATCTTAGTTACTTAAACTTAGATAAGAATTTGGTAACTGATAGAGCACAATGGAAACAAAGGATTCATGTAGCCGACCCCACCTAGTGGGATTAAGGCTTGGTTGTTGTTGTTGTTGTTGTTGTAGTATAAGTTCAAATGCAAAATTTTGAGTTCATGTTTCATCTAAATTATTTTTTTAATAGAAAGTCATGTCAAACAAATATCTAACATTTTGGAAACATCATGTCAAAATGCTCAAATCTTTCTTCCCTAATCTTCCAACAAATGGAGCTGAGTTCTTAGTGGTGGAAGAGTGGCATCACTTCAAATTTATCCGCTCACTTGAGAAAATTTGTGCATTGCTAGAAACTTCTGCAGCCAGATGCAAGACAAACAAGCCTCCATTGTGGAACAGCAGATATAAGCAGAATGTCAACTCATGTCGACAAAAAAGGTTCTAGTTTGGATGAAATTGATTCAACTCGATTTCAATTAATTTCAACACGACTTTTTTTAGCCTACATTACAGAACAAAAAATTGGTTTCAATGGATTTGAAGTGGAGAGAGAGAATCAAGCTAAATAATATTTGAAAGGATATTGGAAATGAAATTGAAATTTCGTGTGAGAATAAAGGACAATACAAATATGTGATTTGTTTTAATAAAATTCTGTTGACGGAGAAATTTATTCTTGCACGAAGAAGACCCGATTTATAGTGTGAATCATCGCTAAAAGGAAGAAAGTGAATGGAAGAGAGACAACTCAAAAGTACGTAGAAATTTTAGCCAAAGAAATAATTATTAACTTTTTATTAATTTACTGTAAAATTATTATTATTTATTAATTTTATGAATTTTAAGAATATAATTTTAAAATATTAATGTTTATATTTTTTAATTTTAAAAATTTTAGTGTAGAATAAACAAGAAATATGAGAAATAAAATTTTAGATTTTTACTAAATTTAAAAAAATAAATAAAAATATGAGGTACAATGATCCTTTAAAATATATGAATGATTCAAGCTAATCAAATAATGATCAAATTTTATTTTTTTTATTGTGAATAATTAGTTAAAATGGTGAGATTCTGAAAGAGGAACTAAAACTGTAACATTTTTATAATTCAGATATCTAAACTAATATTTTTAAAAAGTTATAATTAATTTGTAACACCAGTACAATTTCAGAGCCCGGATGCAATTTACCTTTAATTTTATGTAAAAACTAAATATTTTTTTACATTTTCATATATTTAAAAGCTAAAAAAAAGCATCCAATAAATTTAGAGATAGATATAGAGATAGAGATCCAATAAAAGGCCAAGCAAAGGCTAATTTATACTCAACTTATCTTTGGATGCATCAAATATTAAAATTTGGCACCACATTCAAGATATATAACATATTTTTTAGTGCACCGAAAAAGCACTGCTTCTCTTCTCGAAAAATTATTAGTTTCAGATGACTAATCATTTAACTCATCATATGCACTGTAGGCCTTGCTCGATGCATGCATGGCAAGCAATGGTTGGGTACCTGAACATTTGAGTGCACGAATTTAGTATTTGCTCTTCTCTCTCTCTCTTGTTTGTGTGTTAACGGATGAAGTGAGTGTCAAAGCAGCTAGTCAGTAGAGCCAATATTTTTTAAAAATATTTATTTGAAAAGTAAATCGATAAAATATCTAACTTCTTGCTCGATATAGCAACCTAGCGTAGAGAGTGTTCTCCGCATTATCTTGAAGAACCGATATAGACGTGATTCATGACTTTCCGGCCCATGTAACCCATCGTAAGAGATTTTATTTGAGTTAGGAGTTCATTTTTGTCTAATGATTTTTTTATCATTCTGATAAGGAATTTACTTGATATATGCTTTTTATTTGTTTAATAAAAGGCCTTGGGAAGGAAAAAATATCTGGTTCAGGGGCAGAAAGATTTGATGCCCAATCAAAACCCGCCACGTGTATATTATCCACCCAAAATGCACACGTGGCGAGCTCTGATTGGTTCGACGCCTCAACTCAAAACTTTCTACTCGAGCAGGCACACCTTCGACTCTCTTTCCTATCTGATTTGTGGTTAATAGTTGATCGGCTGAGCATTATAATTAGGACATGAATATATATCTTGTCTGGTCACTGCCTCCCATGATCCACCACTATTGAGTCACAACCTAGATTTTATTTTATTTTATGCAAGAACTCAATGATAAAAATGGGCAAATTTCACCCAGGTCCCTGAGTTTAAGAGTTATATCACACAGGTCCACGTTTTTAAAATTTATCATCGGGGTCCCTAGATTTTCAAACATTATCATCAAAGTCCCTTTTTTATTGTTTTATTATAAAAAAATATACAAATTACCATTATACCCTTACCCTCCCTCTCTCCACCAGATCCGACAGCCGCACCGTCAACGCGTCGCCCGCGCCGCCCGCGCCGCCTTGCGCGGCAACATGACCCCGCCGGCGGCCTCGCAGCC
>JAEMOT010001814.1:902548-1037834 GCA_019297695.1 Apostasia ramifera | reverse complement strand
AGCGCGCGGCCGCTCGCGGCTGCACGATCTGGTGTCGTGCGGCCGCACGAAGCTGCTGGAGGAGGCGCGGTGACGGCGCGTCTGTCGGATTTTGGTGGAGAGAGGGAGGGTAAGGGTATAATGGTAATTTTTTTATTTTTTTATAAAATAAAAAATGAAAAAGGGACCCAGATGATATTTTTGAAAACCTTGGGACCCTGATGATAGATTTTAAAAATGTGGACCTGTGTGATATTAACCCTTAAACTCAAGGACTTGGGTGAAATTTGCCCTATAATCTATTTTCTTGAAAAAAAAGAATAATTACACCCAGGTCTTTGAGTTTAACGCTTAATAATGCACAGGTTCATATTTTCAAAATTATAATATCGAAATCTCTGAGTTTTAATAAATTATTAAGTGGGTCCTTTTTAATTTTTTTATTATTAAAAAATTTAAAATTACCATTTTAACCCTCCAATCTCTCTCTCCCCTCCCGATCTTCGAGCACATGCGAGGCCACACAGCCGCCGACAACCCATAGGCGGTCGCGCGGCCGCTGAGCTTGCGCGACCCACCGGAGGCTTGTGCAGTCGCCTGCGGCTTGTGCGACCCACTGGCGACCGCGCGGTGGGTCGCGCATGCCGCTCGGCCGCTGGACCTGCCGGCGGCCCCGCGGCCTCGAATGCGCAGGGGTCGATCTTCTTCTCCCATCTCATTATTACTTGTTCAAATACACCATCTCCAAGCTCTATATAGAGAATACTGCTAAGCAAAACGTCTTGACGCAGTCTTGATAGGCCGCGATCATATACTCCTGCTGTTGACGCTACGAGACACGTTACATGCGGGAGGAAGTGTGAGACGACTACGATCCCATCTTCACACCATGCACTTCACACATTTAAGAATCCCTTGATGGGCATGTATAATTTACCCATTTCATGATGGTAAAGAAATGAAAAAAAAAAAGAGGAAGGTGCACTCTTGAATTAATCTATTTTAATCAATAAAATTACTGTTATTTATAAAGATTGCAAACGTCATAATTATTAATTGCTCAAGTGTGAAAAGTACACATACCTAATTGAAATAAATAAATTTAATTGGGGAAAATACCGGCAAGTACGGAATGATGGTGACATTCCGTGCTTCGTACGTATCTTCCACCTCCACCAAAGAGTAAATTACATCCGGGCCCTGAGGTTGAAAAGATATTGAAAATTAGTTTCAATCTTTTAAAAATTTTAATTTGAGTCCTAATAAAAGTGCTGTCCTTTAATCTAATTAAGACACAGTTATTAATTTTTTATTATGATGTGAAATTATCCTTAATCACTAGTTTTTTTTTAAATTTTAAGAATATAATTTTGAAATATTAATATTTATATTTTAAAAATTTAGAGTTTTAGATGAGAGAAATTGAAAAAATAATGTATATTTACTTCCAAATAATTTTTATTTAGCAAGTTAGTGCTTATTGCCTACTCAGTTTTGGGGTCAGTGGACTGATACCTTTATTGATAGGTACTGGTGAAGAAAGAGGCACACGAGGGTTCTACGAGCACTAAATCAGAGGAAATTTGTATTTCGATTTGATCTTTTTTTTATTATATAAAGTCAAATGTATAAATTAAATTGATATTATGGCCTATAAATAAGTAAACGTGTGTTTAACATGTCTCCTATAATTCAGCTTATTATTTAAATTATATTATTTCTGCTGCATGTGTTAAACTGTTTTATATTGTTAAAGCTAATTGATTTTATGTATAATCTCCTCTATCAATTAAATTTGTTGTCGTGGTGTCCCGAAAGGGGACGTCACAACAACTATTGCTTCAAAGCAAGTTAGCATATAGGGGTAATACCATTCAAGCCCTTGTAGTTTCATAAAAATAAAAATATATTATCTAGGTCCTCCCGTACAAAATGTCTTTCACCTCAGTCCTTTTTAACAATTCTGTTAAGTTGTCATTTTAAAAATTTAAAATATATATTTAAACATTACAAATATATTTAAGTATTTCTAATTACTATTCTTACTTCAACTTATATTCTTTTTCAATAATTTAATCTATAATAATAATAATAATATTGTTTAATAACTAAACATATATTTTAAATTTTCTAAAATAACAAGTTAACGATCAAACTTAATGGAATCTATAAAAAAGTATTTATGTGAAAAAAAAGTTAGACAGGAAGAACTCAGAAGATGATGTATTTTTTTTATCTTAGTGCACTTGACTGCTCGAGTAGAATCATGATTATACCTCAAAGGCCTTAATGGAATTACCGCTAGCACGTATAACCATAAAAAGCTAAAACCTAAAAACATCCTATTTCCTTTTTTTCCTTTTGAGTCTCAAAGTTTAAGGTGATCCTCCTGCCCATGTACACTCATTTTTTTGACAATCACCACCAACTCCAAGTGAGACATGGATCCCACACACCCAAATGCACTTAGATGTAGTATCCATGCGCATGCAATTGCCTCACTACATACAATGCTGGGAAAATTTACACTTGGGTCCCAGATATCGAGCTCATCTTTGATGCTAGTCCATTTTCTTTGATTATTTCACATAGGTTTCTGAAATCGATCAATCATTCTATGCTAGTCCTTCTATCAATTTTGTAATCGATATCATTCAAAATGTTAATATTATCCTTCGGGTGTCAAATTTCTCTCCCCCCCCCCTCTCTCTCGCTATTTCCTTTTGTTCTCGTCCGTCTCTCCAGCTTCTTTTCCTTGACCATCAACATTTGCACCACGCATAAAGAGGAGAGAAGGGAATGAGGGAGTGGGATTGATGAGAGCATGGGAGATAGAACAAGTCATAAAAGATAAATTAAGAAGAGAATAATTTTATTAGTTGTTTGTGAGAATATTTTTAATAGAGGTAAAGAATAATTTTTGATGTGATATTTTTATTTTGAGATTTATAAAATATTTGATACAAAGCTAGTTGTATTTAAGGAGGTAATGTAGGATTAAAAATAGAATTAATTTTAATATTATAATTTGCGTATGACTTGAAATATTATAAATTTAATTATACATAATATGACATATAAGAATAATTTTAACTTATATTAAAGTTAATTTGAGTAAACAAACATCCCAATGTTAGCTGAAACTATTATATTATAGATAAAACCTTTTTTAAGCAGAAAAGGACCTATGTTAAAAGATTAAAAATTAGTAAACTTACGAAAGATGAGCCAATATGCGTTAAATTAATGTTATATATACTTCAATCTCCATAATATACAATCCCATGGGTAGATACACTTATATTGAAAAAGCTAAAGTACGTATGCATTGATGTATCAAATCGATTCTAAGATGAATCGAATTCATTTTTTGCGAGTTTCGAATCTTGAAGATGACAGCCAGCCCACTTGTCACCTTCCACTCTATCATATGCAAGATAGTGCATCAAGCACAAAGCAAATAAGATCAAGTCCATTTGCACCAATGTTTGGCATATCTTTCTCTTATATAACCAGCTTGTGGCCAGCCAGATGAACTCTCCTCTATAGGAGCCATTCATTGCATGCACACAACTTCATCAAGAATGGGCGACGTAGCGATAAAGAAAGCCAGCTCAAATGATCTAAACATTTCCGTAGTCATCGCGGTCGGCGAAACGAAAACGCTCGACAACAGTCAGAAGGGGAACAAGTGGCAACTGTCGAGTTTCATTGCACGAGCAATTCGAGAAGTCAATAGGAGAAGGTTGATTCACGCCATCAAATTTGGAATAGCGCTGGTGGTAGTATCACTTCTTTATATGTTGGAGGTTGTTCACAATAGGCTGGGTGACAATGCCATGTGGGCAGTTATGACAGTTGTGGTAGTCTTTGAGTTCACTGCAGGTAATTACGATTTCATGAATATTTCATAAAACTTCACCGTTTTGGGTAATTTACATGCAAGTTCCTGTAATTTGTGTTAGATAATAGATTGGCCCACTTTTTTCAATTTCTATCAATTAGAAGATGGTCCACGTAATTTATAAAATCTTTCAGTTGATCAGAAGCAAATTAATTGCTTCATACTTGAAATATGTGTTAAGTTGAGGTGGCCGTGGAAGCAAATATGATAGTTAAAAAATTCTACTAACATTCACATTAATTTTTCTAATCTTTCATGAACTAAGTTTTCTTTTTTTTTTGCAAATTTTCAGATTTTCATAAGAATGTTTTGCTTAAAAAACTAAGGGTAATTGAGGCATGACAAAAAGAAAGAAATCAGTTTACGATATTGTGAAGAAATTCAAAAAATATGGACCAATTTACAAGTTTCCTCAATATCGTAAAAAGGATAGTGCAAACGATGATAAAGTATGAAAATGATTTGTGTAAGTCAGCTCTTATTACAAATAGAAGAATATGTTATTATCTTCGAGCTCTACAATTCCATAATATAAGTGCCACACTCCACGAAAACTCGAGTAACTAGTGAACATATGAATATGTTGGATAAAACTCAGAATAATGTGATATTCTAATGGTATGACGAGATTAGTTTGTGAGAGACGTAATGCTTGAAATAAATGATGCTCGAACTCTAGACTTCTAAAGCTACCGTTATTATAAAATTCCGGTATCCAACCAATAACTAGCATGATCATGCATCAAATTATCATGTAAATTTCGAGCAAAAAACAAGTTTGACATATATAGTGAAATATATAAATGGAAAATTGTACCTCAAAATTGGATGACCTCTACATATTATTCTTAATGGATACCATAACTATTTTAACAGATGTCAAATTTTTGGGTTGTTTTGTTATGCTAAATTTGGAAATCTTTTAATGTTGAATCACTGAGTATTTTACTGTAAAGAAAAATATAATTGATCAATTTGGCTTAAAATTTAATTAAATGTATAATTTATAACAACAACAACAACAAACTAAGCAATTATCCCATAAGTAAAATCACTTACATGAATTCTTTGTTTTCATTGTACTCTATCAAATAATAAATCTTCATTTAACTCCAAATATGTAATTATCTTTTCTTGCAATATTTTTTTTGGCTTTTCTCTTCCTCTTTTTATATAAACAAGATCTAATAATCTAATTTTTCTCATTGAAGCTTCTATCGGCCTATGACTTATATGTCCAAATTGTTTAGGCTGACCCCTCTGAACTTATCTTCAATTGAGGTCACTCTAATTTTTTCGTGAATACACTTATTTCTCATATTATCCTTTTAGGTATACTTGTTGTTCCACGTTAACATTCTAATTTTCGTGATACTTATCTTATTTGTATGTTTCTACTTTGTAAGTCAGTATTCAGCACCATATAACGTCGTCAGCCTTTATAAAATTTACTTTTAAGTTTGAGTGAAATTTTTTTACCACACAATACGTCAGTCCTCCATTGTATAATTTAATAAATTAAAATTCAAAATTCTCATTAATCAACTTACTGACCAAAAAATTTAAGTGCCTACTTTATCTTATTTATTAAACAGGTGCAACGGTAAGCAAGGGAATGAACCGTGGAGCAGGCACTGTTGTAGGGGGTGGGCTTGGCTCCATTGTTGCAACCTTGGCTCAAGAGATTGGTGGGCTCGGCAAGGCATTGGCCATAGGCATTTCTATCTTTATATTTGGTAAGTCTTTTATTTATATTTTATTTCCTTAGTTCAAACTTAATTTATATATTGTATAACTTGTTATATTCATAATGCAAACTTTTTAAAACTTTTTCATATATCGCAGTTTCGTATCATATGTGCATATCTACATCGTAACTAACAATAGTTTACAGCAAAATATCAAATGAATACAAGAATTGACTTAGAGCGCATTTGATTCGTTATTATCTTGGTGTTATGTTAGGTAATTTAGATGTCATTTTTTGATTAATAATTTTATAATCTAATAGAAAGTTACCTATAGATGTCATTACAACAACAACAACCAAGCCTTAATCCCACTAGGTGGTGTCGGCTATATGAATTCTTTGTTTCCATTGCGCTTTATCAATTATCAAATTCTTATCTAAATCTAAGTAACTAAGATCACTCCTTATAGTTTCTTGACATGTCTTCTTTGGTCTCTTTCTTCCTCTTTGTAAATGAGCAAAATCCAATAACTCAATTTTTCTAACTAAAACTTCAATCAGCGTACGATTCATATGCCCAAACTATCTAAGACGACTTTCTCTAAGTTTATCCTCAACTGGTGCAACACCGATATTTTTTCGGATATACTCATTTCTCATTCTATTATTTCGTGTATATCCATACATCTATCTTAGCATCTTTATTTTTACAATATTTATTTTATTTATATGTTTTCTTTTTGCAGGCCAACATTCAGCACCATATTTATAAATGTCATTAAACCAAATAATTACTTTCTCTAAATAACATAACATACGTCTTAGTTTTTTCTGCATGAAAGTTGAATCTATTGATGATGAAACTTTGGGTTTGACTAGAGATTTGAATGTGCATGCTGATTAGGAATCAGTACGTAGCACTGTCTGCCATGAAGGAGGGCAAGTGAGAAATTGATTTAAGCACAAAGATTAGTGCAAACAGAATTCAATACCTTGACTTGATTCTCCATCAAAATATGGTGATTCTGATAGATATTAGATCCTCATCATAAGGCTGCCACATTGGTTCATTTTCATCAATGTTCTGAGAAGATAAGATTAACCCACTCAAGAAAAGGCTAACCAATAAATTTTACACCACTGACGCACAAAAAAATATTTGAATTTACTTATTACACGTGTTCATGATATTTGCAATCCACATCTCATAACCCAAACCAACAATTCAAAGTTATTAAGGTCAATCAGCATGATCGATATTTCATTAAATAATTCAATCAGGTCTCTCCAACTTTCAGACTAATTTAAATTTATTAAGGTAACCAAAATGACAAAATTATGACTACAAAAAATATTTTGTAAAAATCTTAATTTGATTCGATATTATCTTGATGCTATGTCATGTTATCTAAATGTTATAACATCTAAATGTTATTTTTAATTAATAATTCTATAAATTTTTTAAAAATTATCTAAAGATGTCATTAAAATAAATGTTGTAAAAATGAGAATGTTAAGGTGGATATGTGGATATACACGAAAAGATAGAATGAGAAATAAGTATATCCGAAAGAAAGTTGGTGTTGTACCAATTGAGAATAAACTTAGAGAAAGTCGGCTTAGATGGTTTGAACATCTAAATCGTAGGCCGATTGAAGCTCCAGTTAGAAAAATTAAGTTATTGGATTTTGCCCATGTACAAAGAGGAAGAGGGAGACCAAAGAAGACATGACAAGAAATTATAAGGAATGATCTTAGTTACTTAGACTTAGATAAGAATTTAGTAACTGATAGAATGCAATGGAAACAAAGGATTCATGTAGCCGACCCCACCTAGTGGGATTAAGGCTTGGTTGTTGTTATTGTTGTTGTTGTATCTAAAGATGTCATTAAACTAAATAATTATTTTTATCGGATAATATAGCATGGCAACAAGATAATAATGAATCAAATGCTCCCTTAGTAATTTTGAAAGATTAATAGACAGATTTAAACAAACTCAGTTCCCTTTTAATTAACATATTTAAACAATGGGAACTATTTAAAAGAATTACAAAATTGCAGACTAATTTGAGGTATTGCATACCTCAAATTATAAAGACCTGTACAAAAATTTAACAATTAAAGCAAATGGTTATGTACCACGAAAAGCTTCTAAGCTGCACACTAAATATGAAGGAAAAAGATTTTATGAAACTGCAGACATTGAGATGCTTTAAAAGCACAATTTTTTTTTACGAAAGAAAGCGAAAGATCTTCAAAATATTGATCAGATTTCCTGAATGTTTCAGGTGCAGCAGCTACTTACATGCGTATGATACCAAACATCAAAAACAAGTATGATTATGGAGTGATGATTTTCATACTGACGTTAAGCTTGGTTGCCATTTCTGGTGTTAGAGGCGATGAGATCATTCAAGTAGCAAGCGACCGCCTCACCTCCATTTGTATGGGCTTGGCTGTCTGTGCATTCATGAGCTTATTTATCTTTCCAGTATGGGCTGGTGATGAGCTCCATAGCTCCTTGGCTTCTAAGTTTACTAGCCTTGCACAGTCTATTCAAGGTTTGTATTTAGAGATTCTAGCTGAACCGTGAGTCGGAGGTGCCAACACATATCAACAAATTCCAACACGAGTTCAACCCGTTGAATAAACAAACCAGAAAGTCGTGACTGGCACAAACTTTAATTGTGATCCAAACTCACAAGTGCAACTAGGTAGTATTTTGTTGGAGGCGGCTGCATCGATTCTTGTTCTAGCTCTATGTAAAGCAATGGTCTCCGAAAGATCAAGTGATTTAAGTTGTATATGATTACTCTACCTGAAGCCCTTTTTTGTCTTGTCCTTCCTCTCTTCAATGCTGACTTTGAGTCCCTCACATTTATACACAAGAGGTCTACATGTCGAGGGTAGACAAACATATGGTATCTAGGCCCTCATTTTTAGGTGTCATGCCTCATAAAATTATTGCTAATACACATGATCATCCAATTAATTTCAAAAATACATTTTCCTCTTACTTAATGGTTGAATTCAACTTGATGATCATCATCCTGCAACATAATTAACCTAAGTTCTCTATAATTATCACAATTTTGTATATCTTCAATGCTATTTCAAATAAGTAGATATTACTTTTCCTTCTAGTAGTCAGCCACTATCTTAGTGTTTTAAACATTTTGTTGATGAGTCTCATAAGTCATCCTGTAGCAGCAATGTCGCCTATATACTTCTACAATTTGATAGAGAACCCAAATGGGTCATGCTTAGGTTATTTAATGATTAAAAGCATGAGGATCTTATACCAAGCAATTTGACATGACTGATAAAGTCAAACTTCAACACCCTTAGCCATTAGTTTTTTGCAATAAAGCACAATAATAAATGTTCGGTTTTATAGTGTTCCATGTTGACTTAAATGAATGCAGATTGCTTGGAGGATTACGTCAATCAAACGAATGGAAAGAAGGGAGCAGAAGAGAGAAGGATTTCTGCATGCATATCAGTGCTGTCATCTAAAACTAATGATGAATCATTGGTACGTCTTCTTCCTAATCAACTAAAAAAAAATTCAGGGTTTCCTTCATATGTCTTTATCAAGACACAAGTTGCTTTTGAATCAGTTAAATTCAAGGTATTATCTAACCAATTTTGATTTTCTAGCAAGATTGCCACCTTATCAAATAATGTTTTACCTCCTCAGGCAAATTTTGCAAAATGGGAGCCATGGCATGGTAGGTTTGGCTTCTACTATCCTTGGAACAAGTACCTACAAATAGGAGGGATCCTCAGAGAGTTAGCAGCTTGTGTAATTTCTGCAAAAGGACGTCTTAAACAAAAACAAGAGGCATGAACTGCATCTCTCCCCCATCATACAATTGAGACTTCACTCATTCATAATGCTCGCCAATACCTTAAGTTATTTGATTTATTTTTTCCATGTCTTCCTCCACAAAAACAGATTAATGAGTCAGTTCTGCTTTCATTTGAATCTGAGCAACCTAATAAATTCTTACCTAAGGTGAAAAGGTCTTAAAAATGGTTAAAAGAGTTGTGACCTGAGCTACTCCAAGAAGTTCCGACATTTGGGGTCCAAACTAAGTGAACCAACCGACTCAAATTTGTTTGCAAGCTGCGTGATTGAGTTATTCACGAGTCTATTCAAATCTGACTTGATAAACAAAAACTCAAGTGTTTGCTGCTTAGTCAAAAGGGTCTTCATATGCATGAACTTGATAGAGGTGAGCAGGGTTTGGAACCCAATAGAAGCTAGCTGCTGCATTCCTTGTATTGACCCAACCGGAGCAGGTTGTTTTGACCCGGTCCTACTTATATTTTTTAATCTAAAAGGGATTAACTCTACACCAATATAGGTAAATTCCATAGATTTTCTAGATTTTTTCTGTTCTTAATACACTTAAACTCTCTTATTTTGTACCAACAAAAAAATAACTCTCTTACTTTGTTCTACAACCTTTTTATTTCTATGAATCCACACTTCATAATTTAACTAAGTCAAAAAACTTGATCAATGTGTAGTCCTAACATGGCCAGTAGAACCGAAGTGGGTCATGCATGAGCAAATAAGCAGGACAAAAGAACTAACCAGGTCGGACATGGTCAGGTCAAGTTGCTGGGTCGTGTAATAGAACTTGAAGGATCAAGAAAGACGAAAGATCATATAACTTAAACAAAGCCCTCTCTCCTTACATGGTTTCTAAATTGCAGGATTCCTCACCACCTTCAGTGGACTCGAAAGCTGTCCACCAAGCAGCAATCCCTTTGCTAGCAAGCACAGTGAGAGAACTTGGTGAAAGCATCCTTGAAATGAAGCAGTTTCACAGGCAAGAGGCAGTTTTAGAGCAACTCCAGCAAATGAGAATGGCATTAAGATCTAATGTACACATTTGTTCAGTAGCAGCTGCCACTGTGGACCAGAATGAGAATGACATGAACGGAAGTGAAAGTAGAGAAATGATTTTGGGGTTTTTATTGATTGAGATACTAGACAAGGTAGAAGAACTTGTTAAGGGGGTCAAAGAGTTAGGAATGGCTGTTAGTTTTGCCAATCAAGTAGTGCATGACATGTGCTAACTAGTTGAAGCTTTGTGAACAAAGCTTAATAAAACGTGCATATATTGTTAGAGAGAGAAATGGTAATAACACTAAATAATGCATATATTGGTAAAGTGAAAACTATTTGTTAAACTTTTTCGTCTATGTTGTTCAATCCAAAATGTTTAAAGAAGTAGTTAAAAAAATCAAAACTTAGCTAAGGACTGCTTACAAGAGCTTTCTATCACAGTAGTTTTTATTATAACAAACTCTACTGTACAACACAACCATAACATAATTATAAAGCAACTGTTAAATAGTAAAACACGTTAACGTCAACAAAGCTTGACAAACACAAAAAACCAAAAATGGGTTGCAATGTCAAAATCACTCATTAATCAGATCTCAAGCAAATAACACAAAATCTTAAATAAACTTTTTTCAAAACGTATTTTCAAAAACTAATTGCCGTATTCAAAGTGAAAACATGTAAATGGAAAATATGATCACTAACATCTGTAAACAGAATCTTAAGCATAAGAAAACAAAACAACAGGAACATTTACTTGAAATATTATATATTTATCATTTGGATCTCAAACTTCTCTTGTGTTTCTATTTGCATTTACTTTTCTCCGAATAGTTTCTCAAATTTATTTGGATTTGAGCCTCAATCTTCATCAGTTAATCTCCAATTCTCTATACTAACCAAAATTATAGCAATACATCAAAATATCAACATTTTATTTATGGGGGATTTTATTTAATTCCGCAACATTTTATTCCTCAAAAATTTATTTTCTTTTTGAAACCTACTCAAAAACTTTATTTGATTACTTCAGTAACAAAGGAAAAATTAAAATAAAGCATGTTGTTCATTTTCATTGTTAACAAAAAAACATTAATTAAGCCAAGGTGTCTATCTGTGAATTAATTACAAACAAACAAAATAGAAACAAAAAATATAGCCGATGAAAAATAGCCTTTAAGTATTTTGTTTCCCTTCTGCATTTTTCCCTAAAAGAACAGGAATATTCCTAAACGTGACCATTAATATAGAGTTGAACAGTCCCACATCCAAGAAAAACTTCAATTCTTACTGTGCTTTAGGGGAAACCGCAAATGGGCATCGTCCTAAAGTGTTCCAGAATACATAATCCCCGGAGAATGCCTGCAACATTTCACCAAACAAAACTCACACGACAAAAAATAACAAGAAGCAAAAAAAAGTAGTATGTAATTGATCAAAAAGATCCAATCATAGTGTCCCGTAAATAAGGCCAGTAAAATATTTTCCCTTAAAGCCTCATTTATATAAAAGAATCATCAGACCATTTTGAACCTGTAGCAAGATGGAACGATGAAACAGATTGTAGCCAGACTCCCTCACTGATCTACCTGAGCATACTAAGATGGAAAAATAATTACTTTTAAGTTTCTGATGTCATTACAAAACAAGCAATAGACCATAGCTACTGTATGAATGTCTTTGGGGGGATGTTTTAAGGCTTGCAAGCAGACTATTTCACACAACAGCTGATGCTCGAATAACTTAAGAAGATGAAATTTACGACGACACATCAAAGTCTTCATAAATAATGTAGCCCTACAGAGCATTACTAGACATGAGAAATGTATAATAAAATTCATAATATTTGTAATCTCCTTTCAGATTACAAATAAGAATTAAATGAGTGCAATATCAAGAACCAAACAAAAAAAAATTATACCTGCATGGATACTTCAACCGGTGCTTTAGCAGCAGGATAAATACTCACCTGCAGGTAATAATAACTACATTACTTCAAGTGGTAAGCTAACATTACTTCAAATGGTGCGCTAATAAGCCAAGAAACACAAAATTACAACCAATGACACCTTCGTTTATGTTGATTAACCAACATCAAACTAAATAAATGAATACTAACATGTACAACATTTTGCAAAATGCAGGATATATATACAAGACCAATTTAAAAATAAATGTACATAAAAGATTGTGATCACAAGTAAGCAAACTTTTCAAAACAAGAAACCAAAAGAATGAACAAGTTTAAACGCTAAAAGAAAAAGTGTCAATAGCAGCGCAAGTTTAAAAACATACTAATATATCATAAGACAAACTTTGTTGCACAAACTTAAAATATCGCGCAATGAAAAAGATCACTACTTAAAATTTGCACAGGTGAAATTGATTAGATAGGTGTGACAAGACTACGAGTATTAGTAGTACAAACAGCAATATAAGACAAGATTATAGAAATAACACCAATTAAAACTTAAGTCAAAAACAGAGTTAGGTAGTTTGGACATGTTCAATGAAAAAAGAAAATGCATCAATAAGGCAAGGAGAAAGAGAATAAGAAAAGTATACTTTACACGCTCATGAAATGACATGTATAAATTTGTTAATGAATGAAATAAGCTGTAAAATACGGTCCAAAGAAACAGAATTACAATTTTTAATAATGTGATGCTTGTAAAGTTTACATTATAAGCTATACTACTATAACGGCTGTTTACATTTACATAGAATAATGTTTTGTAATTCTTTTTTTAAATACTCATGCAGAAAAACACATGATTAATTTGCTATCTATGTGTGGCAACCCTAAAGTGTAAACTAACTCTAGTATATTGTAAATTTCAATGAGCCCATATATAGTTATATGATGTTAGAACTCACATTTGAATCATGGTACTAAAGTTCCCCCAACATATCTTAAATCTTGTTTAGGATATGATCTAGCCAACAAGAGAAAGTAGGCCCAAAAAGTAAAATTGGCCAAGTTTAGTCAACTTGACTCATATGGGCAATAAAGCCTAAAACAAGTGTGGAGATGAAATGATTAAGGAGACATGTGAAGGCGCATTGAATAGAGCTAATTCAAGCTCAACAACTTAAGAATTGCGTTTGCATCCATCAAATTTGACGTTCCACATTTTGCTAATGCAAGCAGTCATTTGTAGATGTGTTTGGTATTTGAAAGCCATATGTAGTCTTTAAGTTGATGTAGACATGGCCTTGAACATTGTAGTAAAATTCCCAAGTTGAACCACAGAATACCCTCTGCAATGTTGCATTGCAATGGAGTCCTTGTTTGTTCTTGAAAGTATCACAGTAAGTTGAGCTATTTAAGGTATGTTTTACCCATGTCGTTTAGCCTCATCATTTATTTGAATTTTTAAGATAGGATTAACCCCTTTATTTATAAATTCTATAAATGATTAATTCATGATTAATGAATTTTGAGTTTGAGTGATATAAGAGATTCTGTGGTGGAATTGATATCCGAGTGAACGGGATGGTCAAGACCTTAAATGAAAATCCTTAAATATACAGTAACTAGTCACACACCGCAAGCCATCATCTCCATTCAATTTTCAACCGCCTGCACCTTCACCTTGCATCATCCACATCCTCTAACTAGTTGCATACAAGTGGGTTCAATCGAACCCAAATTAAGAGGAAACTCTATTGTGAATGCTTCTTTATACACCTAAGATTAAATTAAAAAAATATAATGGGAACCTCATATTGATGTCATCCACATAAGCCTCAAAGCAAGCAACTTCATCTAGTCATTCTACTCGCCTTCCTCTTCTTAACTATTAATTTAATTTTGAGAGTCACAATTTAAATCTTCTAACCATTGATCCGATTTACTTGAATAACAAGCCACCTTAATTTAACTGGGTAAATTAAAACTTACTAATGATTTCACCAAAAAATAAAAAATCACAAATGATTGAATTTAATTTAAATTTTAAACTAGTTTAACATGTAGTATTATAATTTCTTGATTTGCATATAATTAATCTAAAGAAATTACTATGCCTATTTGAGATGAATTATAACTAAATCATTTCTCTCTCAAATTCACATATTTTCATCCTTGCTTGTCCTAAATCATAATATTTAATATATAATTTCATGATTTTTAACATTTCTACTGCTTCAATCTGCATGGTTATTTAGGTGGCATGAATTAATTACATCCTAGCATCTCTTATAATATACTCTTATAATGAATTTGTCTTGTACTGAAGGGATGATCGATCAAAGTGAATATGTTTTTATAGTGAATGAATGATGCAAAAACATGCCATGACATTCATTGGATCGTAGATCCTTGTGTTTTAATGCAGCTTTGTCATGGCATAAATAACTCTTAGAGCCAAGCAGAAGCAGATAGTTGATATTAGCAAATGGGCAAATAAATATAAGACTCACAGATTTTGGATCAATAGATATTTTTGAAAGCGTGCCACCGAAAATCTTAAAAGAAACCTGTGCAACAAGAATCAATGTTAATCTGATTTTAGTAACTATAGTAACTAAAAAAGGTAAAGGCTATATACATGAAAAGTACATATGGAAAGAATAAGGATGAAGCCTACTTACCTAAAAACTCAAAGTAGCTCAAATTTCAAAAAAAAAAAAATTTCAAAAAGCCAAAGCAGCAGATCATTTTCAGGACTATAAAGTATGACTTACATACTAGGTGAATGAATAAATTGGTTAATTAATGGAAGAAGCAAAGCTTTACAAAATTGATCAGGACAACAACAATGACCACCAAGCCTCTACTTGACTGATGGGGTTGGCTACAAGAAGTTTTTGTTTTTATTTCATTATCAAATATTAGCTCCTTATTTAGCATTATTTATACAATATAATTTCTTATAGTTTCTTACGATGTATTTTAGGTCCCATTCTTCCTCTTTTTATATGAGCAAGATCTAATAGCCCAGCTTTTCCTACTGAGACTTCTATCAGTCCACTATATATATATGTCCAAACTATTTAAGTTGGCTCTCTCTGATTTTATCTTCAATTGAGGCTACCCTAATCTTCTCACAGTTGTATTCATTTTCAATCTCGTCCTTTCATATATACTCAATTATCCACTTTAACATCCTCATTTTCGTAACATTTATTTTATTCATACATATATATATTTTAAGTCGGCACTAAACATCATATAAAATCATTAGTTGTACTATAGCCTTATAAAATTTATCTTTAAGCTTAAATGAGATTTTTTTATCACACAATGTACCGGATGCATTCCTTTACTTAATTCATCCTACTTAAATTCTACTAATAACATCACCATTTATTTTATAATTATTTTATATGATTGATCAGGGGTATCTAAATAGCTCACTTTTACTAGTAACTTGATTACCAATTATCACATTTACAATACAAGTGTTGTTATTTTAGCTAAATTTGCATTCAATATATTTGATTTTAGATTTACTAAAATAAAAACCTTTAGGCCTGTTTGTCACGTGAAGCTTTTTGGAAATTTTTTTTGAATATATATAGAGAGAAAGAAAGTTATTTTAATGTTATGATGTGAAATAATATTATTTTAGTATTGAGATTTATATTGAATGTGATATAAAGTTGATAATTTTATTAAGATATATGAAAGATATGAAATAAGGTTAATTTTAAAGTTAAAATTTGTATTTGATGTGAAATAAAATTGAATTTTTAATATTAAAATTTGTGTATGATGTGAAATAAAAAAAAAATATTAATTTGGTATTTTTGAGAGAAATTTGAATGTTTTTGATCCTAATGCCAAACAAGGCCTTAGACTATAAGACATATTCATAATTTGAATTTCGCCTTAGCTTCATCTCTAGTCTTATGAATAAGAGAATATTATTTACGAAAAGCATACACTAAGTTACCTTTTCTTAAATAATTTGAGTCAAGACCTCTATACTTAATGCAAAAAGATATGAATTTAAAACTAAACATTGATGTAACTCAATTAAAAATCCTTAGTCAAACTCCTTATGCTTGAATACGAAAAACAACCGCCTTATATACGTCTTTAATAACTTGGATGTAATCAATGCAAATTATTTTTTTTTCCAAAACTCTCCAAATCACTTCTCTTGAGATTTTATCATAAGCATTTTCTAAACTAATAAGAACTAAATAAAGATATTTTCTCTCCTTAAACTTCTTATTGAATTTCTCAATAAATGAATTTCATAGTAAATTAACCTGACATAAAATCAAACTAGTTCTACGATACTCTAATAATATGACATAATCTATGCTCCATTGCCCTCCCAAAATTTTAAAATATAATTCATTAATTTAATTTTTTTATAACTCGTACAATTTTGTACATCACTTTTATTCTTATAAAAATAGAACCAACATACTCATTCTTCATTCATTTAGCATCATTATAATTTTTAAAATCATATTAAACAATCTAGTGAGCCAAGAATTCATCTCTCATATATTTTTAAATATCTATTGGAATATCATTCGTTCCCATTGCTTTTCTATAGTTCAACTTCTTTAAAACCTTTCAAATTTCAATTTTACTAATATGTCAAATGTAGGAGCAATTCTATTTTCCATTTGGATGCTAGGCTCACTTAAATAAATTGGTTTGTCACAACTATCATCAAAAGCTAATGAAAATAACTCATCCAATTATATTAAATACTATTTTTTTAAAAGATATTTTCTAGTCCACATTCTTAATGCATTTGACTTAAGTCAGGTCTTTAGTTTCTCATATCTTATCTTGAGTGCCTTTTTCTTTCTTTAGTATTCAATTTCTTATATACGTTCTCAAAAGCCATATTCTTTATTTTACCAATTACTTTCTTTGACTCTCATAAGGTTATTATACATTTCTGTCAATTCTTCTTTGCATTTAAACTAGTCTTTATAACAAATATTTCTATCTTTAATTTTTTCTTGTATATATTATTTTCGCTACCAAGTATTTTTATTATTTGGAGTCTTTTTTAAATTTTTTCACATCATCTTTTGTTACTTTACAGATGCAGTTAAAAGTCGAGCAGTCATTTACATAAAATTAATCTCTCCTAATATTCTATTATCTAAGTTTTAAAATCCTCATCTTAATGGTATTTATATTCTCATCTTTTCGATTCGACCATCAAGTTCAAAAACACTGTTTTAGCTTACTATTCTCTCTTTCACTCTTCATCTTAAAATCTAGGACTACTGATCAATGTTAAGTAATTGAGCTTTCACTTAGAATAACCATACAACCTTTACAATCCAAGTAATCTTATTTCTTTGTAAGAAAATAATCAATCTGCATTCTTAAAACCAATTCTTATAAGTGATTAGATGCTCATCTCTTTTTTCAAACCAAGTATTAGCAATTATAAAGTCAAAAGCTAAAAAAAACTCCAAAATTATTTTACCTTGTTAGTATCCAAAAAAAATACCCGGCATGAATTCCTCGACAATACTTCTAACATGCTTATGTAGATCTCCTTCAATGAATATCTTTTCCTTCAAAGGTATCCATTGAATCAATTTTTCCAAATTATTTCAAAAATTTTCTTTTATATTCACATTAAAACCCATATGAAAAACATACACAATTATAATATTAGCAATTATCCCACCAATTATAATTTTTAAAGTTATGTTATAACTTTATTTTCATTTTTTTTAATTTTAACTACGTCATCTTTCAAACTCTTTTCCAAAAGTATACCTATCGCATTCCTAATCCTTTTCTTATATGAGTATCAAAGCTTGGAGTCTAATCTATCAATTTTTTTTACTTTCTCACTCGCCTTTTTTTTCTTATCAGTTAATGGATGAGTTCATGATCAACTAATTTCTCCCAGAGATTTATTGCTTATATATGTTCTTGAAGTGCAGCTAGCTGGGATGCATATATAGAAAGAGCAAAATGTTCGTTTGAAAATAACAAAATTCGATGTAAATTGCATTTCAAAAAAGAATTAGGCCAAGATCAAATCGAGTGAACTTGATCACTATTGAGATTAAAACCAATGAAGCAGACATCTCTAGAGGGACAGAAAAGGTAGGACATGAGTCAACAAAAACACTCCTAAGACACACCAACATATAGTTTACTAAAGTTGATATCTTTTTTTTTTTCATTCAAACATGCAAGCACATAATTCATCAGCTAGTAAACTGCAACCTCTGCCATCCATGGGAAGGAAACCCCTGCCTTAATTTTCTTGGTTGGCCATTCATGGGCGATAGCTTCCTCTCAAGGTGCACAAAACAATCACATCTCAAGGCACCTTTTTCCCTTCTCCTTCCTTCCTTGCCAGCCAAAATATTTCATCCCACAATTTTCTCCTCATTACCATTATGTCTTCTCTACCTATATAATTCATTTCTCTTTCACCCTTCCCCCAATTTATATCCTTCCACCATTACTCTCCAGAATCTTTCTACAAGATTTCTTTAATCCTCTTCCTCTCTCCGTGTCTTGGATGACTAGTGAGGTTTCCTTCCATTTTATGCTAGTTGTTCGTTATACATATTAGCTTATAGGATGACTCAATGATGTAAGGCATTTGCCTTCTCCAAATGATTTCTTTTGATTCTTCATTGTAGATTGGATTACACGATTCAATGTATATTTTTATTTTTGTCTAGCATTTTCTCTTGAAGCTTTGGCTGATCTGCATCAGTTCACTTCATATTATTTTTCTTTTTCTTCCTTCTCAGTTTACTATTAAAATTACTTTGGTATTTAAATAAGTGCTCAAATGTAGTATCCTATTCTTCATCCCAAAAAAATTGAGAATGGGCCAGGTTGGGAAGCGACATGCCACAATCTACCCCAACTGAGGTGGGAAGTAGGCTATGAAGCATGGACACTTCAAGAACCACGCTGTGTCCGTGTCGGACACACGGACACTCGGGGACACGCGAGGACACCGTATCGGACACGCCACGTGGTGTGTCCTAATAAAATAATATTAAAAAACTTTAAGGACACTTCTTGGACACGCGAGAACACTTTGGGACACTTTAGGACACTTCTGAGATACAAGACACTTTTAGAATATATAAGATAGAATTGGATATATTTAATATTAATGTTAAATTTATTTATTAATATTATATATTTTTAATAAAATTTATGGATATATCTATCTCATTTTTTTTAATTATCGTTAAAATTTTATTTAATAAAACTAAAAACCTATCCTTATTACTGTTAAAAATGTTACCTAATATAAGTTAAAATTTTACCTAATATAAGTCAAAATTTTAAGTTAACCAAGTTAAATCAAATTTATTCCTCTTTTGTTGCTCTTAAGCCTTACGAAAATGAACCAATAACTAAAAGTTTAGAACTTCGGCTTCACCTTTATTTTTTTTTCATCAACACCAAGAGCTCTTACTTTCTCTTATTATTGTGCTCACTGTGATTGTCTTAATAAGCAAAATTGTATTTTTTCTTATTAAAGTGAACTCTAAATTTATATCTCAAATATTTTTAATGCGACGATGTTTGTTCTCGAGTTCTCATCTTAATTTTATGAGACTTCAGTACTACTTACAAGTTATTTATACTTAAAAATTTAAATTTGTATTATATTATATATATATATATATATTTAAGTATAATTTTTTAATTTTATAATTATATTTGACGTGTCATGCCGTGTCCGTGTCCTATATTTTAGAAAATCGTCATGTTGCCGTGTCGTGTCCCGTGTCACCGTGTCGTGTTCGTGCTTCATAGGAAGTAGGAAACATTTGGCTGTGTCACTCCAATTGTTGGTAAAATTGATCAAAGGGTGTTTAGACCCAAACAAAAGCTAATGGACATAAAAGTAGAATAACAATTAGGTTAATACAAAAAACAAACAAAAACTAAGAATACAGTGCGTAAATATTAGATAAACATAAGGGGCGTGAAATTAGGTTTGCTACATGAAATTTAGAGGATTTAGAGAAAAGGTAACAGAATAAGTTAATACTATAGCCAAGAAAAGAATAACATTGCATGTCTAAAAGAAACACAGTGGAAGGGAAATACCAAAAGATATTCTAAAAGGTTACAAGTTTTATACTGTAGTAACAATGGATAGGGTGATTGTACATATGAAAATGAAAAGTAACTCTTCAAAGGTAAAAAGAGTTGTCAATAAGTTAATTGTTATATAACTAAATATTTGTAAAGACATGATAAATGTAACTAACCTATATGCCCTCCAAATTAGTTTACAATGAAGGAAAAAGATAATTTGGGGAAGAGATGAATAGTTTATCACAATGAGGATGAACAAAAGATAGTTAATGGTTAGTTATTTGAATGAACAATTAAGGTAAGATAGTTAATGAGAGGAGCCATGGAATTGATGGGATAGTAGGTCAAAACGAAAAGAATAAAACAGTTGATTTAGGAATAGCACTTGAACAAGTAATAGTGTAAGCATACACAGAAAAAAAGGGAATAACATTAAGACAAATGAACTTGCAAAGATTATAAAGTCCTTTTAAGATAGAAACTTTCCAGACAACTTAAAGTGTAATAGTTACAAAAAAGGGTAAGCATACTTTAGCATAATTATATGCTTCCCAACATAATGGCTCCTCCAAATCTGCTGCTTGTAAATCCTTGTTCATGTCTTCCATTAAGTGTTCCTCAATGTTACCAATGTTACTAGTAGCATCCTGTTCCATATCACTATCATACTCATCTGTTTTCCCAGAAACTGATCTATTTAGAGCAGATAATTTGGATGAACTCCAAGGAAAGAACTTAATTGTTCCAGGAAAAGTTGCCTCGATGCTTTTTCCACTAATACCCCGTCCACTTGAAACAATTTTCCACTCAACAGAATGCTCCGTCATTGAAATAGTTCCGATAGAGGGGTTTCCATCACAAGATGCCACTCTTCTTCTCGGAAATGGCATTGTAACGGTTAAAAATTCCATTAAAAATGGAGCCCTGTATCCCTCCATTATTCGTAACTTTAACAAAAATGCACCATCATTTTCAGACACCATTGAAAGCTGGTAGAAGCCTTTTACTGGGGGATCAAGGCTGCATAAAGCTTGGTACCGCATCAGAACAAAATTACCAAGTGGAGGAGAAAACAAAAAGGCTTGTTTATCAACTCCGTGTTCTGATACCTGAGCACAATGATGAAATGATAAAACCTCAAAGTTAGCTGGTGTCAGCCCGGATAGTGCCACTGATACATCAGGCAGTCCTTCTAACTCAGCTCTGCAGTTTACTTGACCAGATATTGATACAACATCAGGGATTTCATCCCTATCATACATTGCAGCATTAACAATCTCGTGAACTGTAAAAAGTATTCTTTGCTTTCCCTTGTAGAGGTATGGCTTCCATGCAGGTTGCTTAAGGTCTGCAGGGGGGAGTTCTGCTGAAGAAAACCCACTGGCCAAAATGACAGATATGTTGGAAAAATTCAAATCAAGAGGAGTTCCTGTAAGTGACAAAAATGGTTGATAATCCAGGTGACGGTAACCTGACAAAACTTACCAATAATTTGGTGCAAAGTACTACAAACATGAGATGAGAAATACCATAATAGAAAGTACCAACCAAATGGCATTGCACTTGAGATAAAAGTACGAAGTGTTTCCTTGTCAATAGGCCTCAAAAGACTTCTTGGAGCATCTGACATAACAGCACCAATAACAGAAGAAACTGAAGTAGTATTTGCTGCAATGGGTGCCACAGCAGGTTTTGCCCTAGCAGAAATACCCGATATACCTATACTGCCAGTCAGAGAATCAAGCAAGCCACCAACAGAATGAGACGAACTGGCAAACACCTCCGGTTCTACCAAATCACCAGTAATTATATCACCGATAGTATGTGCAACAAGACATGCCCTAGCACATTGAAAAAAATGTCAGTCTGCAAAACCACCATGCCACCAAATATAGAAGCTATCCTACCAATATTTTATAAAAAATCAAAAGAAAACCAACAAAAAGAATGATAGTTCACAGCATCTCCCTAATAGTATGTGAATGATAGATACGAAAATAGAAGCATTGATATAGTGAAAGTAAGAACACGCTTTTTCCTGAATTATAACAGATTATCATCGAATACATGATATAAAGAAACATCATAACTATGACTAGAACAAAAGAATTTGAAAACGTACAATTGAAAATGACTTAGTTGTAAGAATTAAGACCTAGAATGAATACTAAAAGAAATAAGTTAATCAAATTATTATTTTTGTTGTAAGAAATTAGAGCCTAGTTGTAAGATTTTAGGAAATAAGACCAGGTCAAAAAAAAATAAGGGATCAAATAATAACTTCTGAAAGGTAACTGGAGTTTTCTCCTCTTAAAAGAACTTAGTTGTAAGGAATTCAAACCTACGACTAAGACACAAAGACTCGTGGATGACATTATAATTTTTATCATACGAATTAAGACCTAAGACCAAGCTTAAAAGAAACAGGAGTAAAATATAATTTTTTAGAACTTAAGATCAAGATTGAGAGAAATTAGGGGACCAAATTAAAAATTTTATACTAAGAGATTAAAACTAAATGAGCTGTTGCCAGGTCCCAAGTTCCGGATGAGAAACGCGGAGGGTTGCGTTAGGCAGTCGATAGCCAGCGTAAAACTTATCGAATTAATCATGACATGAATCCTTTAGAAAATTATGCTAAAGCTAGGGCGTTTCCTGGAAGCGACATACTGTATTGTCTGAATACAGTGAGAAATGGGCAAGGGCTGCTGCATCGGGAGTAGTGAAACGTGAGCAAGGGTTCCCATATTATGGACAGATGCGGGTAAAAAAGCTAGTCCATCATACAAGAACTCAAGTTAGTAGCATTAGATTAGGAACTTAGAATATAGGCAGCCTGACGGGCAAGCTAATGGAGTTGATGAATATTATGATTTATAAAAAGATTAATATTTTGTGCTTGCAGGAAACAAAATGAATTGGAGAGAAAGCCAAGGAAATTGATAGCTTTGATTTTAAACTTTGGTACTCTGGTAAGAACAAAAATAAGAATGGAGTGAATATAATTCTGGATAAGAGCTTGAAGGATCACGTAGTGGAAGTTAAGAGAAATTGTGATAGAATTATGACCTTAAAAATTATAATCATTGAATAATTATTAACATGATAAGTGTGTATGCTCTTCAAGTAGGTTTGAATGCGAGTATAAAGGAAAAATTTTAGAATAATTTGAAAGAGTTAATACAAGAGATACCTCAGGAGGAAAGATTACTTATTGGAAGAGATTTAAATGAACATGTTGGAAGTGTTCTGAGGAATTCAATAGCATCCATGGTGGATATGACTTTAGAGATAAATGAGAAGGGTAAAGCTATTTTAGAATTTTCTTTAGCATATGATCTTGTAATGGCTAATACTTTATTTAAGAAAATAGAGGATCATGTTATCACATACAAGAATGGAACTTCAAGAACTCACATTGATTATTTTCTTATAAGGAAACAAGATCGCTTGGATTGTAAATATTATAAAATCATTTCAAGTGATTGTTTGACTATCTAATATCGATTAATGGTTTTAGATTCTGAGATAAAGTATTGAAAAATAAATAATAAGTCAAAATCTTATCCTCGGACTTGATGGTGGAATCTAAAAAATAAAAACAGATGTATATTTAAGAAAAAGGTTTTAGAACTTGGGCAATGAAACATTAACAGGGAAACTAATCTTATATAGTTGACAGTTGCTAATTGCATCCGTAAGGTGACGAAAGATGTGCTAGGAGAATCTAGAAGAATGATTTTAAATAATAAAAATGCTCTGTGGTGGAAAAATATACAAAAAAAAATTAAGAAGAAAAATATTTGTTATAGAGATTAGTTTAAAAACAAAAATAATGATAAGTGAGAGAAATATAAAGTAGCTCGACGAGAATGAAAGGAAGCAGTCGGCAATATAAAGAATATGACTCTCGAGTATTTATATAAGAAGTCAGACACTAAAGAAAGAGAAAGACAATTATACAGGATGGCTAAGGCAAAAGATAAAAAAACTAAAGACTTAACTCAAGTAAAATGTATTAAGGATAAAGATCAAAAAAGTACTTTTCATGAAAGAAGATATCAAAAATAGATAAATGAGTTATTTTTAACAGCTTTTAAATAAAGGTTGTGAAAATTCAATTGATCTTACGGAACTCAGCACCCCAAAAGAAAGAAAAAATTCCTATTACATCCGACGTATTAGTAAAGCTGAAGTCTGAAAAACTTTAAAGAAGATGAAGTATAACAAATCAATAGGACTAGATAACATCCCAATAGATGTTCGAAAGTGCTTAGGAGATGATGGAGTTTCTTGACTCACTAAATTATTTAATATGATTTTGAAGATTAAAAGAATGTCAAATGAATAGAGAAAGAGTATATTAATACCTATTTATAACAATAAAGGCGATGTACAAAATTGTGCCAATTATAAAGGAATTAAATTAATGAGTCATACTTTAAAAACTTTAGGAGAGGGTGATCGAACATAGATTACGCAATAATACTAAGGTATCAGAGAATCAGTTTCGTTTTATGTCAAGTAGATCTACCATAAAAACTATTCATTTATTGAGAAGTTTAATGGAGAAATTTAATGGGGAGGAAGGAAAATCTACATTTGAATTTTATTAATTTGGAAAAAGCTTATGATAAAATCTCAAAAGAAGTATTTTGAAGAGTTTTAAAAAAAAAAGGGACTTGTATTGCTTATATTCAATTTATTAAAGACATGTATAAGCTGTTACCTGTGCTCGGACACATAGAGGTTTGATTAAAAATTTTCTATTACAGTTGCATTACACCAAAGCTTAACTTTAAGTCTGTATCTTTTTGCTTTGATTATGAAAGTCCTGACTGGACATATTCAAGATGAGGTGTCTTGGTGTATGCTCTTCGCAGATGATATTAGCCCTATTGAGAAAACTAAAGAGGGAGCTAAAGAGGGAGAAAACTAGAATCTAAAAATTTTTATTTAAGTAGATCAAAAAATGAATATATAGAATACACATTTAGTCAAGAAAAAAATACTTATATTAGAGATACAAATCCCTAATATAAGTGAAACTCAAGCTTTGGAGGAATGCTCTAAAATCTAAAAGTTTTTATTTCAGTAGATCAAAAAATGAATATATAGAGTGCACATTTAGTTAAGAAAGAAACACTTATATTAGAGATACAAATCCCTAATTATAAGAGTATTCAATCTTTTTTATTATATTTGAAGAGAATACAAGCAATTTGACTTTGATTTTGTCTATAACAAAGCATTTTAACATAATACACTGATTAAAAAACTAATATTTGCTATATTGATGTATTTTAGCTGAAAAAGGATATTTGACACTCTATTAGGGATATTTGATTGAGTATTAATATAATCCCCGCAATTACACATCTTTTTAACAATATAACGATTTATTATAACTTATTAAGCACTTTTAAAAACTGATTTATCACAAATCTTTTTGACAGTATATTTATTACACATCTAATTGATTTATCACTTTTAAAGACATTGAATTGAATTGAATAGTGTCGCTTTTACAACTATTCATTGCATTAACGTTGAATTCAAGCCGAATACAAGCATTTAGAAACAATTCATTGGATAATAAATATATAGAGTGCACATCTACTCATAAAATGCAAACTTCAATGGTAGAAATATAATTGTGAAAGAACTTCAAAATTGCAAACTTACCATACCCTGTGATGCAAGGAAGATCAAGTAGAAGGGAAGAAAGTCCATTATCCGTTCCAACAGATGTACCACAATCTGATCTTTTACACATTTCAACATATGATTTATACTGGTGAGGATCAACCAAAGGTAGAACAAGAATATAAAAAAGGCCCTTTACATGTAACACCAAGGGCCATAACATGTATTCTTCTCCTTCCTCCCTATTAATATGCAGCATCATAATGTGACGAGTGATGGGGTCATCAGCCCAAGAATCAGAGCCTTGAGTAGAATGAATTAGACGAATGCCAAAACCACGTGCAGAACCTTCCCTAAGAAGGTGATCAGAGAGTTAATTCCACTCAAAATTTTATAGGAACTTTAAGGAAAAGCCAAGGGAGTGCATCTATAAACTTGTATAAAACAGAACATTTCCAGAATACACCAAGCATATAATAAGAATAATAAAGTCACTAATCACCTCAATAATCACATGCACTTCTGAATCAACGTAAAAAGAGGTTTTAAATGGAAGAATATCAACAAACCATTAATATCCATAAGAAATTAAACTCCCAATGCAAAAGAATGATTTAGAACAAAAAATACAAAGCCATGTATATGCTCCATGACCATTGCACAAGCATAAAAAAAATAGGAGGGGCATGTGATGCATGTAGAATATAAATATGTTAGGATACGCTAAGCCAATATTTAATATAAATAAATAAATATAAAAATAAAATGTATCATATTATTATATCTAAGGTCGTATAGTAAACTAGAATGAATTGTATACCTAACTGATGTGAACTTAAAAAACATTAAAAATTCTTGACTTAATTTATACTTTAATATTCTTAAACATTTTTAGTACTACTAAAAGCAATATTCTAAATAGTCCAATCAAAAAAGTGAAAACATTCTTCAATAACTACTGAGCTTCAAAAACTTTTGAATTTAGAATATTATCATAAACTTCGTTCAATCGCTTCAATCAATCACAAAATATCTGAGTATGATGACAGTCTTAAAACATACTAATAAGTTAGGTTCAATTTTAACCTAAATCCAACTCAAATCAATTAGCTCAATAAACAATAAAATTGTAGAGACCTAAACATGAGTTGGATATACTGATCTAATCAAATTAGATGCATGCTTACGTCTCTCCAAGTCTATAACTCATTGAATAAATGGATAATACAAAAAAAATACCAAAATCTTACCCAGGAAGCAGTAACATCATTGGCATCCATGGAACCATGAGAAAGAATCGACTATGGCAAAGGAAGCAATGGTGTGCGAATGTAGGATCATTTTCTGTTGCCGAACTCTAGTGCGTGTAAAGTTTTTTGCTTTCCCAACTACATGATCCCAAAGTGCCACTCCCTCATCATGAACCGTATAGTCTAAGCATGGATGGTCTTTGATGCATGATTCAGTCTTTTATTTTTTATAATGGGCCAGACTGCACAATCCAATATATGGGATATTTTGTTTTAATTGGAAGTGTTGAGAAGTATTGGAATTGTATCAGACCAGCATTGATATTTTAAGAAAAGAACGATACATTACATGACATATCATATACATATCGATGGCATATCTAAGAATATTAGAATCTGATATAAATACGATAAATGTATGTAAGGCTCATGAAGTATCGATATTTCATGGGATGCATGCATGCAAAGCAAAGCAACATTTGTATGCTATAAACCTATACAAGTTAATCAAGAAGTAATTAATAGAAAACCATAAAAAAAACCTATCTCAAAAGAAATCACATTATGAGCCAATGCAAAACCATACAAATCAGCACCAAATTTGATGGAACAATTCAAATAGATCAAAGAATCAAATTCATGCAATAAATCAACATCTAGGCATGTATTTTGCATTGTAAAAGCCGATGAGAACCAAGTTCAAGAGCATGAACAAGTATCACTAAATAAATGGTTGGAAAGAGAGAATGAAAACGGTCTTACCTAGATCAAACCAAACTAAGCTATCTCTAACAATCCCATCAATAAATGCCCATCAAAATTTGGAAAATCAATTCTTCTTTCCATTCAAACATCATCAACACCATAAGAATTTGTTGGCAATGGCTACAACATAGTTAACTTAACAATACAACACAAGGAATGAAAATCATATAAAGAACCAAAAATATTCAAAATCACTTGGCAATTTAAATCTCATCATTGCCATAAATGTATGAGCCAAGTTGTAAGGTATGCCCCCAGCTATGTAAGTATGCAGTTTCATGTTATGATCATCACCATCATCATTATCAACTATCTCATTCCGACAATTTGGGCCAGCTTTATAAATCCTATTTTCACCAATTTATCCTGCTCAATCCAATAAGCAAGTTACTTTTGGCTTATATCTTTTCTTCCAATTCGTTCAACGATTATGTTATCCACTCAGTTTAGTAGTTCCCCTTCTTCTCTACATTGTGCATGCCTATACCACCTACATCTACCCTCTATAATCTTATCTTTGATAGATAAAACTATTACATTCATTAATATAATTATCTTTTACTTTGCTTTTCTACTCTTAAGACACATTCATCTTAACATTCTCATTTCGGCAATACTAAAGTTCATTTGGTTGAAGTATGTTCCGAGAATGTTATAAGTTTTTTTGAGATACAGAGAGAAATAAATTTATTTTAATACTATAATGTGAAATAAAATTATAACGATTGCCATTAATTGAGCCTTAGGTTGCGAGAACCTTTGACAACTCTCGTTGTCTTAGCACACGCACGACATGTTGTTGCTTGACTACAATTCTCACAACAAGGCATGATGACCCACATGCTTGCCTTTGGAGGCTAGTCTGAGCAAGCCCTGACAGTGCATCCAAGCACATGACGGCTATGCCACGTCCATGATGGAGCCCATGCTTATTCAGTTAGGTTGTTTGAATAACCAGCAGACTCTGCATACAATTGAGAAAGTTTGGATGCAAGCTGCTATTACACAGCCACGATGTATGACTGTCAAAACCAAACAGAACAGGCTCACGTTAAGTTGTTGTAGTTAAAGAAAAATAAACATGAAATAAAGCATGAATCTCATTTTCTCCATCAAAAGAGCAGGCTAAAATCAAAAACTATTTGAAATACAACATAACATGCTAACACAAGATCAAAGCAAACAGCAACAATAAATTTGAGTACGAGAGAGGCGTTTAGTATTATATAAAAATCTTTCATGTCCTCGTTCGTATTGTCCTTGGAATGTCCGCGAACATCATATAATAATGCTAAAAGAGCAATGTTCTTTAACCTAATGATCACCGACCTTCGTTTTCTATCGGCAAAAGCTGAAGCCAGCTCGGCGTCAGTCGGAAGAAACGGTTCCCAGGCGGATCCAACGCCCCCCCCGCCAGCACATTCATTCGCCCTCTGACAAGCCAATCGCCAACGCTTCTCAACCACTGGAAACCTCCTGCTCAAACCAAGGGCGGGGTAAAGCAAAATCGCAAGGCACCCTTAATAAGGTTCGAAGGGGAGATCGCTAAGGGCTAAGCCCTATCTTGGAACACAATAGGGAACGAAGAAGAAAAACGCTCACCGAGAGAAGACGACATCTTGGGAATTCAGGATCCACAGAGCACGGATGCTGCAGCCCGACATCTCTCTCTCTCTCTCTCTCTCTCTCTCTGGTTTGCTCGCCTTAACTATTATGCCTGATAATTCCCTTTCAGCCCAATGTTATTCTTGTAAATTTTAATAAATGAGGTAAAATGGCAATTAGGTTACTCTATTTTGAAAATATATGTACATGAATCCCTATAAATTTTAAATTAATCAATTCTTAAATTTAGAATAATATATAAAAACTCTTTTATCATTCTAAATTATAAAAACTCTTTTATCATAATTAACAGTCATATATGTAATTTTTCTAGATTTCCGTTAACTGTTTTTGAAATTTATATTTAACAAACTCCTCATAATAAAAATCTTTAAATTAAGAAATCAATCTATTTTATAGCCAAATGAATCCTTTACCACCTGTAACAATTCAAGCAAATGGTACTCTGGAAATTCTATACACAGAGGACATCACTTGGTAGCAATTTGAGACAGCGAAGGGGTGAATTTAGGTTAAAGTTAAATAAAACCTATACATGACCTGCTTTCTTTTAATCATTAGCCGGACTCGTCCCACACCCACTTCACCCCGCCCTACTTCTCCCAAAACCTTTACCCGCCTCGCCCCGCTTTATTTCTATCATTTATATCCACCCCACCCCGCCTCAACTCAAGTTTAGTATTAATAACTTATTTTTATATAATTTTATTTAATTACTAATAGTTCATAGGTCAAGAAAATATAATTTTATTATACTCGAATAAGACCCATCTCATAATGAGTCAAAATAGGTCACAAATCACGAGTATAATTTTGTGACTCATGCCCATCTTATTAGAGGCAGATTGGGGGTGAGTTAAACAAATTTGAGTTAAAATTATCGTCTCACATGTCATATGTCAAAGAAGTTGGTAAAGAATCGAGTTGGGGTTATAGGATGGCTGCATAGGGCTGCATATCTTCAAAGTCCATTTTTACTTGGATTTCAGTGTCTGAACAATGAATTCTACTTACTCCCACAAACGTACACAGAAGTAAATTGAGAACTAAATGATAATATCTACTTTTAACAATCAAATGTGCAATTCTGCAAGTTCCACAGCAATCAATGTTGGGGGGGCCATCTTACATATAGCTAACAACAAGGTAAAATTTCCAAATGCACAACAGCTATATACGATTGAAACCCGAAAAATAAGAGTTCAATAACATCGATCTAATTCCCAAATGACTGTTTCCTCTCCTTGATGTATGTGCCTGATCTCTCATCAATGTTGGATGCCACCCTCTGCGTCATCTTCCCAGAACTTGAAGGCACTTTCCTCTCATCCTTGGCCATGTCTCTTTCCCTTGTACCGCCTTTCTTGCTCATGGATGGCCTCTTCCTCATCGAATCCTTGTCATCTTTAATCTTTCCTCTCGCTTTTGCATCAGATTTTGTCCTTCCTATGACCTTATGCTCTTCAATGAATCTCGACCTATCACTCATGACCTTATTCTCAACATCGTGGATGCCAATCTTTATCCCCTCTATGTGCTCAATTGCAACCTCAAAGGCCTTTTCATGAGAAACAGATTCCATGGCTTCAGGCCTCCTGCTCTCCAGATTAATGGCTTCACTTGTAGAAAAACTGATAAACTTCTCGAGGAAATGGAGGAATTTGTCACAGATACCGGGTAAATTTGAGTTGCTGCCGGTCTCCTGTGCCATTGACAAAAGCTTGCAGGGAAATGAGATGGAAAATGATGCTTCTCTTCTCAGTCTGATGACCAAGAAGAGACAGGTATGCAGATGATGCTATTCTATTTCTACGGAATAAATCAGCGTGGTTAAAAAGCAATTAAAAGGCGCAAGAAAGAATATTTTGAAGAAGTTGTAGGGTCCTTATTTTCCTGACTTTCACACAACTTTGAATATAAAGATTCTGCAAGTAAAGGGATGTATACCTTGCGGATTCTGTTAGCTACAGTACAATCTGAGATTCAGTGTGATGAGGATCGATATGCAACAATGTAATTTGAAGAAAAAGCTTCCCCAGATCCGTAAACATGTTAACTTCCAGTCCAAGCAATGTTCATTTGATGGCTTCTAATATCAGCAATCTAAACATATTGCATTACAATTTACATGTATGGGGGATATTATAACTTTATCGACCTAAATCATGTTTATCCAATGAGTCCATATTCCTAATATTACCTGTGAGGGCCGGCATGCATGGCAACACACTCGAAGGACCAGCGCATGAAGGCTTGCCTGCACGTTGGCTGTGCGCTAGCGTTAGCCCTACGCAATTGCGCGCATGTAAGCCGCACGTAAGCCGCACGTAGGCACCCTACGAGCGAACAGGCCATTGCGTAGCTCCCCTGCCAGTCCAGCGCAACCTGGTCGCTGCACCCATGCTAGCCCTCCGCATAGGTCCAGCACCCATGCCGACACTCCGCTCAGGTCTAACACCGGCGTCGGCCCTCATGTGCAGGTCTAGCGCGGAATCCTGCACGCACTGCTAGCGCGACAGTCTGTGCCATGGGTAGCATTATGGTGGCGGCAGTGATGCCTACCAGAGGTGGGAGAGAGAGGATATTTTTTCTTTTTATATTATATTTTTAATTTAAATATAAATTTTATTTAAAAGATGAAAAAATATAAATTAAGAAAAAATCTAATTGAAACCAAAATGTTAACTTTAAAGACTATTAAAAAGTTTTTAAAATCATAGACCTACTTGATATTATCCCCGAACTGTAGGAACCTAGATGATATTTACCATTGTATGGTTTCACGGATTCACTGGATACACAAATGTAAATTCACTTGCATCTTGAGTGATTAATGCTTAAAAAAGATTGTCATTTCCTTCACGTAGAAGGTGGTTTCGTAGGTAAGATGGACGGAGTTCAGATGCAACTTAAATGGATTGTTTTTTTCTTTTCATTAAATATAAGACTAAGCTAAGTATGTTAGATGGAACTTGTCATAGCAAAAATACTACTTTAATAGACAATTTTCTCGAAATAATCCTAACCATACACCAAATGCAACTACAACAAGAAACACGGGCTGACTTGTAATTTTACCCCAATATCTCTGCCATTAGAGAACAAGGCCTAGCCAGCACCATTCCTTCGACTCCTTTGCCTCTTGCCTTTGTCACACACCTGGGAGAGAGGGGGTGGCCTTTCTCTTTTTGCTCTTTCCCCAGCTCTCCCTTAGCATTTCTATCTCTCTATCTCTCTCCCACTCTTCCTTTCATAGAATAGAGGTTGCCCCAATCATTCGCATACCTCGCAGCCTCCTCACCGTGGCCATGCCGTAGTTGTTTAGAGCTTAGGGGCCATATTGCTACCACCTAGACAAAACTTACAGTAATACTAGAGGCAAAGAGCTCATCAGGCTCTTTGTGATCCATCTATCGACCAGCTCCTCATCGAGGGCTCCTCCCCATGGCAGTCCCGTTGATGTCCGGCCATGCCATCATTATCCAGAAGCAAAGTGGCAACTTGAGTTCACCACGCACCACAACTGTAATCCCCATCCAGGCTACAACTGCCTCCCTCCAATGACCTCACTATATCGGCGTCCTCCGGTTGATAGCTCCTCTAGGCCGTCGTCGCCTCCCATGAGCGACAATTACATGGCTAACATCGCTTCCACTGGTGCTACCCTCCGACGGAGGTTGTCTCTCTCTTCTATCGCTTTCTGCTCTTTCCCCAACTCTCTCCTTCTTAGTATTTATATCCATCTCTCTCCCTCTCTCTCCCCTATTCTTTCACATACGGAGAAGAGATAGCTCGATGTCTCCAACAGTCATCAGCCTACCACCATTCGATAGCCTCCTCATTGTGGCCATGTCACCACCATCATGTGCTCGTGGAACACGCCACTACCATCATGTGCTCGCGGATCACACCATTGCCACCCAAACACAGCTTGCAGGAGCACTGACGATAGAGAGCTCACTGGGTTCTCCGTAATCTTTCTATCGACCACCTCCTCGCCGAGTGCTCCTCCCCGTGGCCATCTTGTCGTTGTCTGGCCACACAATCATCCAAAAGATAAATGGCCACGTGGGTTCACCACGCATAGTTGTAATCCCCTTCCAAGTCACAACAGCCTCTGTGAGCTCACCGTGCTAGCATCCTCCCACTAATAGCTCCTTTAAGCCAACGCTACTTCCATTTGAAGATAGTTCCAAGGCTGGCACCACCTCACTCTTCACTCATCGCCTCCTTATTTTAGCCACACTGCCATTGTCCAGAGCTGAATGGCCACACCATCGCCGCCTAGACACAACCTCGTAGACGGTAGAAAACTCATCGGGTTCTCTATGATCCTCCCATTGACCACATCCTCACCGAGAGCTCGTCCTCGTGGCCAAGCCATTGTCGTTCCAAAGGAAGTAATGAATGGGTAATAGGGGCGAGTGCTTAAGAAAAAGAAAGCAAGTTCATATTGTCCTTTCTAAAGAAGTAGTTATGCCATGTGGCCAAAACAACCCAAAAAAAGGAAATTTAGAGTAAAAGGCGAGACATCAACCTCCAGAAAATGTGACTAGAAGGTGAATCTACCTAAACAAAAGAACATAGCAAAAAAGAAGAATAAGAGATTAGGGAATACCACTTTGTTTCACTGGTAGAGATGGATAACATCAGGCCAGGAAGTAGAATCGAAGAAGAAATCACAAAAAATAAGCCAATTAGCTTCACCGAAGTCAACAAAGATAGAAGAGAGTAAAAGAGTCCATGAGCGTAAGAAAAGAGTATCCCACGTTAGATAAAAAATGAAGAGGTTAGCGGGGGTAAGGGAAGGTTCAAGAATTAGCTTATCTTGGGATAACCAATAGACCACCCATATTTAACGTTTGGTGGGTTGACCTAGGATAACTAAAGTTAACCCAGGTTTAACCCCAAACCAGATGGTGCTCTAAGGATTCAAGTATTCATTGAATATAGCATAATTCAAAATAAATAAAATAAAAGAATAAAAAGTTATGACTAATTCAAACTCTAACAAACAATGAATACAAAGATAAATAACATAAAATATGGTCTGTGTAATTCATCCATCAAAGTATCATGGTGTGCTATTTGATCGGGTTTGTTGACCATCAAGATGCCATCATCAATTGATGAGTAAAAACTAGGGTTAGCTTAGGCACCAGTGTGGTTTTCACTAATTTGCTAAACTAGTCATATCTTTTGTGCTACTTTTTCTACATATGGTGGTGCAATATGAATTAAAAAATGCATAGCTTTCATGATTTTAGTCGCCTTGCTTTATTATTATTATTTTTTAAGGTTAGCCAAAGCCTTTCAATTAAACAAAGAGCAAGTACAAAGGTGCATCAAGTCACATCCTCAAATTAAGGATGCTTAAAAAATCAACAGGAAAAAGCATACTCCTTTTCTAGCAAAAATTTCATAATGTGGCAGCATGCGCTAAATAATTAACTACATTGTTTACATTCCATTATATGTGTGAGAATTTACAAAATCGAAATGAAAAAGGGATCTCTATCATATGCTCCAACAATAGGTTCTTGTTACTACATTTGCTTGCATGAAGCATGACTAAGCTTTGTTGCTTCGATGGGGTTGAATCATCCATTGTAGTAGACCAGATCATCTCATTTCCTATAGTACTACGATTATCAATTGTCTTCTTGAGTAGGTAGTGAAGTTTTGTCACTCTCTCCTTAGATAAATTCAAGGATCACCATGGAGTCACCCTCTAGTCACACTCCAATTGCATGACTTGCTATAGTCACTAAGGCTTGAAACCCTTCAAATGCTGCCTACTTCTTTGCTATAAGTACAACACAAGTAATGGGTCACTTACTACTTTCTTTAATAAAATTAATTTTGAACAATCTAGAAGATGGGGGATGGGGGAACCCATATGTCTTCAGTGAAGATACATGGCCCCAATAGGACAACTAGGTTTCAGTGACTCCAAGATGATTCAATTCATTAGTCGCGATGTTCAACACCATGGTTGCAAAAGCTATGGCAGAAGGGACCAAGCCTCTATGCACAGTTCATACACATAACAATTCAATTCCTCCCACTTAACTTTTCTCCATGTTACTTCATTCTTTTTGCTATTTGTTTTTATCCATTTCTAAATTTGTAAAGCGTAAGATCTATATACACTTTTACTCCATCATGCTATATCATCGTCATATTTATTTATCATAAATTATGCAAATTTAATGAGTTATCATGCCATTCTTAATTCTTATTCAATTATATAATTTGTGTTTGTTTCTGGCCTTATAGATACAAGGAAAAACTGATTCAAATCTTTGAACTCTAATACACTTGGTAAATGCTAGTTTGACTTTTAGGCCATTGAAACAAGTCCATAAAATTCTGCCATATAAAAAGTTAGCAATCCACATGAAATATGTTGTGTCATTATTTATAGTCATGTAAATAGAGACTAGATAGCATTCATTCTGTTATCAAATACTTCCTTCGGAAAGATGAGTACCTTGCCTTTAGCATCTACCTTCAGCATGTTTTGGGGCTTAAAAGATGGCTTTATGACACCCTCCAAACAAGTTTAGCAAATACATGACAGATATATTTAACCTGCGAGGCGTCAAATTGAGCAATGCCAAGATCAGCTAAGTCAGTTGTGATCTTATTGCTAAGATCAACGAACAACAGTAAACATAAAGTTAACAAAATACTTAGAACATGGAAATGGGACACGTACAACTAATTGCTAGCTCTTAAGGGTACAGCAATGTAGAAAGACACTGCAAAGTGTATCCACTATAGTATTTATGACAAGTCAATATTAAACAAATGCAATTATTCTTGTCTGTTTGGTGCCTGCACTCTTTTGGTTATGTAAAAGATCAAAATAGTTCTTTTATTATAAAAAATAAAAAATAATATTACATTAATTTTTATCACATATTACATAAATTTCAATATAAAAAAATCTACTTTATTTCACATCCTACATCATTTTCAATACATTAATAAACTTTATTTTATATTCTATACAATTCTTAATATAACTGACTTATTTTCCATCATATACATATCGCAAGGTAAACCCATAATTATTATGGCAAAACCAAATTAGCTCTTTTGCCAAACAGGCCCATAAAAATTATAAACATTGTATTTAATTTGTTGTATATGGGCCAAAAACTTGCTTTTGTAGGGTGGGTAGAAAGTAGAACTGCTCTTGTGGTTCATAACAAACATTGCGAACAAAATTATACAAAAAAATAGCAACAATATCATAATTACATCTCTACCTATTGAAAGAGACCAAAAGCCAAGTTAAGATAAAGCATTATCGTGTTGATGAGGATCTCAAATCAATAGATATACAAAGTGAAAATGAACATGAACACATCATTAAGTGAACTTGATAAGAAATATTATTCAAAAAAATACAGAAAAATAAGTTTATGAGATATTAATATATACAACAGTGACAACAAAAAACTAGCGAAAGAAGAGGCATTTAGTTTTACATAAATAGCCAAGGAAGAAGAGTAGATGAAAAATGGATTGCAAGAAATGGTGATGTTAAACAAGTCCACAATTGTCAGCATTTCATCCTACAAATTTGGGCCCTTCTCCCTGTTGTAAACATATTTACATGGACGAGTAAAGGCACCACCCTTCAAAATATTAAGCTTTATTGAAAATCTTAGCTTCTCCTTTCACAAAATTGTGTCATTCTGCTTCTATTAAACATGCAAACTAATAGTTCATCCCACTTGATCTTATTCTTGTTCTTAATAACCATGCAATCAAATAGCTCAATCTGCTTGAGGCATTGCGTTGCATATTAATTTCCAATATTACCATAACAAAGAAGAATCATAACAATACATGAGGCTCTTTTGAAACTTAGACATCCGGCCGATTAATGTATATATAATCTTAATGCCAGGGTAAAGAAGAGGTTGTCCTAATATTCCAAACTGTCACCTCCTAGCACAATGTACAGCCCAAATACTATGAAGTCCCTCCCAAGCCTAAAGCAGCCAACAGACAATTACGTTTTCAGGAGTTTTTTTTGACAATAATAAAGAGCTAAAACCAAGTATATTTCTTGTGTCCAACAATTTTCTAGTAGCCATCAAGAAGTTACAGAACTACTGGCCATTGTCATTTTACATTGATTTGTAACAAGTCGAGTTCTTTTGGAATCCCTTACTAAATAGTGCTCAGCAATATCATTTTAGGAACAGACGAAATGGACAAGATTAGTAAAACTTTAATTTTGGAAATTAAAATAGCAAAATGGGAGGTTATACAGTTGTTTTTGCCTCAAAATTGGCCAACTTTCTCTTTGTGTCTACTTAATCCAACTTGAAAATAACAAGGGATTTTGAATCCTATTTATAGAAACATAGTGTGGTACTTTAAGAATACATGGAATTATAGAATCAAAGTGCAAATGCTTGAAATAAAAGAGGGATAGGATACAAAGAATGAAGAAAATTCATCCAATTAAAATAGAAAAAGAGGAAATACCAAAGATTGTCTTATTTTTATGAGTTGGAGTCCAAGAGTCACCCCACTTATTGGTCCTTCCCATAACTATAGGCTTTTTATATTTAGATTAGTTTAACAAGTCCAAAATGTAATTGAACTTGAGTCTAGCTTGAGTTGGTCATTTTACAATTGAATGAAATCAAATTAAGCTCGAGATCACACGCGAATCTCCATTACAAAAAACCATCTTCTTACACTAACTTACCTTCCACGTGAAATTCATTTTCTGCCAAAAGATGGATGTACTTTTGGGGAAAAAAAATCAAATAATGCTGCTTTGTCCAGCTGCTTTCTTCAATCCACCACTACCCATTGCTCTTCTGACCAAAGAAACATCATCCCACAGGCCAGCATCTGCATACATATTAGACACTAGCACTCTGGAAGCCCCATGACCAGGATCCAGCCTAGCCAATCTTTCTGCAGCTCTCTCCCCAATCTCAATTTTCCCATGTGTCCTTGCAGCAGCTAGCATACTACCCCAAATAATCACATCAGGTTCCATAGGCATCAAAGCAATCAAACCATCCGCCTCTTCTAGTTTTCCTGTTCGACCAAGAAGATCAACCATGCAACCATAGTGTTTGATATTTGGTTGCAGATTATAAACTCTCATTGTCTTGAAATATTCCCGACCAATATCTACCAAGCCAGCATGACAGCATGCACTCAGCACTCCAAGGAATGTGATAGAATTAGGCATGATACTTGTTCTAAGAAGATCAGAAAATATTGCAAGAGATGCTTTTGCATGCCCATGCATGGCTAGGCCACATATGACTGCATTCCATGGTGAGACTTTGAAGGATCGACCACGTACGTCACCGAACAACTGGATAGCATTATGAACACTACCACATTTCGCATACATGTCAATTAGACCAGCACTTAGGTTGTCAGTCATTGGGACATCATGCTTCTTGATGTAGTCATGGACCCATTTCCCTTGCTCCAAAGACCCGCAACCGGCAATGGCGGATAGAACACATACTAATGTGATCTCATTAGGCTGTATTCCAGTTGTCTGCATAACATCGAAGAGCTCTAGAGCCAAACTATGGTGTCCATTCTGTGCATATCCAGCAATCATAGCGCTCCATGATACAACGTCTCTCTCAGGCATTCTGTCAAACATGTACCTGGCAGCATTTACCTCATCATTTCTTATGAATCCAGCAATCAGAGCATTCCATGAGGAGATGCTTTCGTGGTTTCGGCACTGGAATTGCAAGAAAGCGAGTTCCATCAGTCCGCATTCGGCATAGAAATGGATGATCGTTGCCTGCACAAACGGGTGACAGTCCAACCCCGCCTTCACAATCACCGAATGAAGCTGCTGGCCTTCGTTGATCGCATTGCGGCGGCTGCAAGCAGAGACGATGTCTACAAGCATCACCTCGTTTGGCCGCGAATCAACTTTGCGCAACATCTCGCGAAACGCAAGTATGGCTTCCTTCAAGCTGTCGGAAAGAACGTACCCACCGATTATGGTTCCCCAGGAGACCAAATCCTTCTCCGGAATTCTCTCAAACAACGATCTTGCCTGTTTGATCCAACCGGCCTTTGCATAACCTTTGAGCAGAACATTCCACGTCACCGTGTTCTTCTCCGGCATCTCATTGAAGATGGATTCAGCATCCTCGAAGTTCAAAGAAACAGCATACGCGTGTACAAGATTAGTAGCGACCAGAATGAACTCATCTAGTCCGCATTTGACCGCTACGTCGTGAACAATCTTTCCCGCCGAGGCAACGCGAGTGCCGAGGCGACAGCAGGAAGCAATAACACTCGCTAAGGTGACCTCGTTCGGGGTCACCCCGGCGACCATCATGTCCCGGAACAGATCAACGGCCTCAGCGGCATAGCCATGCTGATCGAGACCCATGATCATGGTGGTGAAGGAGACACGGTCCTTGCGAGGGATTTCGTCGAACAAGTAGCGCGCCTGGCGGACATGAAGATCAGGGGAGGTGGCCGTGGATCGGAGGTGGGCGGCAAGAAGTATGTTCCAGGACGCGGTGTCGAGGCGCGGAGCGGAGATGAAGAGACGGCGGGCGGAAGGCAGATGGCCGAAGCGGGCGTAGAGGTGGATGAGACCGTTGCGGACGAATAGATTGGAGCAGAGGAGGCCGGACTTGATGGAGAAGGCGTGGAGCTGAACACCAGGAGAGAGAGAAAGGGACGACGCAGCGGATTTAAGCGCGGCGACTAGCGAGCGGGAAAGGTCGAGGCGTGTTCTTCCCTGCGAGTAGATGAGGTTGGTGAAGGTCTCTAGGGCTACGTTGCACATCGAATGACTCAGTTCTAGCGACAGTTTTGGTGGCCGTTTTGGATTAAACTTAATGTAAATTTAATTATTAATATTTAATCAATTTAATTATATTTAAACAGTGATTTAGGGTTCATTGCATAATATTTTTTAATAGTGACGCTTATATTTAATTGAATAGTGATTTAGTAATGATTTAGGGTTACTAATGTTAATTAAAATAGTTGCAAAAAACGTCAATGTCGGTAAAAGCTTCACTGTGTCCGATAACTTCCTCGCCGCAAAACCCATGTCTCCCCCGCCCTTCAACCAATTGTTCTACGTACCAAGTGCCAGACTCACGTCGCTCGCCTTCCCTTTATGCCCATGGCAGTGGTGGCCAACAGATCTCACACGACAAGCAGCCAATTCCACGTTTATGTGTGCAAGAGTTGCACGCCTCCTGTCCACCATATTGTTGGGCTCATGTGCGTCGCCTAGCTTGTCCACATTGCTTGCCCTAGGAAGCCAGCTCTGTTTGTCGCTAGCTTGCCACTTTTCTCTGAAACTATCCTCTCCTTTGTCAGATTCATGCGCCGTCGCAGATGGCGACCACCCCATCACCGACTGCCCATGCTTCACGCGTGCGTTCGTTGGAATCTGCTTTCCTCCGCCAAATTCTTCCTCTTGCCATCACGCCTTTTCGCCCAAGACCATCCTATCGCCTTCGTTAAAAAAATCTAGCCTTCTGCGGTTGGATTTTTGCCATCGCTCCCTCCTCCTCGCGTCCCTGCCACATTAGCTCCACGCTTCCGACAGCCATAAGTGGGCTGGCGATCCCGAGCACCTTGTCTGTTGTGTGGCTAACTGCAGTGCGTGAAAGCTGGAGAAATTATTGCGTCCGGATGGAGCATCATCCGGATGTCAATTAGAGGCAGCCACATGTACAATACAGCCGATTCCAGATACATGTGGCCGCCAGAAATTATTGCGTCCGGATGGTGCTCCATCCGGACGCAATAATTAGCACCATCAGGATGCAATAATTTCTCCTGGAAGCTGGTAGGCGTGCACAAATTTCAGGTGGGAGATGGTCCCTACGGGCCCCGCAGCAGCTGGCCTTGGACCATCTTGGCGGGCTTCCTCCTTGGCAGCCCATATCTGATGGGCTTTGTTTGGGCCTTATCCTCCTTAGTCGAATGGCATTTCATCTATCCATCTGCTTTTGGGCCTAATTTAGGCCCATCAGGAATCCTTCATGATGGACTGGACTGGTGGGCTGGATTTGCCTCAAATTTCTTATTCTGCTATGGGCTTCGGCCCAGTTTTCGTAATCAGGCTGGGCTTCATTTTGCATGGGCCTTTAATTTTGGGCCATGTAAAATGGGCTCTATTTCTGGGCCCCTTGGGCCTTCATTTTCTTCAACTGCATTTATTGGGCTCTGGCCTCATCTTCTCATGGGCCTGGGCCCTAAAACAGGTTCGGTCCATGTTAGATGGGCTGTATTCCTGGGCTTCTTTTGGGCCTTCCAGAGTCTCCCCCATTCTCTATGGGTTGCTCTTCAGTCCATGTATTAGCTGAGTGAGGGTGGCCTCTCTCTGGGCCTTCAAGTTTGGGCCCCCTTTCCCTTGAATTTGGCGGCCCATGAATCTTTGAAAGAAGTTGGGCTTCCTTTGGGCCCTCCCCCTATTCTTGGATCTATCCACCGTTTGGGCTTCCTAGTGGGCCCGTTTTCTTTGTTGGCTGGGCCTGGTGGCTTTGATTATTTGACCATGGGCTGGGCTATATTTAATCCTCTCCATCTGGGCCTCATAAGGCAACTATATTGGGCCTAGCTCTTGGGCTTGGCCCTACAAATCACTTGGGGCTGTAAAGTTTGGACATATTTTGTATTGGGTCTTTCGCCTAAATAGATCTTGTACCCTTGGCCAGGTATTCGCTACTGGCCCTTGGGCCTTCTCCTCATCTTTTGACATTCTGATTGGGCCTTATCAGTTGGACCTCATTGCATGGCTATGTATTGGGCCTTGGGCCTTTTAGTTTTCTTATGTTGATCTTTAGCATGTATTGGGCATGGGCCTTTATGTTTTACCTATAATGAATTATCTCATATACTGGGCCTTGGGCCTTTATCTTTTTGCATGAATTTGCTTTGTTTAAGATGTACTTTCCATGTATTGGGCCTTGGGCCCACTGTAAAAAAAAATTCTAAATCAAAAAACCCTAAACCATTCTCTCCCTCTCATTCTCTCTGTAAAATTCTGTTTGAGGAGAAATTTTTCGGTCCGGATCGTGCGCCACATTAGCTATCTGCATGCAAATAAATTTTCGCCGCATGACATGCGACCCGGACCCACATGGTAAAACGGAATGGCGAATAAAAATATAATTTTAAATGCTAGCATTTTCGCCTTCTTCCGCCTTAACCGCAGAAACCCTAATTTGCTCAAATTTAAATTTTGAAACACTCGATTCTTCCGTCTCTACTGCAGAAAATCTCGAGCGCTGTCTTCAGCGGCCCGCCGGCCCCTCTTCAGCGGCGCTTTCCTCCGCTCTGCGCTCTACTCTGCGATCGGAGTTATCTCCACGGTGGAAGACTGAAGTTCTTCACCGCTAGCGCCAGTCCTCTCCAACGTCACCTTCAGTATCCCGCTGGTCCTTTACAGTCGTCGTCGTAGCTTGCTCTGACTCTCTCTCTCTCTCTCTCTCCTTTCTTTCTTTTGGACGAAAAGGAGAAAGGTGGTTGATATTATATGGGGCTCTGAAACCCACTGCTCTATTCCGTCTCCCTTGTGCACGCATAGCTTCTCCTGTTTCCTATTTGGGGAAAAAGTTTCTGTTGCCACTCAGGGCTCTCGATTCTTTGCTTTCTGCCTTTTGTTTCCTCTTCTCTCAGTCCTCTTGGCTTGCTCTTTCTTGACTTCACCCTGGAGGTTATTTAGAAGAAAATGGCTAAAAAATCTTGAAAAAGAACTTTGACAGAGAAACACTGCAGGTAATGGAGTTCTGGTTATCTATCAATTCTTATTTCAAATTTTCAGGCTAAAAAAGCAGTGATTACTTACATTTTGCATGAATTAGGAATTTATATTTTCAAAGTCATCATATGTTTATTTTAAAATTTTTAAAATCAGCTTGTGCTCTGTAAGGCATATGCTTTTTTCACCTACATTTTCTTGTTTGATCCGAAATTGTTACCTTCTTCTTCTACTTTCAGCAATTTTCACCTGTATTTTGATAGAGTCTGAGAAGGTTAATGTGATTAATTTTTTTAATTGTGCCAACTTTTGCCATAAATAGCTCCTAGGTTTTATGTAGAACCTTCATTGCAGTTAGAAAGCCATTTGGAAGATTCCTATAATGCAGTAGTTTAAAGCTAGAAGAATCTTTTCTTGGGTTTGTAATTTGGGTAATTTGCTTCCAGTAACTGGAAAGAAAAAAGAGGCAAATTGTAATTTATTGTCAATTTGTTCTTTGTTCAAAGATAAAAGATAAAGAAATTTTTATTAGCATTTGTAGATAATTGAGGGCAAAAGATTTGGTCTAGTTGAGCAAGTTGCACTTGCAAAACTAGCATTTTATTGAATTAAATATCCGCAGCCCTTACCGATTCCTGCTTAGCATGATACTATGAACTCATCTCACTTCCTAAAAGTTTCTTATACTTAATATCAGTATGTTTCATACTCTATGAGATCATTTTATGGCCATAATATATACTCACATATATTAGGTGTGTAATCAGAGTAATATGTTAAAAAACCTTCATATAGATAAGATTAAGGTCAAATTTCATATATTTTCTTCAAATACAACAAAAATTAATTGAATACACTCACAATTGCATGTATTCAGTTAAAATAGTTTATTATGCAATGAATCGTAATCTAAATACTTGTACTCCACTTGAATTCAACGTAATGCAGTGAATAGTTGCAAAAACGTAGTGAATTCAACTCAAATTCATTGATATGTCATAAATAAGATCCTAAAAAAGCATATTCTCTTAAAATTAATCGATATACTGACAAATAGATGTGTAATTATAGGTATTACATTAAAACACAATCAAATGTCCCTAATAGATCGCCAATGAATATTTTTTAACATATTACTCTGATTATATGTTAAAAAACCTTCATATAGATGTGTAATTAGATGTGTAATTAGAAGCTCTTCAAATACACTCACAATTGCATGTATTCAGTTAAAATAACATATTATGCAATGAATCGTACTCTAAATGCTTGTACTCCACTTAAATTCAATATAATGCAATGAATAGCTACAAAAACATCACTATTCAACTCAAATTCATTGATATGTCATAAATCAGATCCTAAAAGAGCCTATTCTCTTAAAAATTGATCGATATACTGACAAATAGATACAACTAAAGGTATTACATAACAATGCAATCAAATGTCCCTAATAGTTCATCAAATATCAATTTTTGATTGAAATACATCAATATAACAGTCATTAGGTTTGTAATCAGAGTATTTTGTTAAAAAACTATCATATAGACAAGATTAAAGTCAAATTGCAAATATAAATCTAATGAATTGTATTCAGTTAAAATAACTTATTTCATAATAAATTGTACTCTAAATACTTGTACTCCACTTGAATTCAACGTAATGCAATGAATAGCAGCAAAAATATCACTATTCAACTCAAATTTATTGATATGTCATAAATCAGACCCTAAAAGAGCCTATTCTATTACAATTAATCGATATACTAATATATAGATATATAATTATAGGTATTACACTAAAATGCAATAAAATAATCCAAATAAATCGCCACATATCTTTTTTCGACTGAAATACGTTAATATTGCAAATATTAAGTGTGTAATCAAAGCATTACGTATCTTCATATAGACAAGATTAAAGTTAAACACAATCAAATGTCCCTAATAGATCGCCAAATATCAATTTTCGATTGAAATACAACTCAAATAAATAGATGTGTAATTATAAGTATTATAAGCCTATTCTCTTAACATTAGTACAACTAACTTATTATGCAATGAATCGTATTCTAAATACTTGTACTTCATTTGAATTCAATGTAATGCAGTGAATGGCTGCAAAAACGTCATTATTCAACTTAAATTCATTGATATGTCATAAATCAATTCCTAAAAGAGCCTATTCTCCTAAAAATTGATCGATATACTAAGAAAAAGATGTAGAATTGTAGGTATTACAATACAACGCAATCAAATGTCCCAAATAGTTCTCCAAATATCAATTTTCAATTGAAATACATCAATATAGCAAACATTAGGTGTGTAATCAGAGTAATATGTTAAAAAACCTTCATATAGATAAGATTAAGGACAAATTGCATATATTCTCTTCAAATACAATGAAAACTAATTGAATACTCACACAATTGCTTGTATTCAGTTAAACTAACTTATTTCATAATGAATTATACTCTAAATAATTGTACTCTACTTGAATTCAACGTAATGCAATGATTAGCAGCAAAAACATCACTATTCAACTCAAATTCATTGATATGTCATAAATCAGACCCTAAAAGAGTCTGTTCTCTTAAAATTAATCTATATACTAATAAATAGATGTGTAATTATATGTATTACACTAAGGGGGCGTTTGGTTTAATGTTATCTTGATGTTATGTTATATTATCTAAAGAAAGCAATTGTTTGGTTTAACGATATATATAAATAATCTTGTATAAGATTATAAAATTATTAGTTAAAAGATGACATCTAAATGTCATGACATTTAGATGTCATAACATAACACTAAAATAACAACGAACCAAACGCCCGCTAAAATGCAATCAAATAATCCTAATAGATCGCCACATATCATTTTTCAACTGAAATATATTAATATAGCAAACATTAGGTGTGTAATCAAAGTATTATGTTAAAAAACCTTCATATAGACAAGATTAAAGTTAAACACAATCAAATGTCCCTAATAGATCGCCAAATATCAATTTTCGATTGAAATACATCAATATAGTAAACATTAGGTTTGTAATCAGAGTAATATGTTAAAAAACATTCATATAGATAAGATTAAGGTCAAATTTCATATATTCTCTTCAAATACAATAAAAACTAATTGAATACTCACACAATTGCTTGTATTCAGTTAACATAACTAATTATGCAATGCATCATACTCTAAATGCTTGTACTTCACTTGAATTCAACGTAATACAATGAATGGCTGCAAAAACATCATTATTCAAATAAAATTCATTGATATATCATAAATCAGACCCTAAAAGAGCGTATTCTCTTAAAATTGATCGATATACTGACAAATAGATGTGTAATTATAGATATTACATTAAAAAAAATTAAATGTCCCTAATAGATCGCCAAATATCAATTTTCGGTTGAAATACATCAATATAGCAAATATTAGGTGTGTAATCAGAATAATATGTTAAAAAACCTTCATATAGACAAGATTAATGGTCAAAAATTAATTATGCAATGAATCATACTTTAAATGCTTGTACTCCACTTGAATTCAACTTAATGCAATGAATAGCTGCAAAAATGTCACTTTTCAACTCAAATTCATTGATATGTCATAAATCAGACCCTAAAAGAGCCTAATCTCTTAAAATTGATCGATATACTGATAAATAGATGTGTAATTATAGGTATTATATTAAAACACAATCAAATGTCCCTAATAGATCGTGAAATATCAATTTTCGGTTGAAATACATCAATATAGCAAACATTAGGTGTGTAATCAGAGTAATATTTTAAAAAATTATCATATAGATAAGATTAAGGTAACATTGCATATATTCTCTTCAAATACAATAACAATTAATTGAATACACTCACAATTGCATGTATTCAATTAACATAACTTTTTTTTTTTTTTTTTTTTTTCAATTAACATAACTTATTATACAATGAATCGTACTCTAAATGCTTGTACTCCACTTGAATTAAACGTAATGCAATGAATAGCTACAAAAACTTCACTTTTCAACTCAAATTCATTGATATGTCGTAAATCAGTCCCTAAAAGAGCCTATTCTCTTAAAAATTGAAAGATTTACTGACAAATAGATGTGTAATTATAAGTATTATATTAAAAAATAATTAAATGTCCCAAATAGATTGTTAAATATCAATTTTTAGTTGAAATACATCAATATAGCAAATATTAGGAGTGTAATCAGAGTAATATGTTAAAAAATCTTCATATAGACAAGATTAAGGTCAAATTGCATATATTCTCTTCAAATACAATAAAAACTAATTGAATACTCACACAATTGCTTGTATTGAGTTAAAATAACTTATTATGCAATAAATCGTACTCTAAATAATTATACTCCACTTGAATTCAACGTAATGCAGTGAATGGCTGCAAAAAAGCATCACTATTCAACTTAAATTCATTGATATGTCATAAATCAGTTCCTAAAAGAGCCTATTCTCCTAAAAATTGATCGATATACTAAGAAAAAGAAGTCGAATTGTAGGTATTACATTACAACGCAATCAAATGTCCCTAATAGTTCGCCAAATATCAATTTTCAATTGAAATACATCAATATAGCAAACATTTGATATGTAATCAGAGTATTATGTTAAAAAACCATCATATAGACAAGATTAAAGTCAAATTGCAAATATGCTCTTCAAATATAATGAAAACTATTTGAATATTCATACAATTGCTTGTATTCAGTTAAAATAACTTATTTCATAATGAATTGTATTATAAATACTTGTACTCCACCTGAATTCAATGTAATGCAATGAATAGCAGCAAAAACATCACTATTAAACTCAAATTAGCAAAAATTAGATTTGTAATCAGAGTGTTATGTTGAAAAATCATCATTTAGACACGATTAAAGTCAAATTGCAAATATGCTCTTCAAATACAATGAAAACTAATTGAATATTCACACAATTACTTGTATTCAGTTAAAATAACTTATTTCACTAATACTTCACCAAATATCAATTTTCGATTGAAATACTCAATATAGTAAAAATTAGATTTGTAATCAGAGTATTATGTTGACTTAAACGTAATGCAATGAATAGCTGCAAAAACATCACTATTTAACTCAAATTCATTGATATGTCATAAATCAGATCCTAAAAGAGCCTATTCTCTTAACAATTGATCGATATACTGACAAATAGATGTGTAACTATAGGTATTACATTAAAACGCAATCAAATATCCTTAATAGATCGCCAAATATTAAGTTTCGGTTGAAATACATCAATATAGCATATATTAGGTGTGTAATCAGAGTAATATATTAAAAAACCTTCACATAGATAAGATTAAGGTCAACTTTCATAAATTTTCTTCAAATACAACAAAAATTAATTGAATACACTCACAATTGTATGTATTCAGTTAAAATAACTTATCATGTAATGAATCGTACTCTAAATGATTGTACTCCACTTAAATTCAATATAATGCAATGAATAGCTAGAAAAACATCACTATTCAACTCAAATTCATTGATATGTCATAAATCAGGCCCTAAAAGAGCCTATTCTCTTAAAAATTGATCGATATACTAACAAATAGACACAACTATAGGTATTACATTACAACGCAATCAAATGTCCCTAATAGTTCGCCAAATATCAATTTTCGATTAAAATACATCAATATAACAGTCATTAGGTTTGTAATCAGAGTATTTTGTTAAAAAACCATCATATAGACAAGATTAAAGTCAAATTGCAAATATGCTCTTCAAATACAATGAAAACTTATAGAATATTCACACAATTGCTTGTATTCAGTTAAAATAACTTATTTCATAATGAATTGTACTCTAAATACTTGTACTCCACTTGAATTCAACGTAATGCAATGAATAGCAGCAAAAACATCACTATTCAACTCAAATTTATTGATATGTCATAAATCAGACCCTAAAAGAGCCTATTCTATTACAATTAATCGATATACTAATATATAAATATATAATTATAGGTATTACACTAAAATACAATAAAATAATCCTAACAAATCGCAATATATCTTTTTTCGACTGAAATACGTTAATATTGCAAACATTAAGTGTGTAATCAAAGCATTAGGTATCTTCATATAGACAAGATTAAAGTTAAACACAATCAAATGTCCCTAATAGATCGCCAAATATCAATTTTCGATTGAAATACATTAATATAGCAAACATTAGGTGTGTAATCAGAGTAATATGTTAAAAAACCTTCATATAGATAAGATTAAAGTCAAATTGCATATATTCTTTTCAAATACAGTACAAACTAATTGAATACTCATACAATTGCATGTATTCTGTTAAAATAAGTAATTATGCAATGAATCGTACTCTAAATGCTTGTACTTCACTTGAATTCAATGTAATGCAATAAATAGTTGCAAAAACGTCACTATTCAACTCAAATTCATTGATATGTCATAAATCAGACCCTAAAAGAGCCTATTCTCTTACAATTGATCGATATACTAACAAATAGATGTGTAATTATAGGTATTACATTAAAACACAATCAAATGTCCCTAATAGATCGCCAAATATTAATTTTCGGTTGAAATACATTAACATAGTAAACATTAGGTGTGTAATCAGAGTAATATGTTAAAAACCTTCATATAGATAAGATTAAGGTCAAATTGCATACATTCTCTTCAAATACAATAAAAACTAATTGAATACTCACACAATTGTGTGTATTGAGTTAAACTAACTTATTATGCAATGAATCGTACTCTAAATACTTGTACTACACTTGAATTCGACGTAATGCAGTGAATAGCTGCAAAAACTTCACTATTCAACTCAAATTCATAGATATGTCATAAATCAGTCCCTAAAAGAGCTTATTCTCCTAAACATTGAACGATTTACTGACAAATAGATGTGTAATTATAAGTATTACATTAAAACGCAATCAAATCTCCCTAATAGACCGCCAAATATCTGTTTGCGATTGAAATACATCAATATAGCAAATATTAGGTTTGTATTCAGTTAAAATAACTTATTTCATAATGAATTGTACTATAAATGCTTGTACTCCACTTAAATTCAATAGAATGCAGTGAATAGCTGCAAAAACATCACTATTCAACTTAAATTCATTGATATATCATCAATCAGTTTCTAAAAGAGCCTATTCTCCTAAAAATTGATCGATATACTAAGAAAAAGATGTAGAATTGTAGGTATTATAATACAACGCAATCAATCGATATACTAATAAATAGATGTGTAATTATAGGTATTACATTAAAATGCAATCAAATAATCCTAATAGATCGCCACATATCATTTTTCGACTGAAATACGTTAATATTGCAAACATTAGGTGTGTAATCAAAGTATAATGTTAAAAAACCTTCATATAGACAAGATTAAAGTTAAACACAATCAATGTACCTAATAGATAGCCAAATATCAATTTTCGATTGAAATACATCAATATAGCAAACATTAGGTTTGTAATCAGAGTATTATGTTAAAAAACCATCATATAGACAAGATTAAAGTAAAATTGCAAATATGCTCTTCAAATATAATGAATACTAATTGAATATTCATACAATTGCTTGTATTCAGTTAAAATAACTTATTTCATAATGAATTGTACCATAAATACTTGTACTCCACTTGAATTCAACGTAATGCAATGAATAGCAGCAAAAACATCACTATTCAACTCAAATTCATTGGTATGTCATAAATTAGACCCTAAAAGAGCCTATTCTCTTAAAATTAATCGATATACTAATAAATAGATGTGTAATTATAGGTATTACACTAAAATGCATTCAAATAATTCTAATAGATCGTCACATATCATTTTTCGACTGAAATACGTTAATATTGCAAACATTAGGTGTGTAATCAAAGTATCATGTTAAAAAAACCTTCATATAGACAAGATTAAAGTTAAACACAATCAATGTACCTAATAGACCGCCAAATATCAGTTTGCGGTTGAAATACATCAATATAGCAAATATTAGATTTGTAATCAGAGTATTATGTTAAAAAACCTTCATATAGATAAGATTAAGGACAAATTGCATATATTCTCTTCAAATACAATAAAAACTAATTGAATACTCACACAATTGCTTGTATTCAGTTAAAGTAACTAATTAAGCAATGAATCGTACTGTAAATGCTTATACTTTACTTGAATTCAACGTAATGCAATGAATAGCTGCAAAAACGTCACTATTCAACTCAAATTCATTGATATGTCATAAATAAGACTCTAAAAAAGCCTATTCTCTTAAAATTGATCGATATACTGATAAATAGATGTGTAATTATAGGTATTATATTAAAACACAATCAAATGTCCCTAATAGATCGCCAAATATTAATTTTCGGTTGAAATACATTAATATAGCAAACATTAGGTGTGTAATCAGAGTAATATGTTAAAAAACCTTCATATAGATAAGATTAAGGTCAAATTGCATATATTTTCTTCAAATACAATAAAAACTAATTGAATACTCACACAATTCTTGTATTGAGTTAAACTAACTTATTATGCAATGAATCGTACTCTAAATACTTGTACTCCACTTGAATTAAACGTAATGTAGTGAATTGCTGCAAAAACATCACTATTCAACTCAAATTCATAGATATGTCATAAATCAGTCCCTAAAAGAGCCTATTCTCCTAAACATTGAACGATTTATGACAAATAGATGTGTAATTATAAGTATTACATTAAAACGCAATTAAATGTCCCTAATAGACCACCAAATATTAGTTTGCGGTTGAAATACATCAATATAGCAAATATTAGGTGTGTAATCAGAGTGGTATGTTAAAAAACCTTCATATAGATAAGATTAAGATCAAATTGCATATATTCTCTTCAAATATAATAAAAACTAATTGAATACTTACACAATTGTGTGTATTGAGTTAAACTAACTTATTATGCAATGAATCGTACTCTAAATACTTGTACTCCACTTGAATTCAACGTAATGCAGTGAATAGCTGCAAAAACATCACTATTCAACTCAACTTCATAGATATGTCATAAATAAGTCCCTAAAAGAGCCTATTCTCCTAAACATTGAACGATTTACTGACAAATAGCTGTGTAATTATAAGTATTACATTAAAACGCAATCAAATATCCCTAATAGACCGCCAAATATCAGTTTGCGGTTGAAATACATCAATATAGCAAATATTAGGTTTGTAATCAGAGTATTATGTTAAAAAACCTTCATATAGATAAGATTAAGGTCAAACTGCATATATTCTCTTCAAATACAATAAAAACTAATTGAATACTCACACAATTCTTGTATTGAGTTAAACTAACTTATTATGCAATGAATCGTACTCTAAATACTTGTACTCCACTTGAATTCAACGTAATGCAGTGAATAGCTGCAAAAACATCACTATTCAACTCAAATTCATTGATATGTCATAAATCAGACCATAAAAGAGCTTATTCTCTTAAAATTAATCGATATACTAATAAATTGATGTGTAATTATAGTTATTACACTAAAATGCAATCAAATAATCCTAATAGATCGCCACATATCATTTTTCGACTGAAATACGTTAATATTGCAAACATTAGGTGTGTAATCAAAGTATCATATTAAAAAACCTTCATATAGACAAGATTAAAGTTAAACACAATCAATGTACATAATAGATAGCCAAATATCAATTTTCGATTGAAATACATCAATATAGCAAATATTAGGTGTGTAATCAGAGTAATATGTTAAAAAACCTTCATATAGATAAGATTAAGGACAAATTGCATATATTCTCTTCAAATACAAAAAAAACTAATTGAATACTCACATAATTCTTGTATTGAGTTAAACTAACTTATTATGCAATGAATCGTACTCTAAATACTTGTACTCCACTTGAATTCAACGTAATGCAGTGAATAGCTGCAAAAACATCACTATTCAACTCAAATTCATTGATATGTCATAAATCAGACCATAAAAGAGCTTATTCTCTTAAAATTAATCGATATACTAATAAATAAATGTGTAATTATAGGTATTACACTAAAATGCAATCAAATAATCCTAATAGATCGCCACATATCATTTTTCGACTGAAATACGTTAATATTGCAAACATTAGGTGTGTAATCAAAGTATCATGTTAAAAAACCTTCATATAGACAAGATTAAAGTTAAACACAATCAATGTACCTAATAGATAGCCAAATATCAATTTTCGATTGAAATACATCAATATAGCAAACATTAGGTGTGTAATCAGAGTAATATGTTAAAAAACCTTCATATAGATAAGATTAAGGACAAATTGCATATATTCTCTTCAAATACAACAAAAACTAATTGAATACTCATACAATTGCTTGTATTCAGTTAAAATAACTAATTAAGCAATGAATCGTACTGTAAATACTTATACTTTACTTGAATTCAACATAATGCAATGAATAGCTGCAAAAACGTCACTATTTAACTCAAATTCATTGATATGTCATAAATAAGACCCTAAAAAAGCCTATTCTCTTAAAATTGATCGATATACTGATAAATAGATGTGTAATTATAGGTATTACATAAAAACACAATCAAATGTCCCTAATAGATCGCCAAATATTAATTTTCGGTTGAAATACATCAATATAGCAAACATTAGGTGTGTAATCAGAGTAATATGTTAAAAAACCTTCATATAGATAAGATTAAGGTCAAATTGCATATATTCTCTTCAAATATAATAAAAACTAATTGAATACTCACACAATTCTTGTATTGAGTTAAACTAACTTATTATGCAATGAATCGTACTATAAATACTTGTACTCCACTTGAATTCAACGTAATGTAGTGAATTGCTGCAAAAACATCACTATTCAACTCAAATTCATAAATATGTCATAAATCAGTCCCTAAAAGAGCCCATTCTCCGAAACATTGAACGATTTACTGACAAATAGATGTGTAATTATAAGTATTACATTAAAACGCAATCAAATGTCCCTAATAGACTACCAAATATCAGTTTGCGGTTGAAATACATTAATATAGCAAATATTAGATTTGTAATCAGAGTATTATGTTAAAAAACCTTCATATAGATAAGATTAAGGTCAAATTGCATATATTCTCTTCAAATATAATAAAAACTAATTGAATACTCACACAATTCTTGGATTGAGTTAAACTAACTTATTATGCAATGAATCGTGCTCTAAATACTTGTACTCCACGTGAATTCAACGTAATGCAGTGAAAAGCTGCAAAAACATCACTATTCAACTCAAATTCATAAATATGTCATAAATCAGTCCCTAAAAGAGCCCATTCTCCGAAACATTGAACGATTTACTGAAAAATAGCTGTGTAATTATAAGTATTACATTAAAACGCAATCAAATGTCCCTAATAGACCTCCAAATATCAGTTTGCGGTTGAAATACATTAATATAGCAAATATTAGATTTGTAATCAGAGTATTATGTTAAAAAACCTTCATATAGATAAGATTAAGGTCAAATTGCATATATTCTCTTCAAATACAATAAAAACTAATTGAATACTCACACAATTCTTGTATTGAGTTAAACTAACTTATTATGCAATGAATCGTACTCTAAATACTTGTACTTCACTTGAATTCAACGTAATGCAGTGAATAGCTGCAAAAACATCACTATTCAACTCAAATTCATTGATATGTCATAAATCAGACCATAAAAGAGCTTATTCTCTAAAAATTAATCGATATACTAATAAATAGATGTGTAATTATAGGTATTACACTAAAATGCAACCAAATAATCCTAATAGATCGCCACATATCATTTTTCGACTGAAATACGTTAATATTGCAAACATTAGGTGTGTAACCAAAGTATTATGTTAAAAAACCTTCATATAGACAAGATTAAAGTTAAACACAATCAATGTACCTAATAGATAGTCAAATATCAATTTTCGATTGAAATACATCAATATAGCAAACATTAGGTTTGTAATCAGAGTATTATGTTAAAAAACCATCATATAGACAAGATTAAAGTAAAATTGCAAATATGCTCTTCAAATATAATGAATACAAATTGAATATTCACACAATTGCTTGTATTCAGTTAAAATAACTTATTTCATAATGAATTGTACCATAAATACTTGTACTCCACTTGAATTCAACGTAATGCAATGAATAGCAGCAAAAACATCACTATTCAACTCAAATTCATTGGTATGTCATAAATTAGACCCTAAAAGAGCCTATTCTCTTAAAATTAATCGATATACTAATAAATAGATGTGTAATTATAGGTATTACACTAAAATGCATTCAAATAATCCTAATAGATCGTCACATATCATTTTTCGACTGAAATACGTTAATATTGCAAACATTAGGTGTGTAATCAAAGTATCATGTTAAAAAAACCTTCATATAGACAAGATTAAAGTTAAACACAATCAATGTACCTAATAGATAGCCAAATAACAATTTTCGATTGAAATACATCAATATAGCAAACATTAGGTGTGTAATCAGAGTAATATGTTAAAAAACCTTCATATAGATAAGATTAAGGACAAATTGCATATATTCTCTTCAAATACAATAAAAACTAATTGAATACTCACACAATTGCTTGTATTCAGTTAACATAACTAATTATGCGATGAATCGTACTCTAAATGCTTGTACTCCACTTGAATTCAACGTAATGTAGTGAATTGCTGCAAAACATCACTATTCAACTCAAATTCATAAATATGTCATAAATCAATCCCTAAAAGAGCCCATTCTCCGAAACATTGAACGATTTACTGACAAATAGATGTGTAATTATAAGTATTACATTAAAACGCAATCAAATATCCCTAATAGACCGCCAAATATCAGTTTGCGGTTGAAATACATCAATATAGCAAATATTAGGTGTGTAATCAGAGTAATATTTTAAAAAACCTACATCTAGATAAGATTAAGATCAAATTGCATATATTCTCTTCAAATACAATAAAAACTAATTGAATACTCACACAATTGCTTGTATTCAGTTAACATAACTAATTATGCGATGAATCGTACTCTAAATGCTTGTACTCTACTTGAATTCAACGTAATGTAGTGAATTGCTGCAAAACATCACTATTCAACTCAAATTCATAAATATGTCATAAATCAATCCCTAAAAGAGCCCATTCTCCGAAACATTGAACGATTTACTGAAAAATAGCTGTGTAATTATAAGTATTACATTAAAACGCAATCAAATATCCCTAATAGACCGCCAAATATCAGTTTGCGGTTGAAATACATCAATATAGCAAATATTAGAATTGTAATCAGAGTATTATGTTAAAAAACCTTCATATAGATAAGATTAAGGTCAAATTGCATATATTCTCTTTAAATACAATAAAAACTAATTGAATATTTACACAATTGTGTGTATTGAGTTAAACTAACTTATTATGCAATGAATCGTACTCTAATTACTTGTACTCCACTTGAATTCAACGTAATGCAGTGAATAGCTGCAAAAACATCACTATTCAACTCAAATTCATAGATATGTCATAAATCAGTCCCTAAAAGTGCCTATTCTCCTAAACGTTGAACGATTTACTGGCAAATAGATGTGTAATTATAAGTATTACATTAAAACGCAATCAAATGTCCCTAATAGACTGCCAAATATCAGTTTGCAGTTGAAATACATCAATATAGCAAATATTAGGTGTGTAATCAGAGTAGTATGTTAAAAAACCTTCATATAGATAATATTAAGGTCAAATTGCATATATTCTCTTCAAATACAATAAAAATTAATTGAATACTTACATAATTGTGTGTATTGAGTTAAACTAACTTATTATGCAATGAATCGTACTCTAAATACTTGTACTCCACTTGAATTCAATGTAATGCAGTGAATGGCTGCAAAAACTTCGTTATTCAACTTAAATTCATTGATATATCATAAATCGGTTTCTAAAAGAGCCTATTCTCCTAAAAATTGATCGATATACTAAGAAAAAGATGTAGAATTATTGGTATTACAATACAACGCAATCAAATGTCCCTAATAGTTCGCCAAATATCAATTTTTGATTAAAATACATCAATATAGCAAATATTAGGTTTGTAATCAGAGTATTATGTTAAAAAACCATCATAGAGGGCTTGTTTGGCAAAGCCCTAAAATGGGCCAATTAATAAAATAATAATATTTTAATTTTATTATAAATTTTAATAATTTTATTTCAAATCCAACACAAATTTCAACCTTAAAAATCAACTTTATTTCACATCCAACACAAATTTCAACCTTAAAATCAACTTAATTTCACATCTAACACACCTCCCAATATTAAAATAAATTTCTTTCCCATCAACTCTATAAAATAAAATATTTTCTCTTTCCTTACCCAAATCTATCCTCCAACCAAACAAGCCCATAGACAAGATTAAAGTAAAATTACAAATATGCTCCTGAAATACATTGAATACTAATTGAATATTCACACAATTGCTGTATTCAGTTAAAATAACTTATTTCATAATGAATTGTACCATAAATACTTGTACTCCACTTGAATTCAACGTAATGCAATGAATAGCAGCAAAAACATCACTATTCAACTCAAATTCAATGATTTGTCATAAATTAGACCCTAAAAGAGCCTATTATCTTAAAATTAATCGATATACTAATAAATAGATGTGTAATTATAGGTATTACACTAAAATGCAATCAAATAATCCTAATAGATTGCCACATATCATTTTTCGACTGAAATACGTTAATATAGCAAACATTAGGTGTGTAATCAAAGTATTATATTAAAAAACTTTCATATAGATAATATTAAAGTTAAACACAATCAAATGTCCCTAATAGATCGCCAAATATCTATTTTCGGTTGAAATACATCAATATAGCAAACATTAGTTGTATAATCAGAGTAATATGTTAAAACCTTCATATAGATAAACTAATTGAATGCTCACACAATTACTTGTATTCAGTTAAAATAACTAATTAAGCAATGAATCGTACTCTAAATGCTTGTACTTCACTTGAATTCAACGTAATGCAATGAATAGCTGCAAAAACGTCACTATTCAACTCAAATTCATTGATATGTCATAAATAAGATCCTAAAAAAGCCTATTCTCTTAAAATTAATCGATATACTGACAAATAGATGTGTAATTATAGGTATTACATTAAAACACAATCAAATGTCCCTAATAGATCGCCAAATATCAATTTTCGGTTGAAATACAACAATATAGCAAACATTAGGTGTGTAATCAGTGTAATATGTTAAAAAACTTTAATATAGATAAAATTAAGGTCAAATTTCATATATTTTCTTCAAATACAATAAAACTTAATTGAATACACTCACAATTGCATGTATTCAGTTAAAATAACTTATTATGCAATGAATCGTACTCTAAATGCTTGTACTCCACTTAAATTCAATATAATGCAATGAATTTCTACAAAAACATCACTATTCAACTCAAATTCATTGATATGTCATAAATCAGACCCTAAAAGAGCCTATTCTCTTAAAAATTGATCGATAAACTGACAAATAGACACAACTATAGGTATTACATTACAACGCAATCAAATGACCCTAATAGTTCTCCAAATATCAATTTTTGATTGGAATACATCAATATAACAATCATTTGGTTTGTAATCAGAGTATTTTGCTAAAAAACCATCATATAGACAAGATTATTGTCAAATTGCAAATATGCTCTTTAAATACAATGAAAACTAATAGAATATTCACACAATTGCTTGTATTCAGTTAAAATAACTTATTTCATAATGAATTGTACTCTAAATACTTGTACTCCACTTGAATTCAACGTAATGCAATGAATAGCAACAAAAAACATCACTATTCAACTCAAATTCATTGATATGTCATAAATCAGACCCTAAAAGACCCTATTCTATTACAATTAATCGATATACTAATATATAGATGTGTAATTATAGATATTACACTAAAATACAATAAAATAATCCTAATAAATCACCACATATCTTTTTTCGACTGAAATACGTTAATATAGCAAACATTAGGTGTGTAGTCAAAGTATTATATTAAAAAACTTTCATATAGACAAGGTTAAAGTTAAACACAATCAAATGTCCCTAATAGATCGCCAAATATCAATTTTCGGTTGAAATACATCAATATAGCAAACATTAGGTGTGTAATCAGAGTAATATGTTAAAAAACCTTCATATAGATAAGATTAAAGTCAAATTGCATATATTCTTTTCAAATACAATACAAACTAATTGAATACTCATACAATTGCATGTATTCTGTTAAAATAATTAATTATGCAATGAATCATACTCTAAATGCTTGTACTTCACTTGAATTCAATGTAATACAATAAATAGTTGCAAAAACGTCACTATTCAACTCAAATTCATTGATATGTCATAAATCAGACCCTAAAAGAACCTATTCTCTTACAATTGATCGATATACTAACAAATAGATGTGTAATTATAGGTATTACATTAAAACACAAACAAATGTCCCTAATAGATCACCAAATATCAATTTTCGATTTAAATACATTAACATAGCAAACATTAGGTGTGTAATCAGAGTAATATGTTAAAAACCTTCATATAGATAAGATTAAGGTCAAATTGCATATATTCTCTTCAAATACAATAAAAACTAATTGAATACTCACACAATTGCTTGTATTCAGTTAACATAACTAATTATGCAATGCATCATACTCTAAATGCTTGTACTTCACTTGAATTCAACGTAATACAACGAATGGCTGCAAAAACATCATTATTCAAATCAAATTCATTGATATGTCATAAATCAGTCCCTAAAAGAGCCCATTCTTCTAAACATTGAACGATTTACCGATAAATAGATGTGTAATAATAAGTATTACATTAAAACGCAATCAAATGTCCCTAATAGATCGTCAAATATCAATTTGCGGTTGAAATGCTTCAATATAGCAAATATTAGGTGTGTAATCGGAGTAATATGTTAAAAAACCTTCTTATAGATAAGATTAAGGTCAAATTGCATATATTCTCTTCAAATACAATAAAAACTAATTGAATACTCACACAATTGCTTGTATTGAGTTAAACTAACTTATTATGCAATGAATCGTACTCTAAATACTTGTACTCCACTTGAATTCAACGTAATACAGTGAATGGCTGCAAAAACATTACTATTCAATTTAAATTCATTGATATGTCATAAATCAATCCCTAAAAGAGCCCATTCTCCGAAACATTGAACGATTTACTGACAAATAGATGTGTAATTATAAGTATTACATTAAAACGCAATCAAATATCCCTAATAGACTACCAAATATCAGTTTGCGATTGAAATACATCAATATAGCAAATATTAGGTGTGTAATCAGAGTAGTATGTTAAAAAACCTTCATATAGATAAGATTAAGATCAAATTGCATATATTCTCTTCAAATACAATAAAAACTAATTGAATACTTACACAATTGTGTGTATTGAGTTAAACTAACTTATTATGCAATGAATCGTACTCTAAATGCTTGTACTCCACTTAAATTTCATGTAATGATATGAATAGCTGCAAAAACTTCAGTATTCAACTCAAATTCATTGATATGTCATAAATCAGTCCCGAAAAGAGCCTATTCTCTTAATAATTAATCGATATACTAAAAAAAAGATGTATAATTATAGGTATTATTATAAAAAGCAATCAAATGTCCAAGATAGATCGCCTCATATCATTTTTCGACTGAAAATACGTCAATATAGCAAACATTAAGTATGTAATTAGAGTATTATGTTAAAAAACCTTCATATAGATAAGTGCAAAGTCAAATTGCATACATTCTGTTCAAATACAATAACAATTAATTTAATACTCACACAATTGCTTGTATTCAGTTAAAATAATAAATTATGCAATGAATCGTACTCTAAATGCTTGTACTCCACTAGAATTCAATCTAATGCAATGAATAGTTGCAAAAACATCACAATTTAACTAAAATTCATTGATATGTGATAAATTAGACCCTAAAAGAGCTTATTCTCTTAAATTTAATCGATATACTGATAAATAGATGTGTAATTGTAGGTATTACATTAAAACACAATCAAATGTCCCTAATAGATCGCTAAATATCAATTTTCGATTAAGTACATCAATATAGCAAATATTTGGTGTGTAATCAGAGTAATAAGTTAAAAAACCTTCATATAGATAAGATTAAGGTCAAATTGCATATATTCTCCCCAAATACAATAAAAACTAATTGAATATTCACGCAATTGCTTGTATTCATTTAAAATAACTTATTTCATAATAAATTATACTCTAAATACTTGTACTCCACTTGAATTCAACGTAATGCAATGAATAGCAGCAAAAATATCATTATTTAACTCAAATTCATTAATATGTCATAAATCAGACCTTAAAAGAGCCTATTCTCTTAATATTCATCTATATATTGATAAATAGATGTGTAATTATAGGTATTACAATACAATGCAATCAACTATTCCTAATAGATCACCAAATATCAAATTTCGATTGAAATACATCAATATATCAAACATTAGGGATGTAATCAGAGTATTATGTTAAAAAACCTTCATATAGACAATATTAAAGTCAAATTGCATACATTCTCTTAAAATACAATAAAAACTATTTGAATACTCACAAAATTGTCTGTATTCAATTAAAATAACTTATTATGCAATTAATCGTACTCTAAATGCTTGTACTCCACTTCAATTCAATCTAATGCAATGAATAGATGCATAAACATCAATATTCAACACAAATTCATTTATATGTCATAAATCAGACCGTAAAAGAGCCTATTCTGTTAAACCTGATCGATATACTAACAAAAATATGTATAATTATAGGTATTACATTAAGACACAATTAAATAAGTCAATATAGCAAACATTATGTGTGTAATCAGAGTATCATGTTAAAAACCTCATATAAACAAGAGTAAAGTTACAATGTATACATTCTCTTTAAATACAATAAAAACTAATTGAATACTCACACAATTGCTCGTATTCAGTTAAAATAACTAATTATGTAATGAATCGCAATCTAAATGCTTGTACTTCGCTTGAATTCAACTCAAATTCATTGATATGTCATAAATCAGTCCCTAAAAGAGCCTATTCTCCTAAACATTGAACGATTTACTGACAAATAGATGTGTAATTATAAGTATTACATTAAAACGCAATCAAATGTCCCTAATAGATCGTCAAATATCAATTTTCGATTGAAATACATTAATATAGTAAATATTAGGTGTGTAATCAGAGTAATATATTTCAAAATCTTCGTATAGATAAGATGAAAGTCAAATTGCATATATTCTCTTCAAATACAACAAAAATAATTGAATACACTCACAATTGCATGTATTCAGTTAAAATAACTTATTATGCAATGAATCACACTCTAAATGCTTGTACTCCAGTTAAATTCAACATAATACAATGAATAGCTGCAAAAATGTCAATATTCAACTCAAATTCATTGATGTGTCATAAATCAGTCCCTAAAAAAGCTTATTCTCTTACAAATTGATCGATATACTAAGAAAAAGATTTATAATTATAGGTATTACATTAAAACACCATCAAACGTCCCTAATAGATCGCCACATATCATTTTTCGACTGAAATACGGTAATATAGCGAATATTAGGTGTGTAATTAGAGTATTATATTAAAAAACTTTTATATAGACAAGAGTAAAGTCAAATTGCATATATTCTCTTCAAAAACAGTAAAAACTACATGAATACTCACACAATTACTTATATTCAGTTAAAATAACTAATTATGCAATGAATCACACTCTAAATGCTTATACTCCATTTGAATTCAACGTAATGCAATGAATAGCTGCAAAAACATCACTATTCAACTCCAATTCATTGATATCATAAATCAGACCCTAAAAGAGCTTATTCTTTTAAAATTGATCGATATACTGACAAATAAAGGTGTAATTATAGTATCACATTAAAACACAATTAAATGTCCCTAATAGATCATCAAATATCAATTATTGAAATACATCAATATAGCAAACATTAAGTGTGTAATCAGACTAATATGTTAAAAAACATTCATATAGATAAGATTACGGTCAAATTGCATATATATTCTCTTCAAATACAATAAACATTAATTGAATACACTCACAATTGCATGTATTCAGTTAAAATAACTTATTATGCAATGAATTGTACTATATCTATTTGTCAGTATATCGATCAATTTTAAGAGAATATGCTCTTTTAGGGTCTGATTTATGATATAAATAAATTTGTGTTGAATAGTAGCGTTTTTACAATTATTCATTGTATTACGTTGAATTCAAGTGGAGTACATATATTTAGAGTACGATTCATTGCATAATAAGTTATTTTAACTGAATACACGCAATTGTGTGAGTATTCAATTAGTTGTTGTTGTATTTGAAGAGAATATATGTAATTTGACCTTAATCTTATCTATATGAAGGTTTTTTAACATTATTACTCTGTTTACACACCTAATGTTTGCTATATTAATGTATTTCAACCGAAAATTGATATTTGACGATCTATTAGGGACATTTGATTGCTTTTTAATATAATACCTATAGTTATACATCTATTTGTCAGTATATCGATCAATTTTTAAGAGAATAGGCTCTTTTAGGGTCTGATTTATGACATATTAATAAATTTGAGTTGAATAGTAACGTTTTTGCAACTATTCATTGCATTATGTTGAATTTAACTGGAGTACAAGTATTTAGAGTATAATTCATTGCATAATTAGTTATTTTAACTGAATACATGCAATTGTGAGTGTATTCAATTATTTTTTGTTGTATTTGAAGAGAATATATGCAATTTGACCTTCATCTTGTTTATATGAAGATTTTATAACATATTACTCTGATTACACACCTAATATTTTCTATATTGATGTATTTCAATTGAAAATTAATATTTGGCTATTTATTAGGGACATTTCATTTGCGTTTTAATGTAATACTTATAGTTACACATCTATTTGTCAGTATATCGATCAATTTTTAAGAGAATATGCTCTTTTTGGGTCTGATTTATTACATATCAATGAATTTGAGTTGAATAATGATGTTTTTGCAGCTGTTCATTGCATTATGTTGAATTTAACTGGAGTACAAGCATTTAGAGTATAATTCATTGCATAATAAATTATTTTAACTAAATACATGCAATTGTGAGTGTATTCAATTATTTTTTTATTGTATTTAGAGAGAATATATGCAATTTAACCTTCATCTTGTCTATATGAAGGTTTTGTAACACATTATTCTGATTACACACCTAATGTTTGCTATATTGATGTATTTCAACTGAAAATCGATATTTGGCTATCTATTAGGAACATTTCATTGCGTTTTAATATAATACTTATAATTACACATCTATTTGTCAGTATATCGATTAATTTTAAGATAATAGGCTCTTTTAGGGTCTTATTTATGATATATCAATGAATTTGAGTTGAATAGTGACGTGCAGCTATTCATTGCATTACTTTGAATTCCAGTGGAGTACAAGCATTTAGAGTACGATTCATTGCATACTAAGTTATTTTAATTGAATACAAGCAATTGTGTATGTATTCAATTAATTTTTATTATATTTGAAGAGAATATATGTAATTTGACCTTAATTTTATCTATATGATGGTTTTTTAATATATTACTCTGATTACACACCTAATGTTTGCCATATTGATGTATTTCAACCAAAAATTAATATTTGGCGATCTATTAGGGACATTTGATTGCGTTTTAATGTAATACCTATAATTACACATCTATTTGTAAGTATATCTATTAATTTTAAAATAATAGGCTTTTTTAGGTTCTGATTTACGACATATCAATAAATTTAAGTTGAATAGTGACGTTTTTGCACCTATTCATTGCATTACGTTGAATTCAAGTGGAGTACAAGCATTTAGAGCACTATTCTTTGCATAATTAGTTATTTTAACTGAATATAAGCAATTGTGTGAGTATTCAATTAGTTTATTTTGTATTTGCATAACCTTCAAGAAAGGAAAAATAAATATTAACTTCTTGATAAATATTATCAGAATATGATATTAGTACTAGTGGGAACCACCGGTAATTATAAGTTAGATATTCCTGCCTTCTAAGACATATAACATGATAAATAACCTTTAGAAGATAATAGGAGGATTACAGCACAACTCTTCCCTAATATATATTATTTGAAAAATAGTGGCTTACATTTATAATATGAAAATTTCTCATCATATTATTACTAAGAAGCTCCAGCAGGAAGAAGAATTTTCTAAATATCTTCTTCAACCTTGTGAAGAGTTTCACTCAGAACAATATAGTAATCTATATCCCATATTAAAAATTATATATAAGTTCAAAAATATAAATTCTCCCACATGAAGAAAGTAAAGAGAAAAAAATATTTAAATAAGATAATGACGCTATTACCAAAAAGATCTTAAGAACAGAATACTTGATAATATATATGAAGATAAGGCTTTATTATATTTATTAAAGGAATAATTAATCAGTTTGTCAGATGAAAGGCAGAGGATGTTCGTTGCATTCAAGACAAATATGGAGAAACCAATAGAACTTGGAATAGTAAGAAGAATTATTATAGATACACATCATTATGAAGAGTGGAAGAGATTTTCATAAATAATTAAGACTATTATATCCACCACAAAAAACTTTGAAAGAATTCTAGAATTTAAAATTATATCAACTTTTGTTGAATCGCACGAGTACTTAGTATATCCAGCTTTCCAAATACGGAGAATGATTAGATAGAAAATCAGAAAAAAGCTTCTAACAAGAAATTTTTTTTGGCTACTCTCGGAACTATGAACAAAAGAAAAATCTTTTAGAACTATTATTAGTTTATCAAGAATGCCATAATTACAACTACATCAGTAATGACCGTATTATGTTATATGATGAAGATAATTTAACAGAAATTGATACAGAAAATAATAAATTAAAGTTCTGTTGGGAGCCACAAACGGAAGAGTTGCTAAAGAATATTCAAATAGGGTTCTCAGCATCTCCAGATAATATTTCATTACAATCAGATTAATTTTCGAAGCGATAGAAGTTAACAGGGATGATAAAAATAAAAAAATAGAGAGCATCTATAAAAGCATTAGATAATGATACGGTGGAGCATTTGCAACAATAATGGAGCACAAGTGGAGGCAATAATGAAGAATAAAGCATAAAGTAAAAGCAAAAGGCAGGTAATAATGGAGCATCTCGCTGTAGCCACTAGGATACTGTAGCCAGTATTGGAATAATAATGAAGCATCTAATTGTAATCATTATAAAAAAATCTCTATAAATAGAATGACCCCTAACTTGTGGAAGGACATCCATCAGAAAATTGATTCTAAATCTTCTTTTTCTTGAAATAAAATTTTTCTTTGCTCGCTCAAATTCTTGTTTCTTAGTTATATCTGAATTAGTATCAAAGCCTTGGAGTTCATATACTTCACAAAAAAAGACATACATCTTATAAAAAATAAATATAACTCATTATTTTAATAATAATATATAATAATATAATATGCTATTTCAGTAGCATGTAGTTATATAATATATAGTATTTAACTATGCAATAATAATTCACAAAGTTTAGGAATAATTAGATTTATAGTATTAAAATTTAAATTTTTAATATTATTTATTTTCATTAAAATTATATAAAATTTATATCTCAATCTTGTTATAAAATTATATGTTATAAAGATCACAATTTTTATATAATTTTAATAATTAATATATAATATTAAAATTTTAGTTATTAAGTATATAATATAGTTATATTTTAGTTATATGTATTTAATTATCCTAATTTTTTTTTATTTTAATAATAATTCAAAAAGTATTTTAAAATGAAAATAATTCAAAAAATTGACGTTGCGTCGTGCAACAAAGTAACACTAGCAGCACGCTTGCCCGACCCGACCCGGTCCGACCCGGCCCGGTCCGGCATTGCCTAGGTTTGATGCCAGACCGACCCAATCTATCCCACAGCGAAACCGACTCCGCGCTCGTGATCTCTGACAGGAATGATCTTCAAGGGGGAGGAGAATCAATAAAGAAGGATTTTGAGAAACCCTAGTTCTCGTCATTGCAGGAGATGCCTCAAGTCAGTCAAAAGGAGGCAGTACGTGGTTTGAACGCTCCCTGCGTCGTCCCGCCCGCAAATTGCCAGTTGTTGTCAAACTAAATTCATGCACAAGAGGATCCTTCTTCAAAGCAGCAGCTTCCGGGGAGGATGGATGACGCTGCCTCTCAAGATGGACGGGATGAAGGTTTCGCTTCATATGAATATTACGCTTATTCTATCTAGATCCTTGGCAGGATTGTTTTCCTTTTGCTCCTCGTCTGCCTCCACACTACAGTCCCCTTCTCTTTCTCTTGGAAATTCTGAAAACCTTGGCTTGTCTTCTTAAGAACCGAACACCGCTCGGGCCATTAACCAGTGCTGTGACTAGTTTTGATTAATCTAGTGCAGTTGGTTCGAGCACCGTGCTTTTGTTTCAGTAAAACCTTTTATTGAACTTAATGCATAACTTGCATGGCAGAGGACGAGGAAGAGTATGAGGAGGTTGGAGGTGGGACTAGGCTCCTAGGATTTATGTTTGGCAATGTTGACAACTCTGGTGATCTGGATGTCGATTATTTGGATGAGGTATTTTTGCCATCAATTGCGTTCCTGTTTTTGTAGCATTGGCCTTTGTGGATTTAAATTACTATTATTTCTGTGAATCCCGAACCTGAATCTTTATAATGTTTTCGTATATTTGTGAAGTCTGTTAGGCATGATCTTGTTTGTTGATTAATTTTAATTTTTTTGTTTACTGGGTTATTGAATGTTAGTCATATTGCCGTATTTAAAGGATGTGATATAAACACGAGTTACATGGGACTTTAATTCTTGTCATCCTTTTTTCCCTTCACTTTTGTTGTTTCTTTTCCATTGTGTCGTTTAGTCTCTTATTATTTACCGAAATCATACCTACACTGTTTTTTGCTGTTGGAAAAATCATACTTTGTCATCTGCCATTTATCTTCTGATATAGTTCTAGCTTTCGAAGCTAATAACTGCCGCCTAATCTCTCTTATAGAAATTATTTCCAAAATCTAGAAATGACAATGAGATTTTGGTCTCTGCTTCTCCCCTTGTTTTCTTGTTGTTATGAAGTGGTGATTAGCGTAAAATTTGTAGAAATGTAATTGACATTTAGCTAATTATTTTTAAGGGATTGTTTGGCATTTGGAAAAAAACTTTTTTGAATTTTTTGGCTTTTTTTGAAATTCATGTGCGATAGAAAATAAAGCAAGTTAATTATGTTAAGAATTATGTGTGATGTGAAATAGACTTGATTGATGTTTTGAGAATTATGTTGGGTGTGGTATAATATATTAGAGTTTGTTTATGATGAGATAAACATTTAGTTTTATTATGTATATATAAATATGGTATTTTTAGCCATGGCATTTGGCCTTTTTAGCCAAATTCCAAACACAGAAACTGATTGTAATTTTGCTTTATGAAATTGAGGTCATTTGGAAAATTTAAGTTTTTTCGTTAATCAATTTTCCCCACTTTTTACTAGTCCATTGAAGCCGAGAGATAAAGTATTTTATTTTACTGAAAGATGAATTGTTTCTTGTATTTATTGTCCTTGTCATTCTGAAGTCCTTGTTGCTACTGTGATCGTGACATGATGACTTACCAAAGTTTGTTTCTTAGAAGAATGACTAGATAGTAGAATAAAAAGATTCAGAGTCTTTGTGGCTCCTGGAATATGACACGATTCTATCAAAGTAGGTTTCCTACTGTTCATAGAAGAATGGCTAGGATATTAAGCATAAAATCAAAAGTTACCTAATCAACTAGGATGCTAAATGAAACATTAGAATTCCATTGAAATTCTATCTTGTGGGGATTGATGGTTTATGTCAGTACATTTCCTTGTCTGTCATGTATTTTTCTTGGTTAAATTGAACCAAAATTATTCTTTTATGTTGTTTCCTTAATCTGGAGGTCTTGGGACTTTATTTAACCTGTATTTTTTGAAGTAATATCATTCTTTTTAAGTAGGATTGGTTTTGAAGTCAGACTGGTGCGTTAGGGTGATAAAAAAATCTTTATATGCATAATTTTATGTTTTTCTATCAAATTTTTTTTTGTTTTTCTTTCCATTAAAGCTGCATTATGTAAATAACCATCAAGTCCTGAGATTATTGCTGAAGCTCATTTTAGGTGCAAAGGAAGGATAGTGGATGGATTCCTTTTTTTTTTTTTAATTATTAAAAGGAGTTAATAATTTTCAAACAAATATTTATTTGCTTTTTATTTTAAATTTCTGATTTTTTGAATTTAATAATCTATCTTTGTTGAGTGTTTTCTTTCTCAAATTTGTTCACAAACTCTGTATACATATCCTATTGTTTTGGTATTGGGTAACCTCAAATGAAAAAGAAATATTGTGCTTCCGAATTTAACCATTTTACCACTTGATTACCTGCAAAAATTTTGCTTTTGTGCAGAGAAATGTTCAATGTAATCTAAGCCTACATATTGAGAACAATGTCTTCATGCTGCTAGTTTGTAAACTAGTTCATGGTTTATAATACTTTGACAATAGTACCGTAATTTTAGGTTCAGTCATGTGAACACAAGCACATTTATTGATCAATGAACAATATGCTATTATCGAAACATAGAAGAATTAAGATCTTAGACTACCATGTATATGTATACCCTACACCACACACATTTGTACATGAATTGTAAAACGGCAGTACAATCACATAATGTTATGTAATATCTTCAAGTTTCTCTTGTATAATTAAGTTGTTATCTTAATGACCAAGTTGAATTTATTAACAATTGTTTAACAGGACGCAAAGGAGCATCTTGCTGCTTTGGCTGACAAGCTAGGCCCTTCTCTTACCGATATTGATGTAAGTCCTTTGTTGTTACAGTTTTAGAAGCATTATCTCACGATCTTTCTAAATTTGTTAAGCTTGATATGTATGCTATATGATTCTGAAAGTTTTTTTTTGTTAACTGTAGATTATAAAATCTTCTCCAGCTACAACAGATGCTTCTGAACAAGGTGAGGATTTGGGATTTGAGCAATTTGATGCAAATCCAATGAGGACACATGCTTTCTGCGCACGACCGGTTAATTATTCTCTGTTTATGTTTTTTTACTTGGGATCTATCACTTGCTTAAAAAAAATATTTCCTACCATCCTATATCATTAGTTGATTTCTGAAATCTGACTCAGTATTTTATGCGCAATTAGTTAATTATTTTTGTTTTGTTTATATAATTTTTAAAAGATTCTGTTGAAAACAACACTTTGATTTTGATGGCGTTAGATATAGTTTGTCATCATAGTTTTGTCCGTCAATTAATGACTTGTAACTTAAAATTAATGTGATGGCAATCCACCTGAGGGCAAAAAGGAATTTCGACGTACTTATTTTAGGAACAAACGAAGTCAAGGGATTTATCTAATTTTGACTTTTAACTTTTATTTAGTATTTATAGGTTAATGATAGATCGTTTATATTTTAAATATTTGTTATTCAAAATTTATATAAATTAGAAAAGTCCCGCTGGTATGGATTATTGGTGGTTTTTTTAATTGTCATCTTAGATATTTTTTAGATTAATTAGGGTAAGTTGGCTATAAATAAGCTATAATTATTGTTTTTAGGGATTGTAATGATTGAATCAAATTTTCTATATTTTTCTTCTGTTCTTTTTCCTATTTATTCTCCTCCTTTCCTGTTTCCCATACATGTCCTACATCATTTAGGTATTAGAGCTTTTGGTTTCTTGTTGGAGAAATCATTACTTATGTTATCTTCGGTGTAGTTATTCATAGATTTCGTGGCTTCATTCTCCTCGAAAACTGCCTAATTAAGAATACAGGCTATTTGTTGCACACACTTCCCTTGTGTGCCCATGTTTGAACACCATCAGCGCTTGCATGTCCTTACCTGCTTGACCACACACTGGGCTTCGACAATTGCACCATGAAAGTTTAGTTTTTCTTGGATCGCTATATTCGAACAACTTTAATACTTTTTTTTGGTGGATAGAAATAACTCTAATACTTACTATCCAATTGTGTACCTTCTCCACATCATTTGTTCTGTTATTTTGATTTTAATGGCATATTTTTATGTGATTTCTTACAGATTATGATGAAAAGGCTGAAGATGCCATTGATTATGAAGATATAGACGAGCAATATGATGGGCCAGAAATTCAGGCAACCACTGAGGAAGATTATTTGTTGCCAAAGAAAGAATACTTCTCTTCGGATGCATTATTTTCTACTTTGAACAATAAAGCTTCTGTCTTCGATGAAGATGATTATGATGAAGATGAAGAAGAAGAAAAAGAAAATAAAGTTAAAGACAATATTTGTGATATGCTAACTCCTGCTGTAGCAGGTCAGGCTTTTTTCTTGTTTTTTGCCCTTCTTTTTTCAATTGCATTACAAAGATTTTAGTTTCCACTCTTGGCATTTTTTTTCTTGTCTGCATTGCAAAAATGTTAGTTTTCACTTAAAAATGCATTATTTTCTGGTGTGACTGATCGTTTTCTTCTTGCTCATGAATTTTCAACTTTTAACCGCAGCTCCAGGAAGATAGGGTTTTTGGATTTTACTAATTATTTTTCCTGCTTTTGCTATGCCGATTGAATACAGATTTTGTTATCTATTATTATTATTTTAGGGTTAATTATTAAAAGGTTTTTATAGTTAGCCTTTATTTATATTTTGGTTTATAGTTTTTAAAAACTTTCTTAGTTTCTTATTGGTCCCTATTGTGAAAACTTTGTAACAATAAAGATTCCTCCAAATTATGATTGTTACATAAAAGGCCCAAAATATCAGTTTCCGTCAACATTTAAGGGATATTTTATTTTAAAATTTCTTAAATTCCAATTTTCCCCCCCCTCTCTCTCTGTCCCCTACTGCCGTTGGGGGTGCAACTCGGATCGGTTCGGTTTGTAAAGAACCAGGACTGTACCGATTACACTCGGTTATATGATTTCAGGAATTGGAATTAAAGCGAGTTCATTGGAATTGAACCGAACTTGAATCAAATTTTTCAGTTCGGCTTTAGTTCCAAGTTTAAATCATAATTTTCCTCGTATTGCTACAAAAAAATAATAATAAAGATTTCAAAAATCTAATAATTTCTCTTGAATAGTTAAAATTAGAAATTTTAATCTTAAATACATTACAACTCATATCAAAAAATCAATATTAACCCTTACGTTAAAGGAACATAATTAATATTTAACCATATAATATTGAACAATCAGTAATTAATCCTGTTCAGGTTTGTTCCGGTTTACCGGAGCATTAGAATCGAGAACCGACCCGAACCAACTTGTTCCAATAAATTTGGAACCGCATTCGAACCGAACCAAATTGATCTATTTGGATCGATTCCGGGTCGGTTCTTAGTTATTCATGTTTATTTGCACACCCTTAGCTTGCTGCCTTTTCTCTCTCTCTTCCCCTCTTTCTCTTGTTTTTGCTGGGGAGTAGACAGAGGGGGCTGAGCGACCTACCCCCTTCATCTCTCCTTCTCTCTCTTTCTTGTTCTCGTAGGGGAGTAGGCAGAGGGGGATGCTTTCTCGTCCTCCTATGAAGCACCGTGCTTTGTGAAGCCTAATGTATTCATATCGTATCCGTATTAGATCTCGATATTTTTCGATACTCCACTAATATGTATTAAATATGTCATATGACCTATTGATTTTTATTTTTATTTGTTAAAAATTTGATATTTACTCGATATTTGTCACATACTTTTTGATACTTTTAATTAGAGAAAAAATGTAGAAACAGTTGGTCCGGCCCACGTGATAATTGTTAGAGAGATACATGAGCTCGCGCAATTGAGATCACAAAACATCACGCACGCTAATATTTCAGTAGTAAAAAAAGATTTGGTATTTACAAGCTACTGCATCTACTTCAACTGATTTGTTTTACGAATTTATAGATGCTAGTGATTTTTTTGCTTTTTCTATCCCAACTGATATTGTCTTTACTTCTGTTGAATGCCGATCACATTTTTTTACCTTAATCAAACTCATTTAGAAAATAATAGGATGTTGGCCTTTTTTATTTTATATATTTATTTAGTCACAAACTCGAAGAAAGGAGAGCATATTTCGTCTTTGATCGGGTCAGTATATCTGGATTTATGTCATAACATGTATATTATTATCAATTTTATCTTATTTGCATCGAGCTAATTGATTTGGGTCAGATTTAAATTGAAGTTAAAACTAATCTACTTGTACATATTTGAACTTTTATCTCACTTAGATAATCTATAACAGGTTGGAAAGTAACTGAATAAATTTTATGACATTATTTTAAATTTAAAAGCTTTGAAATTCAATAGTTATTGAAAGATGTTTTCATATTTTTAAGTTGAATTTTTCATAATATTATTTTTAATGGTATTAAGAATATTTGAAAAATTATAATTAATTTGAAGAAAATTTAAAAGATGTTTTTAAAATTTATAGCAATAAGATGTATAAATTATTTTGATTTACCATAGAGCTACACTTCAAATATTAGAATATGACATATTATACTCACAGATATAACAGTCGTATCTTGACGTATCCGTATTCTACTTTTTAAAATTTTGACATATTATCGTATCTGTATCGCCGTCTCATATTCGTGCTTTCTAGCCGCCCCTTCCTCTCTCTCGCACACACACACACTCTCTCTCTTTCTCCTATCTACCTCTCCCGCCCCCCTCCCGAGGAGGGAAGCAGAGGAGGTGGAGGCCAGAGAGTGGGGCGGTGCCATGGTGGTGGTGAGGCGGCGGCAGGTGAAGAGCGAGATGAGAGTGAATATATAAAAATAACATATTTTTGAAAATTTTAAAAAGTGAAGGATAAAATTGAAAATTTGTTAGCAATAATTGCGGTGGGACCTAATTTATAATATTAGGAATATTGCAGGGGCCTATGAGTAGTTTTAAAAAACTGTGGACTAAAATGTAATTAAGGGTTATAGTTAACTATAAGGTCTTTTCAGTAATTAACCCTTATTATTATTATTAGTGTTTTATGTTTTGTTTTGAATTCTGATTGGGTTTCTAATCATAGTCTGAATTGCCTAGATCCATTTATCTGAATGAATGTACTTTCTCAATAGGACATTCCTGCTGTTGAATTCATTAGTTATGCTTTAATAAAATGAAAATCATTTCTGATGTACATTCTGTACTTAAAAGTATTGATTAAATCCATGATCTTCTATAGGTATTCATCATTTTCTTGATATATGAAAGTTTCTTGGTTTTCTGCCCAATTTGATATTTGTCGAACTTATTGTCCAAAATCTTATTATTAGAACTAAGGCCTTCTGTATGTAAATAGGAGGGAGGAACAAAAATACCTATGAAATAAAATACTAAAGATGGTCATACATTTGATGAATAGAGGAAAAATATAATCTAATCTTTTTTGTCAAGCTGGAGCATAAATATCAATTAGATCAAATTTGTAACATAAATAGGAAATAAGGAACCAAAGACTTGTCAAATGTATCCTCTAGTTGATCTTATGTTGAATTATGAGTATACAAGTCTTCTTACATGAGACTAATGATTAAGTGGCAATCCACTGCAATGTATTTGATACACTCTTGAGAGTCAATGTTATTGGTGGGATAGGTTGCTTCTTGGTCATCACATTGCATAATCGTGGGTTGGGTAATTTGAAAATCAAACTAACATTAGGATTTTAGCTATTTTACGAGTGTGTGCCATTATCTTATTCTGAGTCTTTATACTTGAGTGCTAACATTTTGGATTTTGCTTTTTCAGATGACAAGGTTTTCATAAAAAAAAATTAATAACATGTAGTAGACCTCTTGTCATCAATGGAACTATAACACACCTTTTATGGGTGACTTTTTAAGAACTTAGGGATCCTAATCATTGTTTCCCACTGTCTCTATCAGATTCTGTTCAAATTGAATTACTCTCACAACAAAAGTGATATCTATTGAATAACCATTCTCTTGGCAAAACATATATCCTATATATTAAAGAACCAAGTAGATGAATTGCACCAGTAGTTGTCCATACAAGAAACATCGCTAAATGTACCACCATCATCAACTATGCCACTAGAATCTATAAAAGTATTGGTTGTTTTAGTTCCATATATACTATTATCTTCTTGCGAACTTGTAATTATTTCCTGTGGAGAGACCATTTATTATTATAGACAACGTCAATTCCAAAGAAATATTTAGGATTACTTAAGTTCTTTGTGAAAAAATTGAAGATGGCATTTTGGCTCAAGGGATTGTGATCACTCCCTATTTGTATGATATATATAATTGTACACAACAAGAGTGAATGTCTAAGAAAGAGTGATCCACAATCATGAACCTCAACCTCAACAACCACTTAAAAATAAATACTTACCAAACTATGAGGGTTTTGCTTTAGGTGTTATTTATTTTCTTAGAAAGTTTGCAAAACTTTTTCTTCCCCTTAGAGACATGCCAAAGGTTAGAGACATATGCTGAAGGTTCCTCTATGCACAACTTGGGAAAGACCACCATGAAGGAAGCTATTACTAAACAATCTATCTATAAAATTCTCTAACTTTATTAGATAGCAATAGAAATTGACTTCAGTTTGAAAAGTATAGAGGTCTTAAAGTAATCCGCATCCTAAGTAGACAAGTTTTGTAAAGATTGTTAGAACAATTTAGAGGACAATCGACTTTCACCCATCTGCAATTAATGAGGTGAACTTCAAGAAGAACTATAACTAAATTCTAAGTTTGCGGTAAGGGATCGGGTGTCTTAGCTGCCTAGCATTTCTATTGTGGATCTAATAAAATCCCGTATATGAATAGAGAAATATAACGCACATCGTTGAGAGCAAGTCTTGGATGTGGGCACGAAAGATAAGCTCTATATTGATGTATTATTTTGTAGACAACAATAAGTAAATCAAGGCCAATGGAGGTGGTAGTAGGAAGGGCCCCTAAAGTAATCAAACAGTTGGAGTGGTGGATCACTAAGCAAAGTGGATTGTGGCTGCCTTGTGAAACAATTTCAAAGGAGGAGAAGACACGAGACAAAGGAATAACCAGAAAATGAATAATTGAAATAGAAGAGCATGGTGCAGATAGCTACAAAACTTAGTGGAAGATTATAAAATGGGAACCTCTGCAGTGACATATAAACACCTGGAAGTAAGATCATAGCGTTGATGGCTTTACAAGCATGATGACAACCCAGAAAGATTCATGGATAGATAGAGATTACTTATCATATTTTGGACGGAGGAAATGGAAGAAGTGAGCACATCCAAAGACCTAAGAAACTATACAAAATTCATGTTTTCCTAGGTAGAACAAGGAATATGGATTAACGTTAGTATAAAGGAAGAAAACTTATTAATCAAAAATATGTTTTGAGAATAACACCCACCTCTCAGAATTATTCAAAAATTGGCCTAGGAAATATTGAAGTACAGGCAATATTAAGAAAATGTTGTTTTTTGTGTTTAACCACCCTGTTCTACTAAGGCATATATGGCTTTGTAGTTTGATAAATTATAACATTATCAAAAGAAAAAGAGTGGGAACTAGAGTGTACATACTCAAATTGCTCAAGGGGTTTAAATAAAAGCCGAAAAGTACAATACTATCTCATTATAAAAAGATTTTTGAAACTTACACTAAAAAGCTTTGAATACAAAAAGGTGTCCGACAATTTAATAGGTATGATAAATTAACTTAAATGTGATTAAAAGTGATAATGTACTTAAAATCTATTTGAGTAGAGATGGGACTAGGACCCCAAATGTCATTGTAAACTACCACAAAGGAAGCTTATCGAGGGAGGTGCTAGTAGTAGAAGGAAAAGACATATGATGATGCTTGTCAAACTCACAAGCATCACGCTCAAATATAAAAAAGGATGAATGACCATACACAAGGTCCATAGTCGGTTTGGGGAGGAAATCTTTTCCCTTGTCTTAGAACTGGCACACAAAGAAGCCGGGTGGATTGCTGAAACTAGGAGGAGAGGAGGAAGTGGGGGTGGTATGAGCCCGGTTAGCTTGTCACTCCTCTTTGATAGAAAGAGCTGGTGTTGCCTTTCGGGTTAACATTTTATTGTTGATGAAGTTGATGCAAGTACATTCATTGAGGCGTCAGATGTGTTCATAATGTTCTCGAATAGGCTCTTTCATGTTCAGGTGTAGATGAAGAATCCATCTTAGGCATCCTGTTCTATTTGTAGTCATTGACCATATCACATTCCAAATTTGGTTTCAAAGGGCAAACCTGATTTGGATAGTTCTTATAAGATTTCATTCTTTAACATAAAGTGGAAGGAATCAGGATCTGGAAAGTATTTTTGCCTCCATCATTAGCTCGAAAAGTATTTCTGCTGTTTTAGTCACCTTTCGACGGCTACCCTAACGTATGTGCCAGAAAGTTTCTGAAGATGCAGGAATTGGCCCCTTTAGTATGGGGGATGGTAGGAATTTCTGCCTTCAGTTTACAGGAGTCATGCAGGAGCTGGGGATGCTGCAGATCATAATTGGAAGTTCTCTCATACAGGATTGTGGTGGAGAATTATGAGCAGGGTTGGGGCATAGTCTATGGTTTCTATTGCAGCTGAGGTTAGGGACAACTCGTTGTCATTGCATGTTGAATTGTCTTCCAAAATTTTTTCAGTAGTGTGTATCTATAATAGTTTATAGGTATATAATTGGGTTGGGGAATAAGACAACGAACATGTTCAAACTTAAATTTAGAGGAAATATAATCTAATAATTATCTCAGAGCAGTTATTTTCTAGTTATTTATTGCAAGGTGCATATTCTTTAAGTTTCATGTAAGATTATGTGGTGCGTACTTTATTGGTTAATTGTATATCCACTTTTACCAAGATTTAAGGCCAACTTCATTTAATAACACAATTGTTTTGCCAGAAAATAAATTATTTAATTTTATTCAAAATCTACATAAACTGAAAGCAAAAATTCCAAAAGCAAAACCTATTTTTGTTTACTTTCGTGAAGTCAATCTTAACCTTACTACCAATTACTGAAAGTTTTACAATTTTTTCTGCTGGTTTTGTGTTTCCATTGTTGTAAACTTGTAGAAATTTGAAACAGTTCTTATTCCTTACTTTTAATTTGTTTGTTTATTTTCACTTAAATTGTTTATCTTGCATATACTTAGTTGGTGTATGAGATGGGTTCTTTCCATTTCAGGTAGCAAGTTAGAGGCAGTTACTTCAAAAACAATATGTTCTGAGTTCAATTTACCTTCTGGGGGACCTTTAGAGTTCGGGAAAGTTGCTTGTGAACCAGAGGTTATCCAGGTCATCATATGCTTTTCTTCTCATCAAATTTGTCCACGGAATTGTGTGTCTTGCTGTGGTTGAGATTATGTCCTGTGTATTGTTTTTAAATAGACGCTTTCATATTAGGAAGCATTTAGCTGGATGAAGTGGAAACTTCATGGAAGTTTCTTGTGTTGTCCTAGACTTTTCTAGGGTTGATTAATTAAGTCGGATGCTGCGTGGGATAATGTTTTTTTTTTAATTATCCTGCGAGGACTAAAATCAGGACCAAAATCAGGATCAAAATCAGGACCAAAATCAGGACCAAATAGTACTAGTTTAAAAAACAATAATAATAAAAACTAAATTTTTTAATCATTTCACACAAATTTCAATATTAAAAATATTATTTTATTTCACACACTCAATAATTTTCAATAAAAATATCAACTTTATTTCACATCCTCGACCAAAGTACTCGATTCAAGTATTTTGGTTGAGGATGTGAAATAAAGTTGATATTTTTATTAAAAATTATTGAGTGTGTGAAATAAAATAATATTTTAAATATTGAAATTTGCGTAGAATGATTAAAAAAATTTAGTTATTATTATTATTGTTTTTCAAACTAATATCATTTTGGTCCTCGTGCCAAATAGGGCCTTAATCTTTGCTCTTTTCCCTGGTCATTACTTTGGCCACTTTTTTTTTATCAGTAAACTTTTGGCACTTCTTGAAAGAATGCATGTTATGATTGTTTAATTGATAATGCACCATTTTGCATGATCCAAATAAAAAAATGTATTATGCCTTTTAACATCTTTTTTGATATAGTTTTATGTCAGAACACAGCTCAAGGTGCTTTGTTCAACATATAATAAGAGTATTTGAAATTAATCGTTTATCTATCATCATGATCATCAATAGCCATATCCTAACTACTTATGGCCAGTTTTATGAATCCTATTTTACCAATTAATCATGTCCAATACATCTTGTGGTGTTAGAACATAACTTTATTTATTTTTGCATAAGAATATCTAGCCTACCATTTTCTACTAGTCCTTTAACCAAAATGTTCTCTGCTTGCTTTAATAGTTCCCCTTCTTCTGTACATTTTGCATGTCAATACCACTTAAGGCTATACTTTATAGTTTTATCTTCAATAAATATGATCATGTTTCATTCTTATATTTTTTTTTGAAAGGTCACTCTTATACTTTCTAGTTTTATCACACATCCATGTTAATTGTTAACATTCCCTAAAGTTTTGTTAGTGGTGAATTGCCAACATTGTGAGTCACATAATAAATTTTTAATAATTGTTTTAGAAATGGGGCAATTAGATATATTGTTGACGCTAGAAAGTTAAAAGTAATTTGTAGAGAAGATTTTTTACGTGGAAACCACTTGAGCCGGAAAACCACGGGTCACGGTGGCTTGAAAAGATTTCACTAAAGAAAAATTGAGTTACAAGTGGGAGTCCATGGTTTTAAAAGGAGAGTTTTTTTTCTTTTTTTTTTAATTTTTCAATACATCAATTGGGCTTTTATAGCTTGAGATTTTCCCGTAATTGTCATGTCAAAGGAGTGTCCTTCATTCTTAATACGATCGAGGTGATGGCTGCACTTTGGTAGTCTGGCGACCCTGCTTGTACGGGTTGTATGGACTGCACAGTCTGGCCATCCCTCTTAAAGATAGCATAGAATTCGTCATTTTGTACTGATAGGGTCCATGACGTTTGGCTTGGGGAGTTCGACTTGGATCATTTGAGATGGGCCCTTCATTACACATCATGCGTCACCCGTGATATTTCTAAACATCTATGGGATATCATTTGGTCATATTGCTTTTCTACACCTTATTCTCTTTAAAGTCTCCCAAACTTCAGCTTTATTTATACACTGGATATGAAAGCAATTTTTACTTTTATTTTAATTGTTGAGTTCAATAAGATTAATCGTATTACTATCATTGGAAAGCTTTTGAAAGTAATTTATCCATCTATATATTAGATATCTTGTTATGATGCAAATCATAACTAGATTGTAAATCAAGTGCTTGATGTCTGATTAACTTAGTAGGGATCTTGATTATGATTGAAATTCATTAGAGCTATTAAGTTCCTAATCTCTGTTGTCAATGTTCGTTCTAGGTGTGGCTCCACGTTTTTACTTTTTATTATATCAAGATATAAATATAGATAAGTTCAATTATAAAGCCATATATTTGAAAGTTGACTTTCTCATACTGTTTTTTGGATCTTATATTTTTCCCTTGTTTTTGAAGTTAAATTTCTTTTCTGCATGTTATGGTTTGTGTACTCATTTAATATGCAATGGAAGAAAATTCCTGCTTTTTTGTTAGTTATCACTATATTAAGGCTAAGGTCTTCAACATGTTATTTGTTTTAATTGTGATATTTTTTGAATTAAATTCAACCATTATGTTTATTTGCTCTTCTACATTCATATAACTTTCCAGATGTATTGTAGGAAGATCAAATTGTTGCGGAGTACCAAGTTCATCCTAAAACTGGGACTCCACTACCTGTTTTATGCGTTGAAGATGGAATTGAGATCCTAAGGTTCTCAGAGATCTTTGGCATACATGAGCCCTTGAAAAAGGCTGATAGGAGATATTTTCATAAGCGCCCTACTCGTCATGGTGAGTAGGTACTTGTGGTAAATGCATATAAGATGAGAAATAGTAAATGTGATAATTTTTAGATGTTAGAAACCTGAGCTCTTTTTTTGCATGAAAATTACAGCTTACGGATCTTTTATTGAAATTTATTCATGCATACTACCTTTAATTAACAATCCTCACATGGATATTATTGTTATTTGTTATTTTATTGCTTGTCCTTTCAAATAAAAAATATATTCCTATAAAGCATCTTTTGACTAATTTGCTAACTTGCTGCTTGTAATGGCATGCTTCTATTGTGAGCAGTTTCTGTTTAAGAACCTTCAGTTCCTTGCTTATTTTTTATGCTTTTTTCTTGGTTAATCTTTATTTTTTTTGAAAAGCATGTGTCATCTTTTGTTTGATTTCTTCTCTGGTCCTTGATTTTTGAGATATATTTTCATAATAGTTGACTAATGTTTTTAATATTTTACTGTTCTAAATGTTTAGAGGTTTACTTTTTATTTGTTTAATAAATGTATCTTCTTCCCTTTGGCTTTACCGAAACTCAAGACAGTTTGTGATGCATATTTTACTATTTTTTATTTCTGCTTGGTTAAAATCTATTTTCTTTTATTGCTTTCAGAATGGAATAGGATTTCAGATATTGCTGATATTATTGAAGAAGACGAGGAGGCTTTTCTAAGGAGCTCTAGTCATGATATATCTATTTATAAAAGTTCCAATTTAGCTCCTTTTGATGGGGAAGAGGAGACTGATCAAGCAATACCTTCTGTTGGTTTGCAGAATAAAGACACTTTCCTTTGTTCACAACCAATGAAAGAGGATGCTAATGTGGATGTATCAACTTCTCAGTTCTCGATGTTGTCACACAACTTTTATCCATTAGATCAGCAAGAGTGGGAAGATGGGATTATTTGGGGAAATTCACCCCAGTTAAGTTACGAGCGTTCTGAGAATGACATTTCTGAACATGATTCTGAAGGTCATGCAGCAGAACAACTAGATGACAGATATTGGAGAAGCAATGGAAGATCAGATAAGCAAGCTGGTGATTTGCATGGCAATGTTGATTTACCTCATCCTGTAAATATTGTGAACATGACAAATTTGATATCTCAGGAGTCCTCTAGAAAGGAGTATCATCCTCATTGGCAAGATTTAGAATTTCCCCCGAGATGGCATTATTCACACACTGATGAACTAAAACATGAAAAAAAGTATGCAGACATTCCTGATAGTACCCGCTTTGACAGATTATCCTTGCTGAATGAAGATTTATTAAATGGTTCTTGGTTGGATCATATAATATGGGACTCAGATGAGGCGGTTCCAAATCCAAAGCTTATACTTGATCTTCAAGATGAGAGAATGCTATTTGAGATTTCAGAGCACAAGGATTTTGAGCATCTTTCATCTCATGCAGGTGCCATGGTGGTATTGTGCTCTTCAAAATCTTATATTGGGGAATCTCATGATAGCCATAATCAGGGAACGTCTATAGCTAGATTCAATATTTCTAATGACAAATACTATTCCAATCGTAAGACTTCTCAACAAGCAAAATCTCATGCCAAAAAGCGTGCTTCACATGGTATTAAAGTCTTGCATTCTGTACCTGCTCTGAAACTTCAAACTATGAAGGCAAAGTTGAGCAAGTAAGCACGACTATTGGCATATTGGCATACTTGCATGTATAATTATGAAATGCTTTTTTCTATATTAATATTTATGGTAGAGTTGGTGGGAAAGAAATGGTAATTTACATCAAATTCCTTTCACTCCACCTGGATTTCTTCATAATATAATTTGAAGAGGAGAAGCAAAGTTTGGGATTAGTGTGTTAAAATCTGTGGCTGGGCTGTGCCAATATGTGTATTAGGCAGTCCATCTCGTGATGATATGTGTATTGTTAATCCATCTCAATTTGATCCAAATGTTTTCCCCTTTTTTAGCAATGTTACTTTGTTAATATTTTTATCTCAATTGCCTTATAAACAATATTGATTTTTCTGGTTATCAGGAGAAGGCAGATTTTACTGTTTGATACGCTTGTTTGTATAGAAATTTTGCTGGTTGTACATGGTTGCATTTTCGCTCCTACTCTTAGTTATGGTGTCCACAACTGATCAAAGCATCTTTAACTCTTGATTTGAATTACTTCTGTTGGATATTGATAACTTTGTTAATTGTGTTTGTAATCAGTTTTACTGTGTTCCTTAATTTGGTGAGGAGAGAATCTTCTTTTTACAAGGCTTCATAGAGGTGTTTAACTTTTATGTGTTGTTTCACGTATCTTCTTTTGTTTTGTTTTGATTTTTTTATGACATTTTGTTTTAGGAAATATGACATCTATTTAGTAGTAGAGGTTATTTTTACTCCCACTTGCTCGTCCCTATTTCTTTTCCTAGCTAGGAAGGGTTTGGTAGCTCCTGTGAAATTTCCTTTTCTTCAGATTGGGATGGACGTTAATTAGAGAACAAAAACGTGGGAGAAAGACTAGCATTTAAGGTCTATCAGATTACATTTGATCTTTTCTTTCTTCACTAAAAAGAAAGATCACAGTTTTTCCACGCAGGAAAAAGAGCAAGGTGAAAAAATAAAATAAAAGGGCCTAGTTGAAGCTATTCCTTACAAATGTACTAGTCGTTTTTTTGTAATCACAAATGAACTAGATTTTATGGGGGATAGGAAATGCTTTTTTGTTCCCTTGCACCTGTCGGTCTTGCTCCTGATCCTTGTCATGTTTCCTATAATTTTCTTTCATTCAATAGATTTCTAACATACATCAATGCCAGAATTATGCTTTGATTGAAATTTAAGCACTTTATTTACATTTCCAAAATTATTTGCAAAGATATAATTGTCCAATCCCATCCTATTATTTTGTAAAGATTGCTTAATACTGGGTTGTCTTTCTTTATATATAATTTTCTGATTCATAGTTTTGCAGCAAAGAAATTGCCAATTTTCATAGACCAAAAGCAGTATGGTATCCTCGTGACATCGAGATTGCTGCTAAGGCTCGAGGGACACTTTCTACAACTGGACCTATTAAAATTGTTATAATGACATTGGGAGGGAAAGGAATTAAACTTCATGTTGATGCAGAGGAGGTTTTATCCAGTGTTAAACTGAAAGCTTCAAAGAAGTTAGGTTTGTCTTGCCTTTTTGTGCATCCATGATATTTTATAGCATATTATTTTTGCATATTTTCTTCTTACTTCCTCACCCTTGATGCTTCTTCTACTTTTTAAATTCTTTTATCACCTACGGTCATGTTGTGCCTGAAGGTACTTGTGAATCTTTGTTGCAGATTTCAAAGTGTCTGAAAATGTGAAAGTGTTTTATTGTGGTAAAGAGCTTGAGGATGATAAGTCTCTTGCAATGCAGGGAGTATGTCCGAATTCTGTGCTTCATCTTGTGCGTACAAGGATACATATTTGGCCGAAAGCACAAAAATTGCCTGGAGAAAATAAACCTCTGCGTCCACCTGGTGCATTTAAGAAGAAATCTGAGCTATCTGTGAAAGATGGACACCTATTTTTAATAGAGTAAGTGGACAATTATTTGTGAGCACTTATTTTATCTCACATGTGAAGCAATTATTCTGGTTTAGTTTTGTCCAATGTACTCTTGATTAAATTAATATCTCTGTATGTTTGCAGGTTAATCTTGATATTTTTACATCAGTGTGTGTTATGGTTGCCATAGTAGTCAAACTGCGCATAGAATCTTCAGTTGTTTTTCATTTGTGATTGTCTAATAGTATTTCTTACCGAACAGCTTTATAAACTCTGTATTGTTCGGGACAAAAAAAAATACTATTGGTTGTCTATCCCTTTTAAGAAGCACATCAGTGTGCTGATCTTTTTAAATTGTGACTAGTTTGCATTTTTGGTTAAGCGTTTGTCCTTTTGCTGTCAATTCTTCTAAAAATATTATTTATTCATGACCAATATTTGACAGTTTGTTTAGTCAGTTGTGTTTTTCATTAGTCAGTAGATGTGATTTTAAATGTTTTTCATCAACTAAAGTACACCTGGTTACCGGATCGGACCGGACCGGTTCCGGTCCGGTTCTACCGGTTCTAGGTCCGGTTGGACCCGGAATCGGTCCGGTCCGGTTCCAACCGGTTCCGGATCCCGGTCCGGAACCGGTTACCTTACCTTGGATCCGGTCCGAGTCCGGTCCGGATCCATATATTTGGGTCGGGTCGGGTCAATCGGGTAAATTAATTTAAAAATACATATTTTTTAATGTATTTTATTAAAAAAATTATATATTTTGTAATATTTCTGACAAAATTAATATAAAAAAATTCTAAGAAATTTTATTAATATTAACGAAAATATTTATAAAAAATAATTACAGTTCGTACGAATATTTCATATAAAAAAAATTAATCATCGTAATTACAAAGAATTTTTCTCAAGTACTCCTCTTCTTCTGAACTATTATCCTTAAATTCGTCCACGAAATTATATTGTTGATTTCGGGACTCAGCAGCAAACCAATCCTGTAGACAGGTAAGCATGCAAAGGGTTGCAGGAGACAAACTATTTCTGTAATCTCTTACTATTCTTCTTGTGGTGGAAAAGGCTGATTCAGAAGCTACAGTTGAAGCTTGTGTTGCTAGTACATCTCGTGTCAAAGCAGATAGAACAAGATATTGTTTTGATGAGCTTTTTCACCACTCCAATAAGCTCATATCATCATTAAATTTCTCCCCGAAATGTAAATAGAACTGCAACTCGTTCAAATTTGTAGGGGCTTGATTCTGTGGTGTAGATTGCTCTCCAACAATTAATTTTCCTTTATCTGTAACAACAGATCTTTTTGCCGCCGTCGACCTAAGAACGTTGAAAATGCCGGGCTTTTTCTGTGTTCCTGTTTGAATTTCCACACGTTCCACATTCCTGCTCGCAACCTGCTCACTGTAATAAAGAGAAAACAACTCTTGGAGAGTTGTAAAAACTGATGCTTTTTCGGCATCAGTATTACTCCCCAAGAAATCAGAATATTCCGCGTAAAAAGTTTCAATAGCTTCGGTTCTCTGACGAGGATCAAGAATAGCAGCTATTGAATATAAAAGTGAAATTTTTTCTCAATATTTTCTAAATTTTAATTCCATGTCAGCAATAAAAGTTTTCAGAATTGGATCTGATCTAAACTCTAATTTTTTTTGAAACATTTGAAAAATATAAGGCAAAAAAATAGGTGAAGTTGGATAATAATAACCTGAAAAGCTTTCAGTAGACTCCTTAAAAATGGACAATAATTCAAAAATCTTTTTTAAAAAAATTCAATCATAAGAACGTAATTGAAGGTCATGATTAAGTGTATATGAATTGTAAAAAACAGTTAGCAAATCTTCGTACGGTAAAAGTGATTCGAATAAACGATAAAGTGAATTCCATCTAGTTTCTACAGGTAATGAAAATTTTACACAATTTATTCCGGCACTTACGCAAACACGTTTCCATTCATGCCTAACATTTGAATTTAAACGAATCCATTTTGCAACATGCTTAAATTTATCGATAATTAAATGTTCGAAATTAAAAGCACTAGAAACACATAAATTAATGATATGACATGCACAGCTAACATGAAAAAGAGAACCATAAAGCGGAGGTCTTAAAAATTATTGTAAAAAATTAACTGTAGAATTATTATTCGAGGTATTATCCAAACTAATACTAAAAATTTTATTTTCTATACCATAAATTTTACAAACATTGCGAATGTAAGAAAAAATGGTTGAACCCGTATGGGCCTCATCTAATACATCTAAAGATAATATCCGTTTCTGCATTCCCCACTGTCCATCGATCCAATGACAAGTAACAACTGAATAACTTGCGCCACTGATACTAGTCCAAATATCGGATGTTAAATTGACCCTATAACTAATATTACTGAGGTGTTGAATAAGAGATTTCCTATATTCTTCGTACATTGACATACAATCTTTTTTAAATGTATGCCTAGAAATACAGGTATATTGAGGCTGTAAGTATTGAACAATATATTCTAAAAATTTTTCTTTTTCACATATAGTAAATGGCTGTTCGGTTCATACTACAAATCGAACTAAACCTCGACGTGCTTTATCATTTCTAAAAGCCCACGGCATAGATCCACTCTGTGGATTGAGTTGTGTTTGGGTTGGCTCTATAGTAGTAGGTTGGCAAGTTTTTTTATCAAGCTTATGAAATCTAACTAGGTGTTTCTTAAATGTACCAGTCCCACCACCGGTACCACCTTGTTTGTATGAATATTGATTTTTACAAATTTTTTCAAATAGCGACATATTCAGGTCTCTCTGAATTCTATTCAGTTTAATTTGTAAATCAAAAAATTCCCATACCTTACTGCGTTTTGTCCGAGACTTGTTAGAGATACTTGATGATTGCGTTGACGGGCCAGTGCCGGTGCCAACATCTCCACTTGCCTCAGGATCATGTTCCGCAGATAGATCGAGATCAGGTTCTGAAGTTTCGTCAAAGTTCTCACCGAGTGCATGAAGACGATTGAGTTCTGGAACGTACTTCGGATCAACATTCCCTCGGCGACTTGAGGAAGAAACGCTAGAAAATCGACGTTGGGAAGCCATTAAAACGTGTTTGCAGATTTTTTCACAGAGCAGAAGAAAAGAAATAATTGATGAAAATTGTAGGAATTATCGTTACAAAATTTTTACTATTTATAGAAAGTTCAATAGTTGTTATAAAGTCTAAAATGACCTTTAAATTGTCATTTTAGAATTTAAAATGGTCATTTGACCGTTTGCAAATTGCAACGGTCAAATGACCGTTAAATAAAAAAATTTTTTTTTTTTAGTATTATCTGCAGCATGCTGCCAGCTGCTTCTCATGGGCGCAGCGCTCGTGGCCCGCGTGCGCCGGGCGCTGCTGCGCCCAACATTTAAAAAAAAAAAAAATGTTATCCGGTTTGGTTCCGAACCGGCAATCCGGAACCGAACCGGCAATTCGGAACCGAACCGGTTACGCAGAACCGGTCCGAACCGGTTCTGCGAAACCGGTTAGAACCGGTCCGGTTCAATCGGTTCTGGACCGAACCGGTTCTTACTGGACCGGTTCCGGTCCGGTTCCCGGTTGAACCGGTCCAATAAGCAGCCCTAAACTAAAGTAAGGATTAAGTTGTGCATATACTCTTTTAAAATATGGACTCTTTTAAAATAAAGATTGAGATGTGCCTAAATTTTTTATTAGTCTTTTTTTAAGCATGGCTAAGCTACTTAGTTATTGCTGAAGCAAAATCATACATTTTTTTTGGCCTAGGCCTTTCATTATTCAAAAATAAGAGGATGAAAAGTACATCAATTATGGTCCCTCCTTAGGAGGTTTCAAAATCATTGTGTAGATGGGAATTCCCTTGACCTAGATAAAATCTCGTATTGTTGCTACATGTGCTAAATAGTCTCTAGCAGTGTCAACATTCCTTTCTTTGTGTAAGATTCTACATAAGCAAAGCAAAAGAGAAATCTGTCTTTGTCCTTTATTATTGTTGGTGTTTGATTGTTTGCGTATGATGTTATTTGTCGCAACACTAGTAGTGCATCTTTATCTAGCCAAATGTTGTTGTATGTGTCAGCACAGACGGCGGCTATTCTCATCCCTTTCTTTGCGGCTTCTTTTTGTGCTATGAGAGTTGGATTTGTGTATTTCTTTTTGCCTCCAGCTTAGATCATGTTGCCCCCGGAGTCCCTAATAAGATAGACTGCTCTTCCAATTCCTTTATGTTTAATTGAACATTCAAAGTTGACTTGAAGCCAACCAATGTTGGGGAAATCCAATGTTCTTCAAAAAAGCAAGAAAGCCCCCTACGGGGAATTGGATTCTAATGAGGGCCAATTTACTAAAGGTTAACTCTGGTCTTGCTGTGGCTGTTAGGCACCACTTGCTATGTTCTGTTGCTATGTAATACTTATGACAGTAGTAGTAGCTGCTGTTTTCTATCTATCTTCTCATTTTTAACCCACTAACAATAGTATAGTCACTTTCTGTCTCCCAGTTCTTGGCAACCATGAATCATGCTATGTCGATAGGGAAGAGAATGAAATAGAGGAAAACCTATACAAGAAAATCAATATAGTGTTAAAAATCCTTACATCCGTGGAGGAAAGGGCTAGAGTGTGAAAATCCATGAACTCCTAATTTTATTTTTCCTTTTTCTTTCACCTTTCAAAGCCTAGCCGTTACCTTCCCGCATCAACTTTTATATTAAAGCATTGTTTTGCATCAACTTTGGTCATCAGTCTACACCCTTGAACTAAGTAAAGAAAATGCACTAACTTGCTAATAAAGTGGTTGCAAGTAGTCAATTTTAATCAATGGCAGTAATATCATAACAAAACATGAATAACAATAATAATGAACAAGGTAATTCTCAAATCTATTCCAAGCATACTTAAACTCATGCCTTTTGATTTGTTCCTATTCATTTTATTTTTTTGGCCTTAGTTTTTTGGATTATGTTTCAGTTACCTTTTTTTTATCAATAATCATATTAATAAGTTATTTTCTGACAACCTCCACTTCTTAGTAGATTGTTTTATTGTTTTTGACAATCCTTTATCTACTAATTTATTGATTAGTAGGTTTCCTTGCTTTTACTAAGGCTCGAGCATAGGTAGGGACATAAACGCGACAGAAAGCCCAACTTATGTTCATCGTCGATCTTTAAAATATTATTTTAATGTTTATTAGTTGTTCCAAGTATACAAGCCATGACTTATCTTTTAACTTGGCAAATAATTTCATAACACTTCTTTAAGCTTGTCCCTTTAAGTCTATATATACTTATATAAGCTTAATTATTTGTTAGCCATTATATCTCATTTTCAACCCTTATCAGATTGCCTAGTCTATATATCGGACAATTCGATAATGTGATCATATATGGTCGAAGTGGATGGGGAGTAATTGTTAGGTGATATCCAAAGTGAAGGGAATCACTAGTGCAAGTAGCGGCTTTTGGTCAACTGTTAGGCCTACTGAGTGAGGGACATAAGAATAAATCGTTCTGCATCGAAAAAGGATAGGAGAGGTGGAGCTATATAAATAAATAACGTGATTTCAATGTATAGAGGTATCTTTTGAGGCAAAATTGTGCGGCTAGTGACGAGATCTTCATAGTTGAACATATTTGAGTTGGAGTAATTCTTGGATGAGTGACTTTCTTGGGAAGTACTCTAGTATAGTTCTATAAAGTCAAAGCGAATAATACCTCTACATCTGGGACATAGAGTTTAAATATAACTTAATGAGTTCCAATATATTTAATTCTAGTGGCATTTACATACATGCTACACAAAACATTAAATATTACACTCTTATTCAATTACATGCTACCCATAGTTCAAATTTTTTGAAGAAGGTATCATGTAAGTAATATTCAATGTTTCTTGTGGCATGTAGGTAATTGTTCCTTACTCTTTTTATGAAAATGGATAAACATAACATTTACTGCATTATTCCAATAAAACATCACATGTATACATTTAATAATGCAAAGGTAATATGAATTAAGCAATTAAATTGGAGATTCATCATCAGAAAAAATCCATTTTATTTTATTTTGTTATGCGATATTTGATCACATCATGCCAATACTTGAATATAGCTTAAAATAGCCATTTCTAGTAATTACTTTAATCTAGTGTACAAGTTAAGCTCATGCCTATCTTTTATAGGTCATTTGAAACCTTTGCTAAACCCTTTTCCTCCCAAATTCTTTTCCTATTTGCTAAGTGAAAAGGATGAAGATGCTTCCTTTCTAGAGCTGGGAAGAAGAAGATTTGGCTTCATTCCTTGCTCTTCTTGCTACCTCCTATCTTATACTGCAACTTCTTTTTTTTTTTTTTTCGACCACTGGCAATACGCCAGGAAGCGGGATAGAGAGAGTTTTCCAACCAACCTTATCCTTAACCCAATTTTTACTAGTTTAGCCTTCTACTTATCAGTTCTATTCAGTTCACTGATTCAGCCTTCTTAATCTACTTATTTAGCACTATTCTAGGATAATTAGAATTAACCCTTATTAATTAAGCTAATTCAAGCCTAGTACGTTCTATATTTTCATAACGTGGTCACTTTATCATTAAATTCCAATTCTAATCTGCTAGTAAAAGTGAATTAGCAAATCACCACGCTTTCTAATTATTCAGTTACATGCTAGAATAAAAATTTAAGGAGGCGTTTGGTTCAATGTTATCTTGATGTTATGTTATGTTATATTATCTAGAGAAAGCAATTGTTTGGTTTAATGACATCTATAAATAATCTTTCATAAAATTATAGAATTATTGGTTAAAAGATGACATCTAAATATTATGACATTTAGATTGCATGACATAAAATCAAGATAACAATGAACCAAATGCCCTCTTAGTAAAATTCACACAATTGCTTTAATTTAACGAAACAAGTTTATGCCACTATTAAGGGTAAAGAGGTAAAACTTGGATATCACACTTTCATATCTTGGCATTCCTTGTCACTTCTTTTCTTCACCAAACTAGTCATTAAAAGCATATTGTTTTGCTAGGTCGGTTGAATTGGCAGTTGTAAGCTGTGATTTTTCCCTAAGATCCTCCTCACTTTCTTTTAGATTTTGCAGTACATAGTGAGGTTTTTGTGTCTTCTTCCATCTGTCAGCCTCACGAGCAGGCCTCACCTATCCTCATTTTGAAGAGCCATGCCTTGAAAGGGATGGCATCCCTAGCCAATCTCCACATGAAAGCTTGAAGAGTTGTTAATTTCCAACACCATGCTCCTAAGATGGTCCAGTTAGTTGTTGGGAAGTTCTTTGTGTACAATGTGGTTGTGGGGTCTCTTGTTGTTTTAGACACTTTACAACCTGTCTATCCATTTTAGTTTTATCAAATCTTCATATTTCCTTGATTCGCATTTGCATTTCCACTCCAAATAGTTGGGTCAACTTGCTCTCATTCCATGAGTTCATTGACTATTGATGGGATATCACTGTTTTGTACATTAATGAAAGTGGGCTATTTGCTAAGTGTTGTAGCCTTTGTCCATGGGTCTTGAAGTACTGCGTGGCTTTCTCATTATGCACCTCCCAGATTATGTTGTTGTTAGCTACTTCTCCTCCAATTCATATGATCTTCCTAGCTCAGGAGTCTCCCATTTTGATTTGAAAAGTTTGATCTCTTCCTCAATATTTTGCCTTAAAAACTATCCCTCCAAATTCGGACTTCTTCACTCACAAATTTTGCAGTTAGTTTGGCCACAAGAGTTGCTTGCCATGTTTAAGATAATGGATTCCTAGTTCTGTTTTGTTTTTGGGTCGAGAAACACCATCCCATGACAAGAATTGTATTGACCTTGTATTTGCATCTCCATTGGACAAGAAAGTTCTGATTAATTTCTCTTTTTCCTCTATCACATTAGGAGGCACTATTGTATTGGTGAGGGCATGTGCAGACATAGGTGTAAGGACACTATTAATTACAGTGGTTCTCCCTGCCAAAGATGTGTTGTTCCCCAAGTATTTATGCTGTATTTGACTATGTTGATAATCAAAGAGTCAGTTTTAACTGGCTTGTTTTTGGTGAGAGCAATGCCTAGGTACTTCCATTAGTTTCCTTTCTGCATGCTGAATCTTCTTCTAATAGCTGCCTTTCTACTTCTAGATGTTGTGGGACTGAAGATGATTCAAGATATATTTGAATTCACCCTCTAACCTGATATGGCACATTAAGCTTCTAGAGTCTTCTTTAGGCAAGCTACAGTTGTTGGAGTAGCTTCAACACACATCAATAGGTCATCAACAAACATCAGATTGGTGTGAGTTGGCCCTTTGAGTAAAAGTTTGATGCCAACAAATGATTCCCTCTGCTTCTCTATGTGGATCATCAGTGATGGTAGCTTTGAGCTCAAGATTAGCAAATAGGTGGAAAGTGGATGGCCTTGCTTCAATTCCCATTTTGCAATGATCCATCGAGAGTTTTTGCCATTAAATAACACTGTATATCTTAGTCTTTGACGCACATTCTAGTCCATTGCCTCCATCTCTCTGAAGAATCCAAGGTGTTAGCATTTTGTCTAGGAACTTCCAACTTTGTCGTACACTTGTTTCATGTATGTTTTTATCATATAGTCGTCAGTTGATTCTGTAGTGTGGAGCCTTTGAATGATTTCTTGGGTTTGTAGGCAATTGTTTGATATCAGTCTTCCTGGGACGAAAGCTCCCTGCTTTAGAGCTATCAATGGTCCAATGTGAGGCTTTAGCGTATTCACCATGGCATGGCAACCACTTTGTAGATTATGTTGCATAGACTGATGGGCTTGAGTTGTTTAGCTTTCGTTGCATTTGGCGCCTTAGGAATTAGCACAGCATTTGCGTCTTTCCGTCTTTGTAGTATTGTTCCCGTTTAAAAAACGTTTTGTGTTGCTGCCAATACATTGTTTTGGACTGTGTTCTTGTACCACTTGAGGAAGTTACCCGTGATTTCATCAGTGCTAGGGTCTTGGTTGTTTGCTAATGAGAAGTCAATTACTTGTATCTCTTTGCTGCTAAACGGTTGAGTGATCTACATTGTTGTGTCGGTGGGCAATATGGTTCTCGATTACAAATCAGTAGGTTTGTTATTTATTTCTTTCTCCATTCCCCATTTTCTCTTAAAGAAATCCATCGGTGTATCCATGATGCCTTCATATTGCATTATTCTTGTCCCAGAGGAGTCTAATATGTACCTAGTTGGTTCTTTTTCTCACAGTGACAACTCTTTTTTAAAGAATGTTTAATTCCTATCTCCTTTGGCTAGCCAATGTATTTTTGTTCTCTGCCACCACCAACTTTCTGCTTGGCAAGTGTGGTATTGAATGCAACCATTGTATCTAATAGTTCCTTGTGTTCCTTTTTTATAAGGCCTATGTTTGAAGTTTCCTTCATTTGGAGTGCATTAATTGTTTGCTCTAGCTTTTTGGTTTTCTCCAATAAGTTCCCCACTTCCTCCTTACTCCATCTTGTGTGCTCGAAGGGTTTTCTATCCTTTTTGGTTCAAAATCATCACCGGGCTCCTCTTGGTTGGGTTCCTCTAGGTGTTAATCACATCATTGTAATCCGCCTCATAGGAAAGCCATACCTCTTCAAATGTTATGTGGCTTGAAGTCATTAGGAGATGGCAATGGTTTGAGGCTATTCTAGTTAGGTGTGTGACAAAGGTACTGAGAAGTTGACATTAAAGCCAAGGAATTTGCAAGAACCTTATTTGATTTCTCCTAAATTCTGGTCTTCCCCTCTTTGTTATTGCACCATGTGAATATTGGGTTTGTGAATCCCAGGTCATGGAGATCTTCATCCCCGAAAATGCTCATCATCCATACTGGACTTGAAGGGTTTCTCCACCTGGTCAACAATTGCATTGAAATAACTAATATGATTGGGTTCTTGTTGTCCAAGAATGGTGACATCACATTCCATGAGTCTGTCCTTTTACAGGCATCAGATGCAGCAGCATAAATCCCTCCAATGAAGATGGTGGCCGAGTTTCTTATGAAACTTCTTAAGTTTCAAAAAACTTGGCTACCATCTGTGTTGTTAATTTCTACTAGTAGCCCTTGCTTATGCTTGAGAAGAATGTTGGTGGAGATTTGCCACTTTCCCAGGATAAAATTATGCCACCTGATTTACTGTCGGAAGGAATTTCTTCAAAATTCCTCATACCCACTAGCCTATCCACCAATCTTCTATTGACCATGTGGGCTCTTGTTTCTAATTAAGAAAATTAAGGTCCCAGAGTGTTCTCTAATAATGCTAGCCAAGTAATTGTGGGAGCTGGTTTCCCAGCACCCCTACAATTTCAGAAAATAATTTTATCTATCAGCTACTAGGGGGGCCTGCTCCTGAGCTGTGGTATTCTGTTTTTCATGATTTCATCCTCTTCTTTTTTTGTGTACAGTCTGTTTGATAGGGTCTTCCTCAGTTGTTGCTCAGGATTGTTTGTTCCCCTACTCTTCGATTTGTTCTTTGCTTTCCTATTCTCATTGATGGGCTTCAGTTCAACTGGATTTAGTTTACTTGTGCTGTTAAAGATTCCCTCAATGGCCTCCCCTTCTTTGCCCTTGTCTGTCTTCTGGGGGTGCCCTGTCACCTGGTATTTGAAGGGAAACCTTGCCTTTAACTTCCATAAAAAAAAAACCTTGCCTTTAACTTCTGTTTGGGGGCATACTTTCTTTTTGGAAAGAAGCTGAGTTAAAGTTAATAAGGTTAAGATTGAAATTTATTGCAAACAACCAGTAAGTTGGTTACAGGTTGTTTTTAGGGATAACCATTGGGCATTGCAAGTTTATACTTGTCTCCATTAATTACAGTGATTCTTTGGCAGTAAGGATTTTGTTAAGATTTTAAATATACCTGGACTTGTTTTCGGTACTCTCAGTTATTCAGCATCTGTTTCTTGTTTGCATGCTCGTAGGAATTCTGTTATTTATAAATGCATCTGTTTTGGTACTCTCAGTTATTCAGCATTGATTGTTTTTTATACCTTCTGTTTATCAACCTAAGATTGAGGATTTGCTTGACTGTCCAAGAACAGCAATTGTACCACGATGCAGTTTTCTTTGCTATGGTTTCTCTTGCTTGTTCTACCTACCAGTTAGACTCTTAGAGCATACTCTCTGATTGTGAACATCTTTGGACTTTTTGTTTTGTCCTTTCATACTAGCTACCACACCTCAGTACACTCTTAATCACAGAGCATGCATCAATTTTAGAGTTTGTTTGACTTTGATGTTTCTATTTCATTTTCATGGGCTGAGCACGAAAATTGTTTTTCTTGAGACTATGGTCCTTGGTTTTCTGTTTTGAATATGTATTTGATCTCCTTTGGATGACCGATTCATTAGTATCATGCTTTGCTTTGGAGCATAGTTTCGCATTTATGGGAATTTTTAAATTTCTTTGATGTAAAAAACTTTTTTTTGATTAGATGATCCTGAAATGGCTTTTATGCTTAGAGTTGTCTGCAATCATTTTGGAACCAAGTTCTCATGTTTTGATGTGACTCCTAAATCCCCAACTAGATTGGATTGAGGATTTTTTGTTGTTTATGTGACCCCATTAGCAAGCTTCTGTAATGTTGAGGTCTTTAATGCTGTAGCATTTCCGGTTAATTCTTATAACTTGTTCTGTAACTGAGTTACGTTGTTGGTAATTTTGAGCTTTTCTGTTATATGTGCATAGGTACTGTGAAGAGCGACCTTTACTATTGGGAAATGTTGGGATGGGAGCGAGACTATGTACTTACTATCTAAAACTTGCACCTAATGACCAAACTGCTTCCTCTCTGCGAAATGGCAACAACGTCCTGGGTTCTGTGATCACTGTCGATCCCACTGACAGATCTCCATTTCTTGGGGACATTGGACCTGGTGTCAGCCAATCCAGTTTAGAAACCAACATGTACCGAGCACCTATTTTTCCTCATAAGTTGTCTCCAACAGACTATCTTTTGGTTCGTTCAGCTAAAGGAGCCCTCTCTCTCAGACGCATTGACAAATTATATGTTGTTGGACAACAAGTAAGTTACTACTTTCAGCATTATATTATCCTTTTAACTTATTTTTGTACAAATAAACTATTTTAGTAAGAAATCCGTAATTGATTGCAAGTTGGCTTTTTTGACCTTTAATATTATTTTTTCTATTTCCATGAATCAGAATTCAGCTCATTTTAATTTGTAATTGCAACTGTGTCAATTGACAATGCAAACTAGGAAAATTGCAAACCAAGGATTTAATTTTTGGTTGAATCTGATTGGTTTGACAAACCGACTGTTTCAGAATGGTTTCATCTAAACCTATGAAGCACGGTGTGACGTCCTGGCTACCAATTCTCAGCCTCCCTTTTAAATGTCCGAGTTACTAGTAATTGAGACGTCAAACATATATTTTGATAACATGTAGCATAAAATTAAAATCACTTGCCTCAATTTTTGATAACACTTGCCATATCCTGTGAATCTTTAGTGCAATACCTGCCACCAAAAATAGCAGGAGTCCGTCAATACAGTCTCTATAGGTAAAAACATCCGAATTACAAAATAACAAGAATTTTTAAACTAATAATAGATACCATGAGAAATGATAGAAATGATTATCAGTGAGTCAATGAAATTTTCAATAACTATTTATACATATATAAATACATGACATGCCTTATATTAAAATATCTTTTGTATGCACAATAAAAAAATCATGCCAAAGCAGTATAACATGCAGAATATGAAATCACCAATCATCATGATATTTCCTCATTTCTCTCTGCTTAGTTTTATAATATCATAACACGTTTCTGTATAATGATGTGGAACTATCATTCTCATACCTCTTCAGTTAGAAGCCTGACAGAAGTCCCTACCACTTGTTATCCTAGAAGCCTTACCAGGAGCTGCACCTTGCATCAGTGATTCCTTTTTAGGACATTACTCGGCCAACACTCCCCGTCCTCGTCAAAATAACTCATTATGGGCAACTTTTCGACCTCATTGGTTATAGGTATACAAGTTCATTGGTACATCACCTCATAGAATATCAATCCAATTCAATTTTTTACTCAATTAGTAAATCATTTTGTTGGAAATCATCAATTCATATTCCTTTAGCATTATATATATAAATAAATCAACTTTAATTTCAAGGAAAAAAATTACCTACCATATTTGCCGTTGACAAAGATTAATTTCCTCCCCTTTTCTTTACACACCCATGCACGACAAAGAGAGAGAGAAAGAGCAGCCTTTTCTTTTCTCCTCCTCCTCCTCCTCTTCCTCTCCTTCTTTTTTTCTGGCTCAGTGGCAGCCCTGGCGAGCAGAATTGAGGCACGAGAAAGAGAGGGGCATGGAAGAGGGAGAGAGAAAACAATAATTTTCTCTTTTTTTTTAATAAAAACCGTGGCAGGGAGGGAGAGAGCCTGGGAGGAATAACCAAGGGAGAGAGGTGGTGCAGCTCACTGCTCAAGGTGCTGATCTTATCACATTATGGAAAAATTATATTTTGGTTCCTCAGCTTTCATTCCCTTATAAATAGGTCCAAAATCCTTATATTTATGTCCAAACTTATTTATTCCTGGGTTCAAATTAACATTATTTAAATCCAAGTCAACATTCTTAAATGTCACACACAGATACTTCCAATAAGGTCTCGTGGAGGTGTTAAACATGTTTCGAACATTGACATACTATCGACACTTCTGGACACATGTCAGACACGACAAAATTTTTGTTCAAATTATTTTATATAAAAAATATACTGGATACATTTGGACTTGCGAGAAACACTTCCAGGACACTTTAGAAGAATGTTTTATTAAGTTTCTTCTTTTTTATTGTTACTTATTTTATCAATAATTTATTTTGTATGCTTATTTATTTTCTTTTTTTCGATAATTTATTTGTATACTTAAGCGTACATGCTTTTATGCATCACTATGCTTATAAGAATGAAAAATATTTTCTATTCATCTTATTTATTTTTTTATATTAATTTTATTATTAAATTTGTTATTTATATGTATTTTTACCATAAATTCTTCTTTTTATTTTATTGCATAATTTTTGAAATTTATAAATTGACAACTTATCTATAGCTTTATATTTGGATAATGTTAATATTAAAGTTTAAGGCAAAATGATTAGTTTTTTTAAAATGCATTTAATTGTTTGTAACTTGTTAATTGCTTTGATTAAGTTAACAGTTGTCTATCTCAACTCTTTTAAACTTGCTTGTCAATCAATCTTTTAATTATTTATGAAATGTATGAAGAAAAATATTGAAAAGAGAGATGAATGTCACATATATTTGATCAATTTTAATGTTTCTTTCATTTTTATTTAAATTTTAATTCATATGTTTGATCAATTTTATAGTTTCTTTTATTTTTATTTAAATTTTAATAAATAATAATTATATTTATTTTACATGTCCAATAGGTGTTGTATCCTTTTTTTAAAAAGGTTATCATACTTCCATGTTCATATCGTATTGTGTTTCATATGTCGAATCATGTCCATGTTTCATAGATCTAAACACGATCAGAAAGCCTTTTTTTGGATTTTTGATGAAATCTAGAGTTTTTGGTGATTTTAAGTTTGGATTGGTGAAATATCGTTCAATTACATGAGAAATAGGCCCAGTTTGGGCCAATTGCCTGGTCTGATGCGTAGACAGCTAATTTGAGGAAGATGAACTTAATTTAGAAGTAAACTTATTGTTGTTTAAATTTGGGTCTATTCAAACTAATTGAAAAAATCCAGCCAAGATCTCCAACTTAATAAGCTTGAATAAATAAATACTTTTATACATTTTGTTTGGGGTTTGGTACTTTATTTTTATTGACATTTGACAGTCATGTTATTATCATAATTATTTTTCTTAATATTAATTTCACCAGATGTATTCTATTATTTTAAAAAATATTTTAAGTGATTCATTTCATTTTTACTAGATATATAATATTGCTCTAATTTGCATCATTTTAATTTTTGAATTCATCTAAGCCTGTCACGAAGATGTCATTTGATTTCTTACACTATCACTTTGATCAGTATTAAATGTGAGATAATTTTTCATTATTGAGGATTTACATTTAGATACTTATATGTGATAATTTGCATATGACATTTGATCATAAGCTTGTAAATGGGTTGGATTCGGATTGTATTGGCCTTGATCTAGATCCAGATCCATTTAAATTCAGATCGAATCACACCTCGGATGAAATTAACCTTGATCTGAATCCAACTCGGGTTAAATCTTGGTCGGTTCGATCCTGGGTCGGTACAAATTAGTGTTCTGCACTAATACAAATAGAATTCTATATATACAATATCAATTTATTTCTGATCAAATGATTAATATATAGTTATGAGAGTAATATTATTTTAATGATTGAAAATGTATTCATCTCTTGTCCAAAATATATCTCAACCTTTTGCTTATTGATGAAGGGTGCGACAATTAGCGTCTACTAGGAAAATATTGTGACTTAGCAGGAGTGGAAGGCGTAGTAGTTGCAACAATTTTTTTATTTGGATATAAGAAAAGATGATGAATGGTTTGAATACTATGGAAATATATCATCTCACTTTATTTTAGGGAAAACACTTAAGTACACATAAATGTGAATGAACGTGCGCAAGAACTAAATGACCTTTGGTGACTTGGTATGATTGGATACAGACGGAACAGATCGAATTTTTTACAGTCCTAGATTATCATATGTGTGAAACTTTCATAATATAACAGAATTTGAATATTTTTGTAAATATCAAAATTTAGGTATTACGTGTCTTTGAATTTAAATTTTGATTTTTGGATGATTAGAATAAATTGAAACACAAGTAAAAACTAATTATCAAAATCAACAAAACATCCAAAATCAACTGGGACTGGTTTCCAAATATTTGCTCTAAAGTAGTTTTTGTAGTTTGGTTTCATTTTCGATTTTAGACCATGCAAGTTTTTTTTTTTTTTAAGTCAGACCATGCAGGTTCTGTTTTGGAAATTGTTTTTTATATATCATTGCTAACTATTAGATTATTAAAATATAAAAAATAAAATGCAGCTGGCACCTCTTGCACTTTCCCTGCTGAGGGTGCCTACCTTCTTTTGGGATTGGTTGGGTTTTGGTTGGGTTGGTTAGAACCACTTCTGCTAGAAGTCTTGATTTTGCTTTTTGTGGCCATGTCAACCATTTTGATGGTAAGGACTGAATTCGCTGTAATCCTTGTTTTCATGCTATTTTTGGAATGGTTATGGGTGAAGCCTCTCCAAATCTTCTTTTCATCTGGTTCTTATAAACGTGCTTTCAGGCTGATGAGAAGCTTGATATTTGACTCATTTAACTGACTTTTAGTGGGTTGTGTTATAATTCAAAATGCAGATTATGTTGTGCCACTACAGCGAAAAATTAGATAAAATGTTGTGATACTATTTTGATCAATTTTATGTGGTGCAGGAGCCTCATTTGGAAGTACTTTCTCCTGGATCAAAAGGTGTTCAAACATATTTGCTTAATCGGATGATGGTACATGTGTTCCGAGAGTTTCGTGCAAAGGAAAAACCTGGTATTCTTCCATATGTCAGAGTTGATGAGTTAGCGGCACTTTTTCCTGGCTTAACGGATGCTTTTATGCGCAAGAGACTGAAGCAATGTGCAGATTTGAAGGTTAGTTTAATTTGGAATAATATTGCCTTGGCTCTTAGCTGTTCCATTGCCTACTTTAATGTGTTCACACTCATGACTTGCATTCTTTGAAGTCATAAATTTTATTCATTTGCTTTTCTTGACTCAAAACATTCCAGAAAGGAGCTTGGGTTAAGAGAAATGATTTTCGTATTCCATCTGAGGAGGAGTTGAGAAGAATGTTAGCACCTGAAAATGTTAGTAATTTCCCTCTTGTTGCTTAAATAGGTGTTGTTCACTGTTTATTTTTCTAGTTTTAGTATTTATGGCCAATGATGGATAAAGATCTCAGTAGTTTAGAACATTTTTCTGTTTTACAAATTAGCATTTTTACAAAATTGATAAGAGGTATTTTAAGGCCAATCCAAATAATTGGTTAAATTGTTGATAATGATGTTGATGGAATATTAGCATGATCATACTTTTGAAATCAGCCTGCTAAATTTGTTGTTCATTTGTCGGTCAAGTTGTCTGTTATTGGGTTCCTACTTTTTATGATTTAATGAGGAGTTTTTAATTTTATTTTCTTAGAACTATTTGGGTACTTGATTAAACGTGTTACCAGGTTTGTAGGCCTACTTTTTCACTTTTGATTGTATTTTCTTTGTAGAAACAGATTGTGTATTATTTGAGATTTATATTGGTAGCATAGTTTTTTTCCTTTCCCAGATGGTTTTATTCTTGATGATATCTGTCCTTTTCCTACTATTTTACTTCGTGTGTTCCTACTTCTTTCTGCCTGATCCTTTCTCCGAATTTGTGATTGCTATTGCATCCTATTAGGATTCTGCTGGGATGTTTTCTTTTCCTTTTTCTTTGATTTCCATTTTCTCATAGTTTATTTGATTTTCGTTTTATCATTATCTTTCTTTGCATCATAACTTTAAAATCAACATATTTCTATAATTCCACCCTATAAATATAAATTGAGCTGTATTTGAGTTGAAATCTATTAGAATAAAGAGGTCTCCTATAAGTAGTAAGAGAACCCGAGACAGTGCTCTCAGGAAATAAGAAAATACAGTCTAAAATGCATAAGATATATATCAATTTGATGTAATGCTTTGCGTAAGTCTACTAAACTCTGAAGTGCCTGAAGAATCAGTGAAGGTGTCTGCTTGTTGACTTTTAATAGAGATGCATGAAACAATAATCTTCTTGGATGGACACGCATCTCTAATTAAATGGTAATCAACTTCAATGCATTTGATTCATAAAGAATCAGTGATGATACATGCTAGTTGATTTTTAGAAAGAGATGCATAAAAGAGTGATATTCTTGGATAGACCTGCACCTCTGATTAAATGGCAATTAACATCACTGTCTTTGATACATTATTCATGGAAGTTGGGTTAGCGCAATGTGGATAGCTGCTTGTTTACACCAATGCATAACTATAGATTATGTGGTAAGCAAGTTAAACTTCAAGTCCAGTTTTAACCCACATATTTACAAGCTTTTATCATATATCTATGTTCATGGTCAACATCAGGCTTTTGTCTTGACAAAAGTTTTGGTCAAATGTTCCTTGTGTTTGACTCTAAGTGTTACTTGTTTTGATGGAGAAGATGAAAGTAGTGGAAGGAGAAAACATATGGAGAGAGTTTCCCCTAACCCTGGTTCTTAACTTTTTTGTTTTACAAACCAACTCTTCCCTATTTATCAGAAGCAGAAGAATAGAATGGGGCAACTTGGCGATACAGAAATCTTCTAGTGTAACACATGCTTGCCACACTGTTGTCAGATCTAATTAGCTGGAGCCCAAGATTTGTATGGGACCAAGTCTTTTTATTCTATGAGATACGAGGTCTTAGTGTTAGGGCTTTGATGTGAGAATTTGTAAACTCAAAGAAGACTGATTTTTTATTGTGTTATTCAAGAAAAAAGCTATTAATGGCCTCTTCAATAGAAAAAAAAAATTTAGAAAAAGGAAATGTTAGCAATAAAGAAGCTAATATCTATGCACAACTATGTTTTTTTATTTCCTATGATTCAAAGGTTGACCAAGCTATATTAAAATTAATGGGAAATAAGACAACTATGAATCCATTAAATCTTGATAAGGAATCTTTGATTTTACCCTAGATTTGGCAATAATAGGGATGTCAATTTAGACCCTATCTATGGAGCTCCATCCTCACCCGTTTCGATTGGGGTTAGTTTATTTAAGGAAAAAAAAGAAAAGAAAACACTATGAGTCAAAATTTCTCTGATAATAAGTTATCAACACTGTTGTGTCTTGAGTACGAGTTTTATATAACCCGCCTTGACCTACCTCGATTAACTTCAGTATAAAAATAAAATTTATTCCTCTATTTGGTGCCTTCATAATTTTGAGCATTTTAGTCCATTTTGAGTCATCCTTCCCTTATCGCCTCGCTCCGCTCTGTACTTCCTACTTGACTCCTTGACCAGGGAAAATGGGGTTGAGGTGGATGGAATTTCGCAGGTCAGGGATGAGGGAAGTAGTTCCTATTTCGGGCAGTTGATGGCAGGGCAGACACAAGTGGAGATATCTGAGATCCGCGGTGGGTGCATTTTAGGCTAATTCGCCCCCGCCCCATTGCCATCCCTAGATAATATTGATAGTTGTATCATTTTGATTTTTGAAACTCTTTAAAGCTGTTTTGAGCATATCTTCCATGGCTTGCTTGCTTGTTAGCTTGTCAAATTGCTTTCTAGCATTGCCCTTATAAGCACATCAACAATTTGATCGCTTATTGGGTTTTAGGGTATCCAATCAGCTGGTTGTTAATCTTTTCATTGATAAATTTTTTGATAAAGTGCTTATCAAATTGGGTTGTTGAGCATTGGAGATGGTAGTTTTGTTGTCTCTGGATGCTTTTGTGGAGTTAGGTACTCTCAATTTTTCCAACAACCTCATGAGCCATTCGGATATGTTGTATTTTGTTCAAAAATTATTTTGAGTAGAGATGTTCATTCAAAAAAGTATCTTCCGCTTTCTTTTTCTCCCCCTGAACATAGTTTTGACAAATGAAACATTTTCGACGAAGTTTACATCCATGCTAATATGCTTTTTGTGTTTTTTAGATGTTAGCATTTGTGTCCTTTTTAATTGAAAATAAATACATTCTGTTGTTGTACGATCTAGTGTAGATCAGAATTTATAAGATACGTGTACTTTCACAAATTTAGGAGATATGTGTACATGAAACGTGCATCCAAATACCTTTAATAGGAGGCCTGCTTGTATTCATGTGTTGGAGATAGTTATTTTAGACATTCCAAAAGTGCCAAAAATGAAGTGTTTTGGGTTGTTTTTGTGGAGAAGATGGACATAGTTGAAGGAGAGAACAAATGGATAAGAGTTTTCCAGATGCAACTCTCCTCCCTTTTTATAAGATGAGGAAGAATAAAAAGGTGACCAGCTAGTTTGCTATGTAGCCAATTTCATTTCCCACTACATTTATTTCTCATGTATATTAAAGGAACTACATTTCCCACTTTATGCCCATGCCCTTATCTGCAAGGAACTTTAAATATAGAGCATACTTGTCGCACGTTTGTCTACTCCAATTGGCAAAAGCCCAGTGGTTATCTGGAACACTATGGCCTTTCTTATATTTGGGTCCTTGTATTACCTCAGATTTATGGTCATGGTGTCGGAATTTTGAGGCTGTAATTTGTAAACTGGGAGAAGACTGATTTTTTGTAGTCTTTTTGTTCAAAGAAAAGTACATGCTAGTGATTTCTTAAGAAAAGTACATACTAGCCATTAACGTGGCTATGTTGTATTATTGCTAAAAGGCCAGAAATGCAAAGGTGCATAGAAAATCAGTGCTCACTCTGAAGGTCGTTGCAGCAAATGTGATGATCGTAGTATACAACAATTGACCCAAAACAAGAACCCATTGAATCCCATTGGCCTCGCTAGGGCATACTATCAGAATTGAAGAAATGTGAGTTCTTCCTGTTCTCGACTTTGTAAAGATGAATGAGATGGCTTAGTTTGTGACAATGGCATAACAGTGGTTGATTACCTTATTTGAGATTAGTCACCTGTAGTTTTGGAAAGAGGTGGTTAAAACTAGTTCAAACATTTAGTTCTTAGCTGAAGAAACGGTAGCATATGAAGGAATGAAAGCTGCTGCAAAAAGGGCAATAGAGTTTCGAGGTGTATGGCTAGGAGGTGACTCCTTGGTGATGCTAAAGATGGTGGAATAGGGTCTCAATTGTGAGCTAAGCTAGGGCAACTTGAGAAGGATATCGTAATTGGAAGTTATCATCAAACTTTCTTTTTGATTTAGTTCTTGTAAATTCTTATACATACCAAGATTTGCTAACAATGCTACTTCATTAATACTTGTAAAATCTCACACATTCCAAGAGTTGCTAACAATGCTATTAATTATATAGTGCACATAACTACACTATGAGATTTTGTTTGGTCGTCCTCTTCCAAAAGATTTTTGTGGCCTCCTTGCGATGGTCTAGATGTATATTTTATATTTTTGATAATTGATATGTTAAAGACCTAAGACACACTTAAAAAAAAGAAAACAATAACTATAAAATGGAAATGATAGAAATAGGAAAGCTAATGACTCGCACAACTATGCATATTTTGTTTCCTATAATACAGAGGTTGGCCAAGCTATATCAAAATTAAAGGCAAATAAGGCCGTTATGAATCTGACAAATGTTGTCACAGAACCTTCTTGATTTTTTGCAAGGTTTGGTAATATTTACTATTATATATTCTTGGTTTTTGGCATTCCCCGTAAAGTATATCTTCAGTGGACAGCTAGCTTATTATCTTGTCATTGCTTTCTATGCATCGTCTTTATATGCACATTCAATTATTTGATCGCTACTTGGGATGTAGGGTGTACAAACCAGCTTGTTGTTCATCTTTTCTTTGATGAAGTGTTTATCAACTTCAGTGTGTTTTGTTCTGTTGTGAAGAATTCAGTATTGAGCAATTGAGATGGCAACTTTATTGTGAGGGTGGAGTTAGATGCTTCAAACGAATCTTTAAATAACCTTGTGAAGATTTTTCACTCATTTTTCCAAGTTAAAGTGTTGACTTCTAAGGGTCCCCAAGCGTTGTCATGGATCAAGTAATCAAGTAAAATAGTTTTCAAGGACAGTATCGTTTTTCAATGACTTTTAGACAAATAGCAACTTCCACATTCAAATGTTGAAATATCAATGTTTTTAAATAATCTTGGAAACAATTGTAAGATTTATAGAACTAGGATATCCTAATCTATGATGCCAAAGCATAATTTGGTTATTATAGAGATAGAACTAGCATTTCTCAAGCCTTGAGCCGTTTTGCTACTGGAGATTGCCGTCAAAGTACTAGAGACTCTTATCATCCAAGCACTGTTATTCCTCCTCTTCTAGCTTTGGTTCTGGTATTCACAGTGAGATTTTGTAAATAACAACTCAACATTTAGTATTTTTGGATAGCTGTTCATAGTTGAAAGATTACAGGCAAGTTTAGGTATGTGGAGAACAGATTTAACCCGAATACTTTCTGAGATTTTAAGTCTTTTCTACTAATTTGTGAGAAGCTTCTGTTAACAATTCTTACTGTTGCATTTTCGAAACACAGAATAAATATCAAATAAATTTGAAGAACTAGTTATATGATAGGATGCGCTATGATCCAAATGGTTGAATTTGCAATACAATTTAGAGCAAAGGAGTCTGCTACTTTTTTTGGGCAATTGATGGCTTGGCAAACTAGGAATGTTACTAGATGAGGAATTGGATCTCAACAGTTTCAGAACATTGATTCATCTGCTTCTTAGGAAATGGACTGGCCTTGGTTTCATTACCAGTAAGATATGTTCGACCAAATTTCTTATTGTTCCTATTTTTGCAGTTTTCTTATTTTTCGTGAATGTAATCAAGCTTCCTTTGTATGTTGGGGATTCTGTAGTGGTCACTGGCTTGCTTTACTAACATTAGCATCAATCACAATCATTTTTGAAGTCTCAGTCTGCCCATTCCTAGCCTTGTTTTTGCGCTTGACATTCCTGCAGCTCTTTTCCCCCCAAACAACAATTACAACCACTAAGACTTTATTCATTAGGTGGGTCGGTTATATGAATTCACTATTTCCATTGCACTCTATCAATTAATAAATTCTTATTTAACTCTAAGTGTGTGAGATCATTTCTTATAATTTCTTCCTAAATCTTTTTTGGTCCTCTTCCTCGTTTTACATGGGCTAAGTCCAATAACCAAAATTTTTTTATTGGAGTTTCAATCGGTCTATAATTTATATGTTCAAACTATTTAAGTCGATTTTCTTTAGGTTTATCCTTAATTGATGCTACTTTAACTCTCTTTCGAATATATTCATTTCTTATTTTACCCCTTTGTGTATACTCATTCATTCACATTAGTATCTTAATTTCTATAATACTTATTTTATTTGTATTTTTTTTTGTAGGTTAGTATTCAATATCATATATTATCACTGGTCTTAACACTATTTTATAATATTTATTTTTAAGTTTGAATAAAATTTTTCTTTGACGCAATGCGTCAGATGCATTTCTCCACGTTATTTATCAATCTTGGATTCTACTAATAACATCATTATCATTTTTATCGTTATATTTTATGATTAATCAAAAGTATTTAAAGCGCTCACTTTTCTTAATAGTTTGATTACCAATTATCATTTCACCACTGTCAGTGTTATTTTCTTGAGTAGATGTGCACTTCATTTATTCAATTTTTAATCTACTAAGATAAAATCTTAAAACTCTAAAGTGTTCTTCCATAACTCGAGTTTCGCCTTAGTCTCATCTCTAGTCTTATCAACAATGAGAATATTATCTGCCAAAAAGATACACTAAAGTATCTTATCTTAAAATAACTAATACAAAGAGATATATATTTAACTATAATAGAAAATTGGTTAGTTAAATTTTTTTATATCCAAGTAGAAGGAACAACTTATTTATATAAATCTTTAATAACTTGAATATAAGTAGTAGAAATCTTTCTTTTTAAACTCTTCAAGACTTAAAAAGAAAAACTCTTCAAAGTGTTTTCGTTAAGATTTTATCATAAGTTTTTTCTAAATTAATAAAATTATTTGTAGAACTTTTTTTTTTCTTCTTAAACTTTTCTATTAAATCTCTCAACAAATAAATTGCTCCTATAGTAGATCTACTTAGCATACAATCAAACTAATTTTATGTACCCTAATATCACAAGTTATCTGTGACGTCCCAGTTGTTAATACTTGACCTCCCTTTTTACAATTCTAGGCTGAGCTACTAGCAACCAAGACGTTGGACTTACAATTTTTACAACATGCAACATGTCATTTAAACATCCATCCACTTGTCGCAACTTTTGATATCTCACACCATGTCTCGTGATACCAAAAATAACAGAAGTTTGTTAGTACAAACTCTGCAGGTAAAATAATATCTCAACAATAACAATATAACATGAATATTCAAAACATGTACAAATACTATGAGAAATGATGTAAATAAAATCATGAAATACTCAATAACTATTCACATAAACATATTTACATAACATGCTTCATATTAAAAGCATCATCGCAAATTCTCTTCTCCCAGAATTCACTTAATTTCATAATATCATAACATTATTCTGTTTAGTGATGTGGATCTATTATTTCCATACCCCTTCACCTAGAAGCCTGACGAAAGTTCCTTCAATTTGTTATCCTAAAAGCCTTGACAGGAGCCACACTTTGTATCGAATACTCCATTTTAGTTGGAGCCGTATCTTATATTAGTGATCCACTTTAGGACGTCACTCGGCGTACACTCCTCGCCCTCATCGGAATAACACATATATAGAAAACTTTCCGCCCTCGTTAATTCTTGGTATAAAAAAATTCATTAGTACCACATCACCTTGCAGATTATTAAATTCATCTTATTTCTATGTTCAGTTAACAGAATAATTGACTTAACACTACAAATTCATATTCTCGTAACATTAAATTATATTCACAACATAATAATAAATAAACATCAATTTTAGGGTAAGGGATTGTTTACCGATTTACCGTTTCAACAAAGCTTGGAAACCCTATTTTATTTCTCCTTTTCTTCTTCTTCTTCTTAGATGTTACATTGTCTGTGCTCGATTACTCTCTCTCAAAGTTTTAAAATATGACTTATTAATTTAATTTCTTTATTGTTGATTATACATTATATTTATTCTTATAAATAGGTATCAATGCACTCTTTTTTTATTTATTTGACATTCTGTTACTTTTTAAAATCATATTAAACGATCTGGTGAGTAAAAAAACTCTTTTATTTTTCATACATTTTTAATTTATTATTAGGAATTTAGTCCTTATGAAGCACGAACACGACACGACGCAATACAATGATACGATGATTTTTCAAACATAGGACACGGTATGACACGTCAAATGTAATAATAATAAAATTAATAATTCATATTTAAAAAAATAAAATATAGAATAAACTTAATTTTTTAAGTATAAATAATTTATGTGTAGCATAGAAGTCATATAGGATCAAGATGGGAACTTGAGAAGAGATGTCGATATTGAAGAAAGTTGGGACGTGGATTTAGGGCTTACTTTGCAAAGTAAGAAAATATAATTTTTACTTTCCTGGACAACTACGATGAGAGTGACAATAAGAGGAAGTAAGTGCTCTAGACATTGAAAATGAGAGGACAAGTGAAGCTAGAATTCTAAATTTTTTGTGATTGGTTCATTTTCGTGAAGCTCGAGAGTAAAGAAGGAGGAAAAAATTTGTTCTAGCTTCGCTAGCTTAGAATTTTTATTTATATTAGGTAAAATTTTAATAATAATAATAGATAGAATTTTAGTTTTATTAAATAAAATTTTAACAATAGTAGAAAATTTTAAATATTAATAAAAAAATAATGAGGTAGATGCGTCCATAGGGTTTACTCTCATGTTTAATATTACTAAAAAAATCTAATATTAATAAAAAAATTTAACATTAATATTAAATATATTTAATTCTATCTCATATATCGCAGAAGTATCATGTGTCGCAGAAGTATCATGTGTCTCAGAAGTGTCCTATAAGTGTCTCAGAAGTGTTAGACATCTCAAAAATATTTTGAAAGTGTCTCAAAAGTATCCTGAAGTGTCCTCATGTGTACAAGAAGTGTTTTTAAATTTTTTAATATTATTTTATTGGGACACGCCACGTAACATATCCGGATAACAGAATTACTTAAAACCTAGTTTAGTAGGGATTAGACTATAACTCTCATAATCAGATTATATTCATAGTATTCTACTTCCAAGACCTAGTGGGGTAAGTAGCTCGACGATGCTTTCTAAACTCACAACTGAAAATAAATGGATTGAAGGAAGTCACACATTGCCTTTTTTTTTTTTGAAATAACCTTGATGATTTTTAGAAACATTAAAATTTAGGTGATAAGAAGGCTTTAAACATTTTATTTTGGTTGCGAAAACAGCATAAGAGGATGCCTACCATTTGGCTTATTTGATAGTGCTAGTCTTGTTTGGAGGAGACAAGTCAAATAGGCTAGTTCTTTATAAGAACCCATTGAGAAGCCGAACACGCTCAATAAGAGGAGATAATTGAATCACCAAGTTTGATGCTGGTATCAATGGTGGAAGAGGTTTTCAATTTAAAGATGGAAGTTGAATTAGAAATAACTAACATCAAAAGACGAATGTAATTATGATCACAAAAGCTGTCTCGAACCATGGGGCTTCTTGCCTCACATTGGGCTTTAGAAAACCCAATAGCAGTGAACAGTGTTGTTAGCTCTCTACACGCTATTGGGTGCTTGGGAGGGGGAGGGGGGGTGGGGGTGTTGCTTGCTTGGGGTGCTAGTTGATAGTGCATGCTTGTGGAGGAGGGGGCAAGGTGCAGATGAAGATTTCAATTCATGTGCAGTTCCAAGTGACCTCTCCTTTTGTTGTTGCTTCAAACATTGGGAACCCTCGTCGTTATTGTCTTTGTTGGGCTTCTCATTCTGATGCAGGACATGGTAGACGATTCACGTTGATTGTGTGGAGGAAAGCAATTTGGTGAATAGCAGTAAAAGTAGGGGTTGGGTGGTATGGTAGTGGATAGAGGAAGGGTTTCCTACTTTGATGCCATTGTAATAATTTCTAATGTAATTCACATAGATGTAAATGTTTGTATAGGTTGAAGATTATGTGTGAAGTTTATGTATGCAATGATGAATTTTTATTATGACATAATATTGATAATGCGACCTTATATGTTTTTCCTCTTGTAGGCTTGCTCATATGAGAGCATGCAAGCAGGCCTTTACCGCCTCAAACGTTTGGGAATAAGCAGGCTCACTCATCCTGTTGGACTATCTTCTGCAATGAACCAACTTCCTGATGAAGCTATAACACTAGCTGCTGCATCTCATATTGAGAGGGAATTGCTGATAACTTCATGGAATCTTACTAGCAATTTTGTTTCTTGTACCAGTCAGGTATGGTATTTCTTGGTTTTGTAGCTTAAGAAAAATGCTTTTAAATTATGTTCTTATATTTTTATAATTATCTCGATCAGCATGCTACTATTCTACATTATCTGCAGCTTTATTTTTATAACTTCATATTTTCAGCAGCTTTATTTTTATAATTATCTCTGATCAGCTTTATTATCTCGATCAGTATGTCTTAGTGGAACATGGAAACTCCACAAAAATTAGTTGCAAGAGTTTTTGTTATTTGGGTGTGAGATGTTTGCCATTTATAACTTAAATTGCTACATAATAGAACTCAATAAATTACTGGCCTTAGAGTAGTGTCAAGTTTCTTTCTTGCTTCATTAGGAGCGATGTATCAAAAACCATAGGAGAGAAGTTCAAACTAAAGTAAAGGAAGGACATTTCTGTCATAGTGAAATTCAGGTTACGAATTTAAAATTTTCTAGATTAAGGCATCCGTAAATTGTGTTGCATGATAGTGTTCTACCTGAAGTGAATTCATTAAAATACTCCCTTTTAAGATAGAGTAAGTGAATTGTTGATTTATTGATCTTGAAAAAAGAAGTAATGTTGTGAATTTGGTGGTATGGTAGTTCTATCATGTGAGAACTTCAAGTAGCTTGGATCTATTAACCAAAGTAATAGGAATATAAAGGAGGATGTTAAATCATAGAATTAAGGGATGATTATTGAAATGGAAGAGTGAGATGAGTTTTTACAATATGAAGATGTCTACGTAGCTGTGGGGAAAATTTTGCATAATTGCTGTTATTTTTGCTGAAAATAAACCTTGTAAATGCATATTTTTAGCCATATACGAGGGGTTTTTGCTGAAAGAAAATCTCTTTTAGAATTCAGCCTTTTTTTTATATCAGATCACATCATTTGCTTCCTTGGTTCTTTTTTCGAGAAAGCTAGATCTAAGTCTCCCGTGTTCTTACACATCATTCTATATTGGCCATGTATTATGTTTTTCATATCCATTGTTGTAATGCTTCTTAGGTCTCACAAAACTCTTAGGTCGTGACTTCCTAGCTGTGAGTTTGCAATGACACACCCTTAGGATGCTTTACCATGGTAAGTGTGACACATGTTTCGTTGGTTGATTCAAAAGACACTAAGCCTCTTGTTGCTCGTGATATCATTAGGTACAAGTTTTAGCCAAGATCATCTGTCAAACGCACTCATTGCTTAAATTGTCTTTCAAGCTAATCCCAAAGAGTCCATCCTGATCAGCTGTTACTTTTTTACTTTTTTTTGCTGTGCAAGATTTAAAGATTACACATGACGCTGAATTCCACTTTGTGGATGGTGTCATCATCCTTGCCAATATTACAATCTGCAGGGTGCTATGTTGGAGTTGCCTTTCTTGAATCAAAGTTGGATCTTAGCCATTTGCTTACTTGTTGGCATCTAGAAATATTTTTCTCGATTACCATGCATATGGTTGATATTGTGTAAGGTTCGCAAGCAGGACGCTGGCTATTCTCATTGATACTTTTTATTGTTATCCTTGTAACATGTTTTGAGAATGACGAGCTGAAGGCCATTTTGGTTAAAATGTCCCTTCCCCTGCCCTGCAGGTCAGTCTACTGGATGATTCTGTAAATAGGAGGCTGTTATTTGTGATAGTGACAATTATATTACTGCTTTTATGAGCTTATGAGTTGACTTGGCCAAGTATATCAAAATATATCTTTTTCCATTTTGGATGTGCCCTGGATGTGATGGATGTTGTCTCATCCTATGCATATTTTAGGGAAAATTTATTCTCTTTAGAGTTTGAACCTGAGGGCTTGGTTGTTCGGGAGATTTTCGCAAACTGGGGGGGCTACTCTCTTTGTTACAGGCTTGTCTATCTAGCATGTGGAGTGGAGCTTAATCTGCTGTATAGGCTAGAAACGATGTGAAGATAATGTTGTAGCGTTTCCTTCGTACTTAAGTTAGGATATGAAGATAGGGCCATACTTTACCTAGAAACTAATTTTGGATTGTGTGAGTGGAATGTTGTGTAAGAAAGGTAATTAGTTGTTTTAGGGGCCATTTGGTTCAATGTTATTTTTATATTATGTCATGTTACTTAAATGTCTTGGCATTTAAATATTATTTTTTATGATAATTTTATAATATTTTACAAGATTATCTACACATGTCATTAAACCAAACATTCACTTTCTCTAGATGACATCACATAATATCAAGATAATATTGAATCAAATGCCCACTTGTGAGATGCAAAATGATGCCTACCTAATGCATTATTGATGATTGTGTTTTGTATCACACTTATGTTGCCATGACATTAGCGCCATCATAGATTAGCCCAAGTGTTTTCCAATATCAATCTCACTAGGTTTTGTCATTTCTCAATTTTTGAAATATTCTTGGCCACCATGTGCTAAGTGGGTGGCAAGTTTGCAAGACTGCATGTTAGAGTGAACCTGCAAACGAACATTCAAATCTCCATAATTTCATTGACTATGCAATGTATTACAATTTGATTCTAGAAGTCATTGGCCACTTGTACACCCAAGAGGGAGGTGAATTGAGTGTAATTAAAATTTAAATTTTAATTAATATTAATTAAAAATTTTAAGTACTTTTAAAGCTATCTACTATTGTGAGCCTTTTATTATTTTTGAGCAAAAGCAAATGAGCAATTTTAAAGTAACACTTGCAAAAGAATAAACAAGAATAATATATATACTTATACTTAATATAAATATAAAAATATATGTAAATTTAATTTACTAATATATAAGATGTGAAGTGTGTGAATACAAGTATTTTTTTTTTTAATTAATAATAATAATAGTATATTAAATGTGTATATATATATATATATTTATATAAATAGTAGTATACATATATATATGTGTAAAAAAATGTTAATAAAACGTTAGTATTAATAAAACTTTTGTGGAAAAGTAAAAGCTAGTGTGCAGAATTAAAGGTTAGATGTATAATACATAAATGTTAGTAAAGAAAGAAAAAGAGAATATACAGATTATAAATATTAGTATTTAATAAGTATTGTTAATGGTACGGAAAGTAAATATTAAGTAAAATTGTAAAATATAAATTTACTGATTAACTAATTTAATTATGTTTGAATGGACAAATCAATAAATTTCTGATTGCCAGGCTTTCTTTGTCGGATGAACTTAATTCATCTAATGTACTAACCTACTCCGCTCTATTGATATAGTTAAGTTAAAAATAAATTTTATGTTATATATACAACTTAATTATAGTGGGATAGATAAATTAAAGTATTTCTAATCGTCGGACATTTTCTGTTGGTAAATCAAATTTACCTAATGTACTAACTTGATTTTTTTCTACTGCTATAATTAAGTTATGTTGGATCGTTGGTTAAGTTAATTAGATTTCGGGGGTGAGTATACCCAAATTTTAATTAACCAACTTACCAAGTTTATTTATCTCACAGAGTTTAGAGAATTTAAATTATTAAATATTTTAATTAGTGCAATTTATTATGTCCAAAATTTGATTATTGACATTTTACTTTGAGGCTTTGAAAATCGTTTTAAAATCAGAATAGCTATTAAGTGCACTAGCTTCCTTCTAGATTCCACTATTTCAAGCTTGTTATGGCCAAGCTCAAGCTATAGTATGAGCAAACCTATTTCTTTTCGATCAAAAAGTACAAATTAATTTCTCGATACTTTTCACTGGGGAGAAGGAACAACCTCGTCTCTCCTTTTACTTAAGGACAAGTAAGAAAAATCTCTCTCCGTGCTGGGAGACTCAAAACCAAAACAGGAATAAGAAACTGCATGACCCTTATGGGTCGCATAAAAAATAAATTAACTCGATTTAATATTTTAGAAGGGCTCTATGTGCAAGGAAGCCAACTCAACTTTCTGGACAAACAATTAATATTATCTTTCTCATTATTTTATGAAATATAAGGAGCAAAGGAAGAGAAAGAGAGATAAAACTCGGTGAAATATTTTAATACGAAATAAAATCGGGTAAATAGAAACTTCAAAAAATTATGTCCAAAATACTGCAAAGTAAAATCACTTGAAAATTGTTTCTGTAGTTGTAGTTTTATCTAGATAATTTACAATAAAAATTTTAATTTTTGTTGAATTTTGCACGATTTATAAAAATTAAAAAATAGAGAAATAAATATAAAATTATAGAGAAAAATTCATTCACCAAAAAAGTTTAAGAAGATTTCAGCGAAAATAAGACTCCTAAAAAGGTGTAGTAAAAATTTAATACTATTTGGAGCTCAAATGACTAGTATAAAAATTTGTGAATCTTTAAGAAAATTTGATTTTGAAAGAAAAAAGAAAATTCCGAATAAAAATACCTTTGAATATCCAAGAATTCTCTAGAATCGCTTCCCATCGTTGTGTACAAAAACTTTGAGTTTGGGCAGAGAATTTTTCAGTTAAAGAATGAGAAAGGTTAGAATTTGGGTTGGTCAAAGAGAAATATTAACCTAAAATCTCTCTTATTTATAGATCAAGTGAAGGGTAAATTGGTAATTTGGGTATTACAATTTTTTGTAAATTAATTGGAGACAAAATCAACCACTTAACATATTTTGTGGCTGATTTTAAGGAGTAAAATAAGAAAGTAAAAATTAAATATGGTTAGTAGAATTCAAACTATAGTTGAAAGCATCCGAAATCGATTAGAAATAAATTTCATAAAATTCAATTAATTTATTTTCATAAATAATTACTTAGTTTTATTTATTTATTTTTCTTTTGTTATTATTAGTCTACATATGAATTGTGAAATTAAATTTTATCGTTTAAAGTTGAAGCGACACGTTAAAAGTAAAATTATTAATCAAATTAAATTCAATCAAAAATTTCAAATCTTTGAATAATCAAAGAAAATTCATCATCGGAAAACTTACATTTAAAAGTTTTTGAAAGTCTCTATTTGTTACTTAAACTTAGATAAGAATTTGATAACTGATAGAGCGCAATGGAAACAAAGGATTCATGTAGCCGACCCCACCTAGTGGGATTAAGGCTGGGTGGTTGTTGTTTGTTGAAAGTCTCTATTTATTCGAAAGATAAATAAAAAATAAAAATTATCTAAAAATCAGGAAATCACAATATAGATTTAATTATGTTTATTTTAGTTTTCTCTAGATAAATGAGTTATGAGTTCCTTGTACTTTCATGTTAGTCTAAAATTTTAGAGCGATTGAGTATTTGATGTTGATTTTTCGACTTAATGCTCCTTTTCTTAGCGATCTTTATCAACTTCATGTCTCTTTATTTCTGGCTTGATTTTGTCAATCTTAAGTCAAGATCATATCAACAATCAACCTTTTTTGAACCTGAAAAGCTTAATAAATCAAAAAATTAATCGAGTATATTATTATTAACGTGTTTGTTATGATCAAAATCGACAAGAGTTCAAGATAGGTTTGTATAGGAGTATTCTATTTGTGGAAAGTTTCAAGAAGATTATTTATTTTATCTCATTTATTATTCATGATAGCTTTCTATCCATTTAGGATATACATCCATTTAGAAGGACATAACTATGCATATGTTCTCCATTTATAATGTGTTTCTTGTTCTAGAGCTTCATGAAAGGATCTTTTTTGGGAGGATTCAGATCATCATTGGTTGAGGATAGGGGAATGCCAAATTTGCTGGCCAAGGGGGGTAAGCATAGTCATCATCATCGTCAGCGTTACTTAAGTATCCTTCTTCACCATTATGTCATTTATTATCTTGTCACTGCCATCACCACCAAAATATCATCAGCCTTCACTATATGCATCATGGTGCGCTTCGTCTTCATTGGTGAAGCAACAGTTGCTTTCACTCATTCTCACAACCTACATAGCTAAAGCCAGAAGCGATTATTGATGAACTTATTATGCATATTGTTTTTTATAAAGTTTATTATGTATGTTGTTGATGGGTAGGTTCGAGCTACTTTGTCAAATGGAAGAATCATTTGGTCTCAATTATATGTTCTTCTTTGGGAGGAGATGTGATGGAGATCTGGCTGTCGATTCACATAAGTTCAAATTCTAATACTCCAGATGCAAGAATAGCTGAAAATAAATATTGATAGAGAGAATTATTTAGTTTCCTTTTAACCATTTGGTTATTTTGGCAAGATGTTATTTGGTTTCATTTATTTTATTTTTACTATTATGATGTATTTTCTTTATTATACAGGCTAAGAACTCTATAAATAAGCCTGATGGTTTTGTATTTGGTAGCTTTGATGAATGAATAAAATTTTTCTCTCCAAATCTTCTCTATCTCTTCTCCCTCTTCTCCCTTGCCCCTTTTCCCTATCTAGTTCTATATCAAGATGCAGCTCCTTCCTTGAAATTATATGTTATGTCGGTTAATTTTCATTTTTGAGGTGTATTTTATAAAACATAAAAAAGTTGGTTTGGAAAAATCTTCACTTTTTTTAAATTGGGTATAAGGAATAAGTTATGTTTAAAATTGTGTTAGATGTAAAATAAAGTTGATTAATATATAGAGAATTGTGTAGAATATGAAATAAAGTGATTGCATAAGGCTTAAGTCTGCATCTAAGAAGTACGGACACTTTTAAGAAGTAGCCGTGGCGGTGTCGGACACGTGTCGGACACGGACACGCCACGGACACGGAGGGACACGTGTCCAATTTTTTTAATTTAAAAAAAAAAATTAGGACACGGCTGGACACTTCTAGGGCACTTCTGGACACTTTTAGGACACTTGCAAGACACTTGGACACGACTCAATTATTAATTAATTAAATTTTAATAAAAAATAAAATTAATTTTTTCAAAAAACCGGTTCAAATGTTTTGCCCTAGGTTTTCCTCCCTCTCTCTGTCGCGGTCATCTCACAATCTGGTCGCAGCGCCAGTTCTCGCCGGCAGTCGCCGTCGCCGTCGCTATTGTCGTCGCCGTCGCTTCTCCCGTCGCGGTCTGCATTTCCTTCTTCTTCTCTGGTTTTCTTCTTCTCCTTGTTCTTCTCTGGTTTTCTTCTTCTGCCTCTTCTTCTTCCTTCGTCTTCTTCTTTCGTCTTCGTCTTCTTACGTCTTCTTCTTCTGCCTCTTCTTCTTCCGTCTGCCATCTTCTTCTTCTTCTTTCGTCTTCTTCTTCTTCCGTCTTCTTCTTCCGTCTGCCTCTTCCTCTTCCGTCTGCCTCTTCCTCTTCCGTCTTCTTCTTCTCTGGTTTTCTTCTTCTGCCTCTTCTTCTTCTTCTCCCGTCTTCTTCTTCTCCCTTCTTCTTCTGCTTCTGTCTTCTTCTTCTGCCTTGTCTTCTTCTTCTGCCGTCTTCTTCTTCTTCCTCTTCTTCCGTCTTCTTCTTCTTCTTCTTCTTCCGTCTTCTTCTTCTCCTCTTCTTTTTTGTTTTTTTTGTTTTTATTCTTGTTCTCGGTTTTTTTGTTTTACACTTTGATGCTAATTGCTAGGTCTTTCATATTATTTGGTGACGCTGCGTAAATATCTAATTATATAGCTACATTTTGGCATAAGTATGTCGAAACTCTTCTGAATGAATATTATAGTTTCTATATTTGATTAGTTCTGTTAAATGCATTTAACTTTTTTATATTTTTGCTATCACATATTTGATCAATTTATAGTTTTTTTTTTATTAAAAATCTAGAAAATAAATAATTTTATTTATTTTACGTGTCCTAGAAGTGTCCTGTCTTATTTTTTTAAAAATTGACGTATCCCCGTGTCCGTGTCGTGTCGTGTCCCGTGTCCGTGTTGTGTCCGTGCTTCTTAGGTCTGCATAGTATGAAATATAAAATATGTTTAGCCTCTAAAATTCTACAACGGGTGAAATTCCTAGAACCTTTGGGCCCAGTTTTGGGAGCTTCATATCATTTTCCATTTTTAATTGTTTTTTAAATACGATAATTTTTTGCCATGGCAAAATGCCATGGCCTTGTTAGCTATTTACCAAACTAGGCTTTATAGTTGTCCATTTCTGCTGGTGGTGACCTAATTGGTTGGTAGAAAATTTTACATTTTAATTTGTAAGGTTAAGAATTTTGGATATTTTAGGTTCATCAACTTGCTAGATTGATCTTTGATAGTATTGTTATTTTTTTATGTAGCTTGGTCGTGTAATGAACTCTTTATTGTTGGTTTTCTTATTACATTAAACAGATCTTTACTTGAGAATGTGTTGCTATGGATTTACAAGTTCATAAACATGATTGTCTTTTTGCTGCATAGTTTTGTATTCCCTTGTTTCTGTTTAATTTTGTACATTTAGATAGATGATGGTCGAGCAATTGTACAATGAAAATATATGGCATCTCTCATCGAAGTGATTAGGTCATGCTGGAAGAAGGTTAAAATCTGTTGATGTACTAGGATGCTTCAACTGTATAATGCATGCATGATTGCACATCCATTTGAGATCTGTAGTAATATTTATTTTGGTTTGTATCTGCACAAATCCATCTTTTCTGATATCTGTCACTGGAATTTTTATGTTATTGTTTTAGAATTTTAAACTAGTTGTGGTTCCATGGGTAGTATGAATGATGCAACCCTAGTGTTTGTATTAAATAATATCATACCAGATCATTTGCATCCCAGATTATTGTCATTTCCAAAAGTGGATCTGCGGGTATCCTACACATTTGCTACATTTGCTACTTATATTTCTTACACTATATAGATTTGGCATTGTTATTTTCTTTTAGCTTCAATTTCCATCATGTCTAAGTTACTTTTTTCGGGATATATACTGCTCCTTAATACAGAAATATGGTAGATCTACTAAATAAGAAAGAATGCTTACTGTAATAGACACGTTTTATTCCTTCTTAACTGCTAAAATATTTCCATTATGAATCAGTCACAATCTGTAATTTGGTATCAACCTTCCATTTTTTACACATTTTCTTGCCAAGTGATTTAGTACTCTTACGAGAAGAGATGGAAAACTTGTATAACATGAATACATAGATGATGAACAATGGAACTTTTTTTAAACAAGATGAATGAGGAAACTTAATATTGAAACAAACAAGCTATAGTAACAGTAACATGGAAAATTGGAAAAACTGAACATTTTAAAGATGATTTCACTATCAGTAAAATACAGCATAACACTTGCCTACTAAATGTTGGTATAGTTCAAATCCAGTTAATTAGTTGAACGATTCTTTTTTCTCTCATCATGAAAAATTTTTTGTAACGTGCTCACGCTATATTATTCATACTATTCTATCAAAAAAAGAAAAACAAAATTTTCAAACTATGACCAGTAGCCTCTTGTAAAATCCTACATGAGTAAACGATGGTTGAGCTGAGAGCTGATAGGAAATTTTCCTCAACAGATGAAGCTACAATCTATCTTATGTAAAGCTAAAATTTTGCTAATATTTTCTTTGTTCTTGTATTAAGGACCGTGAAAATATCGAGCGATTGGAAATTACTGGTGTTGGAGATCCATCTGGTCGTGGATTGGGATTTAGCTATGTAAGAGTTACTGCTAAAGCTCCTATTGCAAGTGCAGTGGTGAAAAAAAAATCAGCTGTTGCTAAAGGTGGTTCCACTGTCACTGGAACTGATGCAGACCTCCGCAGATTGAGTATGGATGCTGCACGTGAGGTAGATCTAAATATATATTTACCTGCTTTCCTTTTTCCGTAACTATTTCACGGTTAAAATTTTTTTCAAAAATACTTTTGTGAGGTCTTCTCATGTAAGGAAGCTTTAATTGCATTGGTTTCATAGAAGGTAGGAGGGGTTCCTTTTTTTTTAGGAAATGCTTCTTTATGGCCTTCCTATAACCTTAACTTTCATGTATGTTTTTGATGATCCGTATTTATCAATGTATAGCCACTATCTAGATTATATAATCAGTTAATTATTGAAGACATGAGGCAGATTATCTTGATTTTTTTTTTGAAAAGTAATATGAGGCAGGTTTACGGATATAAAATATTTCCAATAATCTTTCAAAGAAAGGCTATGTAAACTGTCTGACGAACACAAACTTTGATCCTTCAAGTCAAGGGGAATATAGTCAGTTCTAGTTTTTATTCCCTGCTTATTTCATATTTGCACGTATCCTTGCGGGCTTTATCGTGCAGCTCATAAGGTGTGAAGATGCAAATATTTCTGTTTCGCATTGTATGTTCTATATTTCACAGCAGTCTTCTCTGACTTGCAAACCATCAGGTTTGACACACTCAAATAAATTAAAGAAATAAATTTCTGAAATTTGCAATGTGAGCAATTTAATGAGGCTCACATTTCTACTTATGTGTCACTTAATCAAATATCTGTTTTACCTAAGCAGTATTAGTTCGAAATGAACTTTCTATTTAACTGCGCAAGGTTTTATTTCTTCAAGGAAATAGATTTTAAGCCTTGATACTGTATCTTGCTATCATTTCAGGTACTTTTGAAGTTTAAAGTTCCTGAAGAGCAAATAGATAAATTAACCAGGTGGCATCGAATAGCATTGGTGCGAAAGCTGTCAAGCGAACAAGCAGCCTCAGGAGTTAAAGTCGAAGCAATGACCCTAAGCAAGTTTGCACGTGGACAGAGGATGTCATTTCTGCAACTTCAGCAGCAAACAAGAGAAAAATGTCAGGAAATATGGGACCGGCAAGTTCAAAGTCTCTCTGCTGCTAACGATGTTGAAAATGATAGCGATTCTGAAGCAAATAGTGACTTGGATTCCTTTGCTGGGGACCTGGAAAATTTGCTAGATGCTGAAGAATGTGAAGATATTGGAGATGGTGAAGGAAAGGTTGATAAAGCTGATGTTGCCAAAGGACTCAAAATGAGAAGGTGTCATCCAATAACTCGAACAGAAGAGGAAATTGAAGATGACGAAGCAGAAGCTGCCGTTATGCTTAGATTACTTGACGGTAAGGTATTATATCCTGCTAAATCAAAGAATTTTTGTACATTTGGATGTTATTTGTCATACCTATATTGGAGTGCAGTTTAAAAATTTAGACATTTTCATACATTTGATAATGTTGTCATTTTGCTAGCAGTAGTTAGGAATCTTCATGAAAAATTGGGCTGCAAGCATGCTTCAATGTTTTATGTTATTTATCTAACACATCGTGTATAAACTTCATTTTTAATAATTTAATTCAGCTTGCTTGTGCCAGTTGTGTCTACGCTAGAACAGAACATCCATGGGCATATAAGATGCATTCTTGTAATTTTTATGTAGCATTTTAGCATCCCAGTTGTTTTCATGTGTTTGGTTCATGTTATTGTCCACACGGATCAAAAGTTAAATCAATAATGTTAGTCTTGTTGCACTAGCTCAATTCTGACTATTTGTCCTTGTTTGCTCGAGAAAAGCTGAGGGCTTTTCTAGTTTGGGGAGATTGAAGATATGCCATAGTAATACAGAGCAAATATCTTCTGAGGTAGATAACTGGATGACATATGCTATAGTTGATGGAATTGGAAGGTATAAAAGTAGGTTTTATGTAGTCTTTCATAGTTTGGAAATAGTTGAATATTGTTGCTGCAATTATGGATGTAGTTTTAGAACCTTTTTTTTCGTTTTTTTATTTGAATGGATTGAAATAAAGATTAGCTCTAGAAATTACGTAGGCTTTCTCAAAAAAGTGATTGTGCAAAAATTTTGGTTCAAAGGTATGATGGTTGCAGTTTCCAGTCTCAAAACACTTCTATTAATTTATTTTGTCCTCTTCTCGATGAAGCGAGACAGACACAAACATTTGGTTTCTTTAGTGGTACCATTGTTAATGCTAATGGCCGTTTAGGCTGGTCTTCAAGTAAAATAAGTTGAGACTGCTTATGAAATAGAACATGTTTCACAACCTAATTAGCTAATTTTAGGTTTTACAAGACATGGTATATGACTTGTGCTCTTTGGGTATTCTATGAAGTTTAATATGAATGGATTCGTTGGACAAGCAGGATGAACGCATTAGTGGTATGTTCTGCATTAATCATGTCCGAGTCTTTTATCTAAATAATGATGAGAAAATTGCTTTCTTTACTTGTTTGCCAGTGGGGAGTCTGACTGTGAAGGATGGGAATATTTTGAAGCAGGCATGACGTGAACAAAACTCCAGTTCTTACTTTTATATATCTAGATCAGGAACATGAAGAGGGAGACCAAAGAAGACATGGCAAGAAACTATAAAGAGTGATCTTAGTTACTTAAACTTAGATAAGAATTTGGTAACTGATAGAGCGCAATGGAAACAAAGGATTCATGTAGCCGACCCCACCTAGTGGGATTAAGGCTTGGTTGTTGTTGTTGTTGTTGTTGTAGATCAGGAACATGTCGTATAGATAGATTTACATTTTGTATTATTTCTTATATTTGTCATGTCAGATTCTTGTCTATGCTTGAATGTTTTTCTATGATCATGTCAAATTGTTGCCATTTCATGTTTTGCCATAAAAAGCACGTTTCTGACATTACAGAAGGTCGTTTCATTTTTTACTTGGTAAAGATAGGATTGGTTTCTTTTTTACTTTGTGCTTCTTCTTTACATTTGGAGGCATGTTATTGAATGCTTACTGTTGACAGTATTATCCTTGAACCACCAATCTGCTATATTCTATAATAACAAGCATTATTTTACCTGCATGCTATGTTGTCATATTTGCAGCTGTTTTATAAATTCTCTTTTCCCTTGATGCATTATATTGGAAGTCTTTTTACTATCAGAATTACCTATTCTGTAAATCAATTAGCAGATGATGAATCTGAAATTGATAAAAAGAAAAAACCATCTGGATATGAAGTATTCCGTTCTCAACAAGATCTGGAAAATGCTGGTTCTGGGAAGAAATTAGGTACTGTTAGGCAGATGAGCAGTTCACATCCTGACGGTTCATATACCTCAAAGGAGGTCATGCAGGAACTTAAAGACGTAATTTTTCATTTTCTTCCTCCTTTGTCATGTGTCTCTTGTAATAATATGTTGATAGCTCACATAAGAGTTTTTCTTTTTTTGTTTCTGCAGGTTGAGGAATCTCCTGCTGAAATTACGGGGAAATCAAAATTTAAAAAGGGTAACAGAAAGAATGAGGAAACTGGATTGTTCAAAAAAAGTTACAAACCAGCAAATGGTGGAACTAAGGTTGAAAAACTTGTACATTTCTTTGTCCTTTGTCATCTTGTTTTGATATTAGTGTACTAATTAATCAAGTGCAAAACCAAATTTTCTGACTAATTTGAATGTATATGGCGAGTTCACAATCTTATTAATGCTTGGGCACCTCCTATAGCTTCTGATTCAGAACAAATCTACTCGTATGTTTTCTTATATTGAAGCCTTGTGCTTCACTTCGAAACATTTTTTTTCATGTATATGCAGATAAAAGGCTTTATTTAGGTCAAAAATTCCCCAAACCTGGAAGATTTTCAATAGGCGCATAAGATTTTTTTTTGTTCACTTCATTTATCAAAGACAGGCTCATTCAAAGAACATTGTGTGGAATGAGTGAACTGTGCTTATTCCAGTACACATACCTTGTTGAATTCAAGGCGTTTAGTATCTACTACTGGTCTCATTTGACCTTCAAATTAGCTACAGTAAGATTGTAATCAGTTCTGATTGCTTAGCATGCTGCTATAATAGTTCTTACTGATTATTATTGTTTGAATTCATACTTGCTAATGGACTTCGAAAATATATATTTATATATTTTTTAAAATATGTATTTATATAGTTATATTTTGTTTTATCATCGATTATGCACAAATTTTTATCTGGATGTCTTCATTATTCTTTGAACCAGGTTCTCAAGGAAAAGAAATATGTAGATAGAAGAGAGAATTTTGTGTGTGGGGCTTGTGGGCAGGTGTGGACTGTACTATTTCTGTATGATTCTTAAAATGGAATGCGCTGTTCAAATTAACTGAATGCATTTTTGAACCAGGTTGGGCACATGCGAACCAACAAAAATTGCCCAAAATATGGAGAAGATACAGAGCAGTCTGATATGGACAATGTGGCTGGCAAATCTCACTTACCTGACACTACAAATAGACCACATCTTAAAGTTGTAAATAAGAAGTTGATTACCACATTGTCAAAAAAGCCGGTCGGTGAGGAAGCCACGGAAAATTCAGAAAAACAAGGAACTGAATTACAAGTCAAGGTTCCCCCGCTCAAGTTTAAATATATTTCTGCTGAAAAGCCATTAGAAAAAGGCTTTCCTGTTTCTCAGACATTTCAGAACCAAGGTATTGGCAGCTCGAATCTGGAGGCTAAGCTGACTCCTAAGAGTTTAATAATTCCTACCAAGATGAAGCCTGAGAATGTACTGCCAGATACACCAAAGCCTACTGTAAGAATACTACCCCCGCAGGGCATGGATAGAGAACCTCCAAAGAAGATTGTTATCAAGCAACCAAAGTATAGTACTAACACGCCAGGCAAAGAGGCTGTTGATGTTGCGAGAGATCATGAATCCAGGAAGATAAAGAAAATTGCTGACATATCTTATAGTATTGAAAAGCAGAGAAGCCTTGAGAGCTCATACTTGGTCAATGAGGATATTATGAGAAATCGTGTTGTTGAAAGGAGATTATGGGAGGAGGAGAAAAAGAGAAGCATGCTTAGAATTGAAGAAGATAAGGCGAAAAGGATGGTTGAAGAGCAGAGAGTTCTTGAGATGAGAATGTATGAAGAAGCAAGGAGGGGGGGACTGCAACTTTTTAACAAAAAGAAAGTGAAGAAGAATAAAAAAAAGAAACCTGATTTCAGAGATGACTATTTGATGGATCATAGGCACTACAGAACTGATCGTAGATTCTCTGAATGGGAACGTACTGCAAAGAAACGACATATGACTGACGCAGGTCTTCCTGAGTATACGCCAACCAAACGGCGCCGAGGAGGGGAGGTATCTGTCTGACTATCTTAGTCACATTATTGTTCGCTTGAACATTGACCATGAGACAAGCTTGAATTTGTGATTCATTTCCCTATCTTTAGTAGGATAATATGCAATCATGATAAATCATAGCTCTAGCCAACTAATTGAGTTTACTTCACGAATCTTTTTTTATAATGCATTACTATTGAATGTAATTTATTGTGCCAATTCTATAAAAGATTCAAATATGTATCTACAATCTCTATCAAAGTACTTGTACACTTTAATTTCCTTTTTTTTGAAAAAATGTTATGGAATAACCAAATAGAGCATGTTCTACTTTCATTTATATATACTCGTATCGCCTAATTTTACTTTTTATATCTTATCTGCAATAAATTTAACTCTTACACTTTTTTTTAATATAAATTATGTTCTATTTTATGTGATCTTATTACACATACAACTTAACATGCTTCTTGTTATAACGAGCATAATATGTGAAGTGAATAACTAAACTTCTATAGGTTAAAATATGATGTATACTTAATTTTGTTAATTACTTGCTAGGAAGCATGGAGACACTATATTGAGGTACGGAAATACAACATAACACAACACGCTGACACAATAACATCCCAGATTACAAGTCTTGAACGCGGCAAGATGCCAAATATTATAACAGATTTTGATGTGATTATGTAATTTTGCTATAGTTTTTGCTCAATATTATAGAAGTATTTTGTAAGCACGAAGGCAACACAAGGACAATAGGACACGACACGATGTGTTGGGATGTACAAAAGTGTTCATGCTTTTTTTAATTTCTTGTCTTTTAAAACTACTACTCTGGATATTTTTTTAGAACCAAATACTATTACTCTATCGATGATTATTGCTATGTTCATATCTTTTTCCACTCTCTAGTTACAACATGTCAGGCTTTCTGTAGTCGTACTAGCATTTTACTCATTTTACTTTATTGCTGCTTGCAGGTCATATTGTCCAACATACTGGAAACCATAGTTGACCAGCTGAGAGATAATTCCGAGACTTCTTACCTTTTCCTCAAACCAGTGACAAAGAAAGAGGCTCCAGATTACCTTGACATCATCAAACGCCCCATGGATCTCTCTACTATCAAGGACAAGGTTAGGAACATGGAATACAAGAGTAGGGAGGACTTCAGACATGATGTGTGGCAGATAGCATACAATGCACACGAGTATAACGATGGTCGAAACCCCGGCATTCCCCCTCTGGCGGACCAGCTGTTGGAGATATGCGACCACCATCTCGATGAGAAAGACGACATTCTGACCGAAGCTGAAGCCGGGATCGAATTCACAGATGTCTAAGATACTGCAGTGCTGTATATTCATGTAACAACTTTGTAAGCACATGTCATAGGATGTATATTCACTGTATGCATGTTTTTCTAGTGCTGCATTATGTTATTCTGCAAGCATTATGTTGATATTACGCTGTTGCAGCAGAGAGCAGTGTAGTACTTGTACATATGTGAGAGGTCAATTTTGGTTATTGAGTTAGCTTAAAATGGATTTAGCCTGGTCTGGTTCAATCTATTTAGATAATAACGCATCAATTTTGTGTAAATATTTATATTATTTTTAAACTATCTTTGCTATTATATTAAAATATAAAATAAAAAAACAACACCACATCACCTTGCTCTATTTTGTGGCATCTACTTTTATTAAAGATTGATAGTTTTGTAAGATATTAAGCTTTGAATGGTATCTAAATATTATTTTAGAGTTTGTAATTTTTTCATAATATTATTTAATTAAATAATTAATTTTTTAAATAATATGATATCACAATAACTGTCGGCTTCGATGGTTTGGACATCTAAATTGTAGGCCAATTGAAGTTCCAGTTAGAAAAATTGAGTTATTGAATTTTGCCCAAAGAGGAAGAGGGAGACCAAAGAAGACATGATAAGAAATTATAAGGAGTGATCTTAGTTACTTAAATTTAGATAAGAATTTGGTAACTGATAGCGCGCAATGGAAACAAAGGATTCATGTAGCCGACCCCACCTAGTGGGATTAAGGCTTGGTTGTTGTTGTTGTTGTTGTTGTTGATATCACAATAACTGCTTAACAGAGGATAGTGTTCCTGTTCTTTACTTCAAAAATGAAATTATTTTTTGGTTCATTGTACTAAAAAAAAAAGTTTTGGATTCATTGACATTACTTCTGGCCAATGAATTACTAAGGATAATGCATTGATTCATATTTGGTTTGTGCTTTAAAACTCAAACAGTTCTTTGAAAAACTCTTTTGTTAATATTTTTTTTCATTTATATGTAAATTTAAATATTAAAAATTAATTTTATTTTATATTTTACACAAATTTTAATTTTAAAAAATAATTTTATATTATATTCTATATATACTTTATAATAAAATAAATTAAATTTATTTTACATTCAATATAATTATTAATAATAAATATTTTTATTTTACATCATAATATTAAAAAAAAATTATCTTAAAAAAATTAAAATATTTTAAAAATGTATTCGAACAAGACAAGCATGTGTTTAGTGAGAACCCCATGGATTGAAATGAGATTTGAGTATTATTATATTTATTCTAGTATATAACGAGAATTGCCTTTGATTGTACTCTCCAATAGACCTCAATCGTTGGTCTCGTGACGAGTCAAATTCAAGCGAATTTAGGTCAAGTTGAACATGACTTGAACCACACATGTTTGTTGATTCAATTCAAATTTTTTCGAGTTTGAGTTTGACTTCAAATTCCTTTGATCTTAAATCAATTTGAAATTCAAGTCATCATTCTTAATAAAAAGATTAAGGAGATTTCGAGCTAATTACAAGTTCAAATTAACATTCTTAAGAGAAAGGTTAAAGATATTTCGAGTCAATTCGAATTTCAAATCAATAATTTTAATACTAAGAAAAGTGAGCAATATGGGATTTAAACGTATTTAATTAACTTCGATTAAAATTCACCAGCCTACTAAAATAGTTAGCCTAATTAGTACATATATACATGATGAATGGTTACAAGACCTAGAGGTGGCTTGATAAACTGCGTACTATATGAGTTATATCTCTTGTAGAATGATAAGTAATGAGACTTGCCTATGAACTTGTATTATTAACTATTGTTGCTTTTAACTCTTATATTATTAATGAGACGACAACTCGAAAGAGCAATGAGGAACTCGTACATGACACATCTAGTCATTTGAATGATAAACCATGAGGTGAATATACTGATTTACCAAGTTGTGGTTTGATGTAAGGTGTTAGCTATGAGGTAATAATATGAAGTGGCTGACTATGAGATGAAATACTACCTAAGGGTCTGTTTGTTTGTAGAGTTTTAATTTTAATATACTGATTTATGTTGGGATATGTGTAGAATGTGATATAAGTTAGTTATTATTTTAGTATTGTGTGTAAAATATGAAATAAAATTAATTTTTAATATTAAATTTTATGTGTGATGTGATGTGCCTATTTAAATTTAAAACAGATTAATTTCAAACTGTCAAATAAATAGGAGCTAATTAGTGATTAAATTGAGGTGACCATATAGTGGTAAATGAGGTGCAAGTATAAGAATTCCTAGGGCTCTTGATAAATAAATATTTAATTAGCTATAGTTTACACTATTAATGTTAATCTATTCTTATTTTGTTCTTCTTATGGTGTAAAATTTATAAATGCATATTTGCATTACTTATTTTATTGTAGCTAGTGAGTATAATCATCTACTTAGCTTATGATGCTTGAGTAGGAATGACAATGGGGCGGGTTTGGATCTGATTTATAAATATTCATTTCCGCTCCGCTATATATTATTCATTACTCATACCCGCCACAAACCCGTTTCTGCCCCGCCCCGCCCCGCCCCTCCCCTATTCTAGTTTTCACAAACTCATACCCGTCTCGCCCCATTTCCTCACTAATGTTAATGAAAATTAAATTATTTTACTCTATTTGAAATAACAAAAATCGTAGCCACATGATGAATATTATACTATGAAAGCAAGGCCTTACATTTCTTCATTTTCAATGCACTCTTTTTATTTGACTCTATATAAACCTATATAAAAATAGTTAAAAATATATACATAACGAAGCGGGACAGATATGGTTGATTCATACCCGTACTCATCCCATTTCATAACGGGGCAGGGCGGGTTGCGGGTCACGGGTAAAATTTTAGTACCCATACCCGTCCCATTAGCCATTAGGGGCGGGTCGGGGCGGTTTAATCGGGTACGAGTACAAATTGCCACCCCTATGCTTGAGATTAACACTGTTTTTATGAAAAGTACAGCAAAAACACAAGATATATAAGAGATCAAGAGTGTAATGGAAGGACCCATAATAAATACTAGGAGTTTATTTTCTTTCTAATTGATTTGAGATTGAACACTTAAATATGGTAATAGAAGTATTAACACGTGGTTCCTGCGCTGCATCCTGATCGTACACGTGACGCCTGGCTGGCCTCCAACTCTTTCTATTTTAAGATTACTAACTCCCCAGTTCTCGCAGGTTCTAGACTAACCTCGTCCACGATGAACCCTGGTAACGTCGGGCATGAGGTTATAGAACGGTGCCTGTCACAATCAGCTTAACCTAATAGCGTCGTTCCCCGTACAAAGCACTTTTTTCAGACCCACAAACCAAGGATCCGCGTGCTCCAGCCATCACGGATCCCCAGAAGAGGTACCAATATTAAAGAATATCATCCTCTTTTTGCGGCTTCCAGCCCCTCCGACGGCCGACAAGCGGCGCGAACCCAGAGCTTGTCCACCTCCTTTCCTCCGGAAAACTAGGACGAAGTTATGCGCTCCATCGTCTACAAATACCCCTGAACAGTTTCCAGGGAAAAGGGGGAGGAGAAAAAAGAAAAAGGGGATCGAAGAAGGAGAGAGTAAAAAACGCAGAGATAAGGAAAGCAACGCCAGAGATTCTTTCTCTCTCATTGTATTAGAGCCCTAACTGAGGAGCTCTCTTTCTTCTTCTTTCTTTCTCTTCCTCTTGTAAGCCCTTTGTATTAGCCTGCATGGCTACCTTCTTCCATTAGTGAAACTTCTTCGCTGATCGATCGGTGGACGTAGGAGATTTCCTCCCTGAACCACCTTAAATCTTTAAGTGCTCTTCTGGATGCCACAAATTCTCTCTCTCTCTCCCTCTTTCCTCTTAAACCTTAACCATCAGGCTTATACCTCTGAGCGCCGCCGTCTCCCGGAACTCTCTTTCTTTTGGTGTTTCTTGGAATCTCCTACATCCTACGTCAACAAGAAATAAACATAATAGTTATGCTTAGTGATAGCTAATACTATATTTTATTTGCTTATTTGATTGTTGTTGGTTGTTTAATTATAAATTTCCTTCATGTAGAATGATTTTCTTTTTATCACACCATTGCCTCCCTCTTCAATTGGATCAGTGTGTGCGATAATAACCGATAACTGTGGCAATTGGGCGTGTAACATTTAATATTTGAGTTAGAAGAGTGAAAGTTTAAAAAGAACAAGTTATCATTGTAGCTGATGTCCTTAAAGTATTGCGGAGAAGAGATTTACACGATATGCATTACCCTTTTGTAAATATTTTAAAATCTTTTGAAAGCCATGGCGTACGATGTAATAGTTTTTTTATTTTAATACAAAATAGTTTAAAGAGTTGAATTTTAAGAAAAAAATATGTTAAATGATTTTATCACAATGAAAAGTGAGAAATGAAAGTGTGTGCATTATAATTACTGCAAACATCCTCACAACATTGGTGTTCCTACATGACACATTCTTTTAGTATGAGTATTCTGCACTCCTATCTATATCTACATGTTAATGCTGCGGGAACCCCTCCCCTCCTCCTCCTCCTCCTCCTCCTCCTCCTCCTCCTCCTTCCGATCGCCAAAACGATCGCCTTCTCCAAACTCAAGCGGGAGCGAACCCAATCTTATCCTCGCTCTTCCAGACGGAGCAGCCGCCGGAGACCTCGGGTAGCCGAATCGTCCACGACGGCCGGCGGCGGGGCGTAAGCCCTCGCCCGCGAAAATCTCGGCAGCGGGAGCGCGCTAGGTTCCGGCGCCGACAGTCCGAAGGCTGCTCCGGCGTAAAACTCCCTCCTCGGCGACATCGCTGTCGCCGGCTTCCCCTGCGAGGAGTGGCGGCTCCGGGGTCTCCTCCTCGGCGGAGCTCGGTGGGAGAGGTCACCGTGGTCCCTGCGAGAAACTCCTGCGCTGGCGTTTGAGAGTGGCAGGAGGAGGATCTCGTTTCCCATGGAAGCCGATCTACAGATTCTCGATCTCGGTAAGAGGATTTTAAAGAGGTGGGAAATGGGGACATCGCTGGACGCGGATTTTTTAGGGTTTTAATTCCATCATTATCTTCCTCCTCCTCTCTCTCTCTCTCTCTCTCACAGGCCATTTTCAAGTAAAATAATAATGTAGGGTAGTGGCCGGGCCGCCATGGTGGACTGGATGCCGCGTGGAGAGACGGCGATGTAGAATCGGTCTTAGCCGGCGGTTTGACGGTCCGCACCTGTCGTTATCTCTAACGGCGACGGTGCCGCGTGGTCTCCGTTTCGTCGGCTGTTGCCGTGAAAAGGACGATAGTAGGAAGTAGAGCTGGCATGTGAGTTGGAGCTAGAACTTCATTATTATCTTTGATATTATGTCATATATTTTTTTTAAAAATAATTATTTAATTTAATCATATATATTAATAATTTTATTAAAAATTATAAAATTATCATTGAAATAATGAAATCTAAATAATATAATATAACATGACATCTTTTAGTTAAATTATTTGATCATTTTTTAGTACAACAGAAATGAACAGCAAAAAATATTAGTGGGGGAGTTTAAAAAAATTAGATGATAATATAAAACTATGGCCAACACTATTTAGTATTTCTTTATGATTAGATCGTATAGTTTTACAAGGTATTATTGTACTGGCATTTTGTATTCTTATACAATCTGATTCTAGACTTGCGAGTTTGATCAGTGTTTAGGTTTTAATGAGTTTATATGAAAATTATAAGTTATAAAACTTTTTTTATCAATATATCCTCGAATCTCACTACTACTGTTTGAAAAAATACGACTTCTATTCCATTTGTGTTCAATTGAAGTGTTTTTGCTATTTTTCATACATAGAAAAATGAGCTATTAATAATACTTTAGGCAAATATAGTGAAACTTATTCTCTCGAGCCCTTGATTTTTCTCCTCATATTTGAGTCTCGAAAAGGTTTTTTGGGTGAAATGCAAATTGCACCATAAAAAAGGGGGCTTTTCTCAAGTTGCACCTTAAAATATAAAACTTATATTTTATTTTATCAATTTGCACTCAAAAGACATTGCAAAGCGCATATTTAAAATATAGTTTAAATTTGTTGGGTGCACGGTGTCGAGAGTCTTGATTTCTAGGTACCAAAAGGAAATAAAAATTGTAACTCTTTTATTGTTTTTTTGTTATTTTTTCTCAACAAAATATCATTACCCCTTTGAGATAGTCTCTTAGTTATATGATGGAAGCCTTCTATTTGTTTGTGTTTTGAAAGGTGAGCCCTCCATTAGTTGTTGATAAAATTTTGCATTAAAATTTAGAAAAATTAAATGCATGGCATTAAAATATAATTATTTTACATATTTAATACCAAATTTTTAATATTATATATTGACCATAAAAATTAAATAAAAATTATAAGTTATGCATAATTCATGCCATGATTGCATGTATATAACAAAAATTGTAATTTTCACATATTTTTTGTGACTAATATATAATATTAAAAAGGGCAAATTACGCCCAGGTCCCTGAGTTTAAGAGTTATATCACACAGGTCCACGTTTTTAAAATTATCACATCGGGGTCCCTAGGTTTTAAAAAATTATCATCTAGGTCTTTTTTTATTTTTTTATTATTAAA